>JAEAOA010002311.1:277500-730000 GCA_016746295.1 Potamilus streckersoni | reverse complement strand
TTATGTAACAGTGAGAGCTTTAGATGACTAGGCCACTCCAAATATTTTTTTGTCAGTACCAGGTCTAGACTTTGTGCATAACTTGCATTTGATTTTAGGGAAAAGTTTTTTTTCCCAGTAGGTCAAAGGTCAAGGTCACTGACTGAAAGAAGAAAAATGTTTTGAGCAGTATGTTGACAACTTGTTTCTGGGATGATGAAGAAGGCCTATTAATTTAAAGGTCAAGGTCACTGACAAATAAAAGAAAGATGTTTGTTTTTTTATAGTAAAGTTTTCTGCACAAACATTTCAGTATTTGGGTCATGTACTTTCACCAAAGTTTGTGGATAACTTGCTTGTTCAGAAAGAAAGAAGTATAACAGTTTTGATGACAGAATATCAAAGTCATTGTCTAATAGAAGAAAAATGTTTTTTTTTTCTTTCATAGTAAATTTACAGGTAAATAATGGACCTTTACCCAGCTTTGTGAATGGCTTGTACTTTGGTAGATAAAGAAGTTTATCATTAAGGGTTCTAAAGGTCAGGGTGAGAGAGTGATAGTAAGTCTACAAGGAAAAAAATGACTTCTGTACAGTAATTTTAGTTCAAGATTGTATACCAAAAGATCTAGGTCACTGATACTCATTTCCAAAAAGACCAGGTAAATGAGACCCTTTGGTCTAGATTTAACCAGGCATTACAAGGGCCCACATGGATGACTATTAAGCATATGAGGGTGGGAGCATATATTGTGCTTGCTGTTCATGGTATTATTTTTTTCTGAAAATTTTAATAAATTTTAAAGCATGATAATGCAGATGATCTTGAGTTTAAGATAAAAATCTCACAAACTTTGGACCAAAATTATTTTAGTTGTGATTTTCCTATAAAATTTAACTAAAATTTGATCAGTTGTTTTCAGTGTTAAGAATGTTCGTTTAATTAGGTCTTGTCAGCAGTCACTACTGGCATGTGATGGGTCAATTCTTTGCTGTTGTGGACAAAAATACATTACTTGTGCCTGAGTTAGATGAGATTGATTTACTGGAGTCAATGTGAAAAATCACACTTAAGAAACAATAAGAAAAATGATGTTTCCATATAAGTGGATTTAGTAACAGAACCAGGGAAGATTTAAATTCATATACCGGTACTTTGTACACTTGCATGCAAGTCAGGTCCAACTAAAAATAGCATAGACCCTGATCAAACATACACAAATATGTATAGTATTGTACTCTCCATTCAACCTGGAAATGCCTTTTATAATTTAAGTACTTTGGCAATTTACCTAATATAAAAATTTATTTGATCCCATAATGACATCTCTACAACATGGGAAAGTTGGGGGGGGGGTTAACATGGGAGAAAAACTTAACATTGCCAGTAGCTTGAATTTAAAGTAAAATTGAAAAGGACTAATGAGTAATGGTTTTCATTCAGATTGTGGTTTTATTGATTAAGCAAAGCATTTTGCAGAACATTAGCCCATAATAATTCAAACAAATGTATTTAATTTGTAAATTACTGAGTCAAGATTTTTAAGAATAGAACATTTGTGAATAAAATCCCATAAGGTGTTCAGTGCAGTTCAAAACTTGGAGTGAGTCATATCACCTTGCAGAAGGTTATTTCCCATTCTTGTACAGCAATTTGTGTTTTAATCTCTGCAATCTTCATATAGAGTAGCTTTGATAAAATCAAATTGTATTTGGTTTTATTGTTTAGGTAATTGTTTATCTAAACCTGGAGGGACTATTTCAGGATTGATGATTTTGAATTTAATAAATTTGAAATTGTGACCATTGTAGGTACCTAAGAAATTGTCCTCTTAAATTCCTGTAAAAGACCAGTTTAAAGCAAATGTTTTTCTGTGATACCTTACTGCCTTTTACTTGGGTCACAAGTTAGAGCAGAATCTGGGAGGAGTTGCAACTTTTCAAAATGGGAAATGTAAATAATGAGGTGGCTACCATATTGTACATTGTAAACAACTTATACTTTTCCATACCACTCTGCCTTCCTTTTTGCCCTAAATTATGGAAACATTAACTCTGTCCAGTAACAAGCATTCTGGAGGGAGTTTATGCATTTTAGAACACCTGCTGGACATTCTTTAAGGCATGTATGCATTTTAGGAAACCTCCTGGACAAGATATCTTAATTCTCTGTTGGGTTACATGATCTTCATTCCATAAATTAGTTTATTTTTCAGACACATGTTCTTACTGCTCATTTAATGATTTTACACAGCATTGATTATTTTGCATTGAGCATGGGGCTGTCTTGATCTTGATTGTTATATGATAGGTGGTTATCCCCCACCCCCACCCCAAATCACTACATGCACATCATCAATTTCAATCATTGTCACTGTATTGTAGTTTGTTATATACCACACCCAGGTTTTATGGACCCAGTAACTGCATTGTATGCAATATGATCAAGTAAAATTTACAACAGTCACACATTTTGTTTTAGTATACTGTTCACATTAACATTTGTTATCACACAAAACTTGTATTTAAGTGAACTTGTTTTTCACCAATCATTTTTGTTGATTTAATTCTCAAACATGATTGCTTCTCAAAAATTATGCAAATAAAAACATAGTATAAATGCCTAAAACATTTTTTCATGGAGATTTAAGATCACCTATTTTTGTTTTTTTATTTATTTGTTGGCAGGTCCCTTTGTTTTACACCTTCAATAAATGGCAGCAAAGGAATTTTTATCATAACAAATAAATTAGTCCATTCCATTAAAAGGCCCCCAAAATACTGCAGCCATTATAACAAAAGATGTTGTAAAAAATCTTACAAAAAGAGTTTAATAGAATTTTAAATACAGTATGGTGCAATAATAGATTGTTTTCATTTGTTATTGTTTTGGGTTTAATCTTGTTGTTGTTGTTGTTGTTCTGGGGATTAATGCCATTTTTCAGCACACAATAGGGTATACATTGCAGCCAGTATTATTGGTGGAGGAAGAAACCCAGAAAATCCGAAGAAAGAACCACCAACAACCCACGAGAAGCTACTGGTAAGCTTTCTCACATATCCACATTCACTGAATCTTATACTCATGGCAGTGTTCTGAGTGGAGTGCATTTTAGACCACTTGACCACTGGGTCTCAGTGTAGGATAGGATACATAGCAACTAATATAACTGATAGAAGAAGAACTTGTGGAGAACACAAGTAAAAACCAAGGAACCATGCGAAGCCACTGGCAGCTTTCTGACTTGTCCATATTTGCTGAGACCAAGACTTAAACCCACATGGACAGAGGCACATGGCAGTGATCAGTTTAAGGGAGTGCTTTAGTTATCAGGGGCTTGTTGTCATTTCTAAAAGCAAGTAAAAGGAGGGACATAACTATCCAGTTAAGGTATACATCATTTATATGTGAAATATTTTTGTGGAAAGTCAGCATTAAAGATTTATCATCAGTAATGTAATATAGCAAGAGAAAGCTTGTCCAATCATATTTATGAGTAGTAGCAAAGAGAAGGCTAATAAATTTTTAAAAAATACCAAACTGTTTGGACAAGTGGTGTTCTTAATAGATTCAGTATCATGTATGGTGTAGAATAAGTAATATATATATAGGACAAGTCAAAGTTCTAAGTCACTTGACAAGTAGCCAGACAAACTTTTTCAGGCTAAGAAACTTGTCTGCAGTTCTCATGTCACTGGGTAGCATTACATTACAGAAAATTCTTTGTCTTATTAAAAGATGGATGTGTGCATTCCACAGGAGGTTCATGTGCTATTACTCCACCAATAGCTTCACATTAAATTGCATTTAAGTTCATTTATTTCAATAATTCATTATTTGTGTTCACTATCTGTCAAAAAATGAGGTATCATGGGACCAAAGGATTTCCAAAAGAAAATGCTTTTATAAATTCCATTGTAAGATTTTTCAGCTGAATGATGTGAAATGACAGATTGATCCCTGATGTGAAATGACAGATTGATCCCTGATGTGAGGATCATATTGATTGCAACTATTTGTCATCATTTTTGTTGATTGCATGTTGATGCATGCATTTATGCTGGTAACTTTCATGGACTTTATGAGTTTACCAGTTATATTTCTCTTGCTGTTCCATTGTGGTTTATAAAAGTGGTTGTCTAGCAGAAAATCTATCAGAAGGATAGTGGTACAATCAGTTAGAGAAAATGCAATGTTTCTACAGGTGGTGAAATGTTTTTCCAACAGTCCAGCGCAATTGCATTGTGTTTTTGTTGTTGCTTGTTTTGTTTTGAAATGATACATACAGTAATTACATGACTACCTTTCCCTAATTAGCTAAAGGCATATGGGAAGAATAAAAAAAAATAATTTCTTAGTTCTTCTGGTCTGAAATAAAAATGATGCCCCACAAATATTAAACATGAAAACATGGTGGCCATATTGAAAATTGTGTTATAACTATTCAGAATAGTATGCAACATTGTGTATGTTTTATTGTATGTCTTTTTCTAATGCATCTACTCGCATGTGTACAAAATATTTTTGTTACCAAATTTGGTATGTTCGTGTTTCTAAATAACTGAAATTATTTCAGTATTCGCCAATTAAAATGATAAAAGGAGAGAAGAAACTCAACTTTTTATGAATTCCAACAGATTCTTTTTGACCATTAGAATGACAAATCCTTTAAGGAGACTTGTGTTTTTATATTGTTCACTACTTGTGTGATCAAGTGTGTTCTTTAGGACAGTTATAGACCAGATTGAAATGTATTCAATTTTGATTCCTTATGCTACATGTCCAGGCAAGCATTGAAATATATTACTTTTAGAGCAGACCTAACATTGTTTCACCAAAAACCTTGCTTGTTCAATATGACAGAGATAATTAGTTTAAGCAAGTTAAAATTTTTAGTTTATGACCTGTCTGTCTTGAAAAACAAAAGCTACTGCCCACTAAATTATCAGGCTAAGAAATGACCTGAACACTTCATTAAAAAAATAGTCAAAGTGAAGGGCCATTAATCTGAATAGTTGCTTCTGACACACCCCTATTTGCATTGATGAAAGTGGAATAGACCATTTCATGGAGACTTCATCGAACTTGAATTTTGAACTTGAATTTTGATCAGTGTCGGGTGGTCAACTGACCGAAATATTTAATCCTTAGCTGGTCCCTTGCTTAGTATGCTCCCTGTGATGCACTTATCAGAGTGCATGGCAGGGAGCATACTAAGCAGGGGACCATACTAGTGGTCAAAACAAGGCAGACACATCAGCATTAGCATCAACTGTTCCAACTACTTCAGCTTTGTTTAGCAATTTGAAAAATGCCTATTCAACAGCGATGATGCCACAAATATTGACAAAATTTAATATTGGAACCATCCTGTTTTATTTTCTGGAAAC
The DNA here is from genome assembly GCA_016746295.1 of Potamilus streckersoni. Classification (NCBI taxonomy): domain Eukaryota; kingdom Metazoa; phylum Mollusca; class Bivalvia; order Unionida; family Unionidae; genus Potamilus; species Potamilus streckersoni. The sequence continues at coordinate 724,631 of JAEAOA010002311.1, read as the reverse complement.
CAGGGCGGATTTTATAGCCATACCAGAGAGTAGCTATGAGCTGTTTACATCTGGACATATACATGCAAGTATGAAAATGGTGTCAATGTTAAAAATTTAATCCCTTTTTTTTTACCATAACGCCATATTTCATAAATCAAGTTTTGTTTACCAATACAGTATAAGGAATTTTTTCGTATTAATATGCAGTATAACAAACCTGGAATATTTTTTGATAATAAAGCTGCAGAAGTCCCAGGCATTTAACAGGCAGGTAGCAGGCATTTCTTAATTTGTTGTAATCTGATACATCTAAACAAAAATGTATGCCATTTTCTTATGTACATATGCCTACCAGCGTTTGATTGGCTGGAGTCTAAATTGACTTTTCAGATAATTAGGAGCAACTCCAAATCGTATGAAATGGGCTATGGAACCTAAGAAATTGCATGCAAGGTTAATTAAGGCCATCTTTTCATTGACATCATAGCTTGAATATCCAGATATTCAGACTGAAAGGAGTGAGACTTCATATTTAATATATATATATATATATATATATATATATATATATATATATATATATATATATATATATATATAGTAAAGATCTTCTTTGATAATTTGTTGATTGTTGATTAATCTTGATTTGTTGATTGTTGATTATTGAGAAACTTTGCTAGAAAAGATGGAACTGTGAATTTTGAATGGGACAGTATAATGCAAGAATTTTGACAAGGAGGAAAATGTGTATAAACATAAGCATGTCTGGAAAATAAGAGTATACAGACATTTAGCTTTTTTGTAGCAGAAATGAAATGTATGTATGTGTAGATAAAAAAGAAAATGTGAGATGATAATTGCACTGATGAAATGTGAAAAAACAGCTTTTATTTACCAGTAATTTTTGTGAAACTTCACTGTTTCCTTTTTTATCTTTCCACTTCAGATCTACTCTCATAAACTGGTAGAGCATATGGAATGGCCTGTTGTCCTTCATCTGTCATCTGACATTCATCATCCATTATCTGTCTGTCAGTTAGCTCAAGTTTGTTCTTGGTGTTCCTCCTGCCATGGAACTTTACACACACAGTTATCCCACAGTCTGGCTGGTCTTGAATGAAAACCATATCACTGAGAATCAAATCCTGAAAACCTTATCAGTTTTGAGTGAATTTTCATATTAACATGGCATTTTTTCTGAAAGGCTATCAATAAGGTGTAGATGGTCCAAAATGAAAATAATTTCTAATGTCCAACAAGGCCATCATGGCAGCCATCTTGTTATTGAGTCTGCTCCCAAACTAAAATTCATATCAGCATGAGGATTTTACAATCTAGTTGGTCCTGAATGAAAATGATGCTATTCTGCCATCCAGTATGGCCACCACCAGCCAAATTGTAAATTTTGTTATTACTAATTCTCCTGAATGGATAATAATGTCAGCAGGAGATTTTCGCTGAAAGACTTCTTGTCATGTTTTGTACCCAGCTGATATCCACTATGGTCATGATAGTCTGGTAGCTATTCCTCCTTTATTGAATGTCATATAGTATTAGGATTTACCAGATTTTTTGTGATGTCTCATAGGTATTGAATGAAAATGGTGCCAATCTGATCTACAGCATGGCTACCATGGTGGCCATCTTGAAAATTTGTATTGTTATTCCTAAACCAAAAGTCATGTTGACATGGGATTTTTGCTAGAAGTCTTAATTGTGAAATCATAATCTGAAATGAAACTGATGCTCTTCTGACCTCTGTCATAATGAAAATATTGAAAAACTTTGAACAAATTCTTTTAAATGGGTGTTTTAAAAGTCACGAAAGTCTTGTAATGGTGAACAGTTTGTTTAAAATGGAAATGGCACTGATCTGATATCAAGTTTAGCTGCTGCAATGGCAGTTTTGAAAAATCTTGTTGCCCAAAAATGTCAGAAATGGTTTCGAAATTCAGCAATAAAAAAAAAGTAATGGAATTCTTGGAAATTCATTTTGGCTTGAAGGACTCTTGTTTTAATCGATCATTATTATTATGCTATTCATTCTGCTTAAATTGCATAGAAATTTAACTGCACAAATAGTTAATTCAGAAACTTTGAATTATCAATGGGTGAATGTATAAAAAATAATTGCAAACAAACTCTGCTCCTGTAACAACTAAGGTCATATAATCTTTATTAATTTATTCAACAAAGATGCTTATCCAGATTCTTATTGTATGTCTACAAAATGGACAGTGAATGAAATTATGTCGGATTCACATATACAGGACTAATTATTTGAAGCATTTTTAGAATTTAGATATAATAAGAGGAATTACAGTGACTTTGACTTAGCTGGGTATGTTACCAAAAGGATCCCAGTTTGAATCCTACCATCTGATCAGCTACTTTGGGGTATACTTTGGTAAATTATTCCCAATGCATCAGTGCTAAATATGTTGCTATGCTTTAAGACAACAAAACAAAATTAACCAGATGTAATAAATTGATCCATCAATCTGTTCACTTTTGTACACTGGTATAGTTGTACATGTAACTGCACACTTGAATGCAACAAATTAAAGTACATAACTATAACTATTATTGCTTTTGCCAATTTCTCCAGATGAATATAAAATATGTCACCCAGAAGAAAAAAATATTTCTAATGTCATAATTGATTAACTGAACTGTATGCAGCACAGTAAGACCATTTGATGATTTTTGTAGGTAAAGGAAAATTAGTTGTTCCATTTGACTGCTTTCACTGATAATTATGGGCAAGTGGACATTTAGAACTTTTATTGCCTACTTTGATTGTAAAATCCCATTTATCTTTTATGTAGCTTGATCCTTTGAAGAGTGGGAAGCCAAGTTTAGGGTACCATATATACTGTCTTGCATAATAAATCTAGACCTATTGCAGACACTATCCACCCTAATTTGCCATCATATAAAGCACCAGTAGATCATGATCTGTGTTGATTCAAAGAAATGGAATCTGTCTAGATCTTCTGGAGCATTCATATCTGATCAATGTCTATGGAGTTTGCAGTTGGACTATGCACATTAATTTCTAATGCTTTCAGATTGGAAAGTCATTTAAAAAAAATAGGCTTGAGTCAAAACTTATTGCTGCCATTACAGTGAGATTCATCATGATGTATCACAGTAGAACCAGTTCAGAAAATTAAATAGTAAAGCTGAACTTAGTCTCAAGCAATTGAACCACAAGGGACATGATTTATGATGATCTGTGTATTGTAATTTTGTAAATGCACACAAGACACTGGATGTTCTTTGCCACCATGATATTTATTTGAGTGTTTACTCCATTACAATAGCAACAAATAATTCTTTAGATTGAAAAATGTTACTTTATGACCTTGATGTGTGGTTGGGAAACACTCAGCATGATATAGTTAATGATGTGTTGAAATTGCCATTAAACCATTAAAACCAGCAAACAGATATAATGGGGGTGGGGTAGAGCTAATTTTAAGTCTTTAATACTTACCTTGGATTCCCTCATCTGCAGCCCTCTTCTTATGTCCAGTAGTCTCAGTTCAAGTCAAAAGAGAATTTATGTTGCACATGACTAAGGAATAAGACTGGGTTCATGTTTTTATTAATTCTGGGCCTTCAGTAAGAAATATTTAGCTTAAACTGTGGTAACATCCAAGAAAAGGTAAGCAATGCAATTTTGCAGGTGACTATAACAAAATTAAAATTAGTTTGACCCCTATTGCCACAGATGTAAACTTGGAAATATTATGGTGGCAAAGAACACAAAATTAAATGCAATATGTCACATATGCTTAATGCCATGCAACATCATTCAGAACACACCTTGCTTTAGAGCAAAGATGCTGCATTTTACCTGTTTCATATCAGCAAGTGATTCTTGAGCAAGCTATATCCATGCAGCTTGAAATTATCTGCCATCATATTACTCTTGCTTCATTGTGGGAGGAGACGAAGTTGGATAAGTAAAGATTTATAAAATTTGATTATTTTGTAGGACTTATTCATCATAAAAAATTCAAAGAGCTGTATGATTATGTTCGATTAAAAGATGGCAATACAGTATCTGTAAATATTTCTTGCAGCCATGGAACAATGCTTTGTACAGGTAAAAGAAAATCACATCTCCATGATTTTATGTGATATTATGGCCAGAACACTTTTTCACAGTTATCTTTTACCTGTTTCAATTTAGACTTTATGAATGCACAAGCTATAGCTTTTCATCTGACCCATATCACAGCTTGTAGTCTTATCTAAAGTTGGATAAAAATGAAATAGAGTACATTCTTTTAATATATTAAATTGTCAGATTATCCTTCCATATCTCAATGCCAAGAATATCATATAGATCTGTTTCCATAAAGTTGCACCCATACACTCTAAATTATGGTGACTTACATATTTGTTGTAGTTTTTGAACAAGGAAATCATTTTCTGTATGCTTCATACTTGCTTGGAAAATGTTGAGTACATTTAAGGCAACCATTTAGTAATTGTGTTTTTACTCCACTACTGACCCCTTATCAAAAAATAGACTCATTTTGCATCCCAGCATCCATTTGGATGAAGCTAATCTTGATCACGATGTTTAGCAAGATGTCTGATCTGTAATGAATATTGTTTTCCTTTTTTTTATCAAACTGTGTTCAATCCGTATTGAATGTTGCAGGTTTAGCAAAATGTGTCTGATCCCAATTGAATGTTGAAGATTTATAGTGTTATGTATATTTACTGTAATTGTTAGTTTAGATCTTCTATTTCATTATATGTTATTGTAATGTAACATTGTATGTTGGACTTGACCTTGTTCAAAATTTAGTTCATTTCTGCTTGACCTGATTAAGTTTTTATTTTTTTAAATTTCATTTATGTAAACAAGTAATGATAGCTTCATTATTCACTGTGTATTAGCTTATTATAAGGATTATTTTTCAAGTAAACAAGAAGGTGTAAATATGTTCATCATGGTCAGGGTTTTGGAGATTCCTAAGTGAATTTTGTAGGCAAGCAAGGCTAATTAGATCCTGCTAGAAGGTTATTTTCCATTAGGTAATGATTGTTTTTAGAAAATGCTAATTGTGACCTGAGTTTAAGTAGAGAACTATTTTATCTGGAGACTGTAAGGTTTTTTCCAGTCATACTTTAACATCTAGCACTTTCAAGCAGCATAATGTTGTGAATAGTTTAAGCTGAATTTTAATTTCTTCAATTTATTGAATTCAAATGATTATTTTCTCTGGAAATACAAATGTGCTCTTACAAAATTATTAGATAAAAACATTCATTGGAATTTATACTGAATTTAGATCATAGACTCAAACATATCAAGATGTGTCCGATCATCGTTATTGAATGTTGCATATTTAGCACTATGAAAGTAGGTAACTTCATGTGGAAGCATTTGAAAATCCTGTTATTGAGATTGAAAAAGTTAAAAATTTAAGATATTTTAAAGAATGTAATAATTTTTGTACATTTTTTCATACATGTTTAGCAATATGGTGCTTTATTTAATCAGATTTAGATATTGATGCATAGATTACAATATTTTCTATGACAATAGTGCATCATGAGAGAGAATACAACTAAGGATTCAAAATGATAGTAGCATGATTTAAATTATCTGAAAAAAAATGTTATCTAATTGTTTTTTTTCTATCTCTTTGAATCAAATAAGCAGTTTGTAAGAACTGTCCTTCTTAAACCTACCCTATTTACTTGAGATTATGTCATTAACCCTATGCATGTCTACTTAATCCTGCCACATATTTGTATCTTATTAAACCTTATGTATCTATCCAGGCATGTCTCCTTGAACCTGTAATCATTTAACTGCTGCCAAAAACATTCTTAAAATTAAATGAGTTTTAATATATTGTAAGATAAAACCATATATATTTGTGTACAAGTCTGGTACAAGTGAAAACCCCACATTCCCAGATCTGATGTCAGATAATACACAGGCAGATCTGGTCCTGTGCAGTTTTGTCAAGAATTATAAGCACAATCCTGATCTTCAAGCTCCTTATGTAGTAATTAAGGCTGGGGAGGTCTGTAAGTATATTTCAAATAATACTGTATTCATTCTGGTCAATATTTGTGTTAATGTGACAATTGTTTGTTTTTGTTTACCCCATAGGTTTGTTATTACTCTGCTTCCCCCAAGAGTTGATAATAAACATGGTTTTTTTATACTGTACTTGAAGTTTGTTCATTGAACATTTAAAAGAAAACTAAATAAAAAACTTGTTTCATTCATGGAACTTGCACAATTCTGCAATAGACTCAGGGATAAAAGAAATGTTTGTCTTTCCAACATGGATTACATTGTATAATTTGCAGTTGATGTATGTGATACTGTTGTGTTCCATATTTCATATGATAGTTTTGTTGATGCATCTTGTATGCAGTACTGTTGTGATGCATATTGGATGCAATACTACTGTGATGAATATTTTATGCAGTGCTATTGTTATACATATTGGATATGATACTATGGTTATGCCAATTATATGCAATATTATTGTGATACTATTGTGATGCATATTGTATGCAATATTACCATTGTAATGCATATTGTAATGAGGACAGTTAATGTAATGTTTATCATGATACAACATGGCTAGTGAAACCCAGCCCTAGCTCACTTAATGTGCTGGCCAATCAATAGATCCAGATCTGTTGGGGCAGTATGCAATGACCTGTCAGGGTCTGTGCTGCTAATATGAACAGAATCCACAAACAATAAACTCAGATTTGCAGGTACATTGTAAAAATACATATCAGGGTCTATACTGTTAACATGGGCATGGTTAACAAATGCTAGACCCTAATCTGTTGGTGCAGTATACAATGACAGGTCAGAGTCATTACTGTTACTATGAGCAGACTCACTGAGCATAATAGACCCTGATCCACTGGCACATTGTACAATGACAGATCAGAGCTTTTGCTGTTAATATGAGCAAAGTTATCAAACATAATAGAATCTGATCTGATGGCATCTGTGATGACATATCAGGTTATATGCAGTTAATAGAGCTAAGTCATCAAACAAAAGACTGATCTGCTGGCATACTCTGCAGTGATAGATCAGGACATATGCTGTTAATAAGCTAAGTAATCAAACAATAGAACCTAATTTACTGGCACATTATGTAATGACAGATCAAGGTGTATGCTGTTGATACAAGCAGAGTCATCAATCGTAGTAGAACCTGATCTCCTGACATGTGTTATGACAAATCAGGGTCTTTGCTGTTAATATGAGCATACTCATTAAACATAATAAATCCTGTTCTGATGGCACATAATGTGATTATGTATTAGGATCTGTTAGCCTGAGCAGAGTTGAGTACATAATTGACCCTCATCTGGTAGCACATTATGCAGTGACAGATCAGGGTCTATGGTGTTTTCATGTTTGACATTTGCATGAGGATAAGTAGATTTTATGTTTTGGCTTTCAAGATTAAAAGACATTCCAGAGCAGATTTATAAATAGATGTAAATTATTGGCAAAAAAAATTCCACAGGTTCATTGTGTGTAAAAATGAACCTTAATAAATGTGATGAATTTTATTTTTCTTATTCTTGGCTGACTTTTTAGTTCTATTGCATTTGAATGTGAAATACACTTATGTATTGTAGGATTGAACTTTTTAACAAATATTCAAGACATTTCTCCTGAAACTAAAATTACATAGCTTGGGAAGATCTTATATTCCAAAGCCATGCAGAATATCTTTGCATTTATTAAAGAGGTTAAGTGATGATTGAGAATGAAATTGATAAAATGAAACACTTTCACATGAATGCATAATATTATTACATGAAATTTATAATTAAACATTTGGGATGCTTCTTATGCTTGAATTAATATTTCAACCTTCATTATGGGAATTGTTTAATAGTTTGTCATATTTGTTTTGCCAAATTGATGGCCTTCAAATATCCCAACCACCTGATTTGTTTGGATCCTCTACCAGGATGTATCCTTCCGTTTCTGCCTTGTTTCTGCCTTCTACATTGTCGTAAAAAAAAACTTTTAGTGTGCCAATGTGCTGGAAGCCATCAAACCAAACCAATCCATATCTGCCTATTTTGAAGAACAAAAGTCTGAACTTGAAATTTGAAGCTGCTCCTCATACATGCAGCTCCAATCAACTTCAAGAGTTGTCATCTGTACAGAGGGAAATAAGTCTTAGCATATTATCATTTAACCATTTGGTTGGTATGGAATTTATAATCAATAAAAGATTTCAGGTTTTGTCATTTACACTTCAAAGTGATTAAAATACACTTTAGGTTTTAAAACCTTGGTATAGGATTTTGTGGTCTAAGATCTGTAATGATAGACAGGAATTGAGTTTGATTACAAGATGATAAAGTCTTTGGAAGGATGAAAGAAAGTTTCAGTTGTAGATATGATTATATTAAAACATGCATCAGATCTTAATTGTTAGCAAGATTTTAATTTTGAAAATGCTTTAGAGTATATTCTTGGATATGCAAGTGCAAATTCTAATATTTTAAATTGGATATGCAAGTGCAGGCACCATTCTAATATTTAAAATTGGATATGCAAGTGCAGGCACCATTCTAATATTTAAAATTGGATATGCAAGTGCAGGCACCATTCTAATATTTAAAATTGGATATGCAAGTGCAGGCACCATTCTAATATTTAAAATTGGATATGCAAGTGCAGGCACCATTCTAATATTTAAAATTGGATATGCAAGTGCAGGCACCATTCTAATATTTAAAATTGGATATGCAAGTGCAGGCACCATTCTAATATTTAAAATTGGATATGCAAGTGCAGGCACCATTCTAATATTTAAAATTGCACCCCACCCACTCCAAAAAATGTGTAAAATCTGTGCATTGTATTTTCAATTCATGTCAAATAAATTCTTCTATATTTGGAAAATCTATCCTTTTTTACAAATGAAAAAGGAATTTTTCCCTATTCTTTAGGTCCTGAAATTGGCTCTGATTCTGATGGAATTTCCCAAGTTTTCAGATTTTGTAGGCTCTTTGAAGCATTTTTTTTTCTGTAAAGCTGTGAGCACATTTTTCAGTTTTGTCTTTGTGCAAAGATTTTTTTAAAAAAAAATTGAAAACCTTTCCTACTTGACAGTTAAGTGGAAATGTCAGACACAATATGATAGCACCATATATTACACTTGAATGAGCTTATCACCAATAACGTCTGACATAATTTGATTAAGATTTTTGCATATTTTTTTTTGGTCCTAACAATTTCTTATCTTTTGGACTAGCATTTTCTTTGAAAATTTAAATTCTTATAAACTAGATGTAATTGTTGAAATATAGGGCTTGGTTAAGAAATACAATTTTTTTTTTCTTGGAATAAAGTTCTTTTTTTTTCTTTTTTTCTTTTTGGGGATTACAGTAACTTGTTACACATTTTTCTTTTCTCTCTTTTTTTTTGTTTTGCATTGTTAAATGTTCATTAACCATTGAAGGCAGAACCTGAGGTTGGCAAGTTCTTTACTTTTATTGGCATGTTAATTTCTACTTACCAATATTGTTCATTCATTGAAAATTTAGTATGTACAAGCTGCTTTGATAAGAAAGCAAGTTCCAAATTTGGCTTTTTTTTAATCATGAATGAAAATGAATCCCTAAACATTTTGTCACAAGTTTTTCCAGGCACATTGATCTCAATTAAGAGTGAGAGCATCTCATTTTCTTTCTTTCTTTCTTTCCTTCTTTCTTTCTTTCTTTCTTTCTTTCTTTCTTTCTTTCTTTCTTTCTTTCTTTCTTTCTTTCTTTCCATATTGGCTTCACCATTTATGTCATCAACTTGTGATCTTTTTTTCTCACTGAAGAGATGTGTAATAGATGGTTTTGAAGAATGCCAATTACAGCTGTAATCCAGTCCAAAGATTTCCATTCAAGATTGTTAAGCTTAAGGGAGCAAATATGTGATACATTCTGTTGGGATGGCAACTTGATAGACTCATTGAGTGTGCTGAAGATGTACTCAATCAGTGATGGAGCCTTTAAAAAGCTTCCAGAATTTGTTTTATGGGCAGAAAATGAATGAGTGATGCAGTAAATTGTCATTGAGATTTGTTGCTGTAATTGCTACAGCAATAAACTATGTTTTGGTTTGTTGTTTTTTTTTAATACAAATTTTATGAATGCACCATTAACTTCCAAAGTTTTAAGTATTCAAATTGAAGAGAATCATAAACTACTATCTCTAAATTTCTTTCTTTTTTCTTTGTTAAGTTCAGCTTAAGACCATTTGAGTTCATGGGAATTAACAAACAGGGTTCATATGTTGTAAGAATTAGGCAACTGATTTTGGTTCACTAAAGATATACATTACATTATTTTGATATACAATACATTAGTTTGTTATTTAAGGACATAATAGTTGCACAACAAAACTTTCATCTAGACTTTTGCCATTCACATTGTTCAGCAGTATGTTACTATTCCAAAATATGGACCCCCCTGCAGTAAAGATATGATAGTTTAAGGTCTTTCAAAACTTGACCTCTAGTTAAGAGAATTGCTCCATTCACTAGGTGGGGTGGCTCTCCAATAATTCAGTCATCTTGAAATCATGGTCTGCTTGTAATACCTTTGATTCACCAGTCTGATCATTGTCATATTTCATGACATTGATTACCTTCCTTCATTGTGCAAGCTGGCTTGTAACATTGTGCATTAGTTTAAAAAAACTTTAATATCCATAATTCAGCACTTAAGACTAAAACCTTTTCCAAGATGAAATTAATGTATAATTTTCAATAATGTAAAATAAAAGTAAATATTGTTGTTATAATGGTTTATTGTTGTTGGGCTTAACGCCATTTTTCAGCACAGGATAGGCTATTCATGGCGGCCAGTATTAATGGTGGAGGAAGAAACTGGGAAATCACCGGAAAGAACCACCGACCCACGAGAAGCTACTGGCAAGCTTTCTCACATATCCACATTCCCGGAATCCTAGACTCACAGTGCTTTAGACCACTCGGCCACCCCTATAATGGTTTATCAGCAGAGAACTGAATTCTTATCATAGGTACATAACAATACACAAGAGCATCATATAGCATTCATATTGTGAAAGTAAAATCCAGATCAGATTGTTATTAACAATGATGCACTGTTACAAAATGCAGCACATTGTGTGACAGCTTACTGAAAATAAGTAAATTGGGAATTCTAAATTGTCACCAAAAAATTTAATCACTGGGATTTCTCAGTTAAGATGTTCACTGTTTTAATCAGATTTTCCAATAATTCCTACCATAATTACATACTGCAACCCTGATGTGCTGTCACACAAGAGAGACCCTGATATGCTTCATCATAATATGCCTGCAGATCATGTTCTACTGATCAATCCAGGTCAACTGCATAGACCCTGACTTGCTGGGGTGCAATTCAGTAACAGATGGGGTATCTGTGCAGCTTGTAGTTGGATTTCTCTTATATACATTGTAGTCATTGTGATTGTAAAACATTAAAAGATTGACAATATAATATACTGGCCTTGAGAACTGGATAGAAATTGTTTTAACCAGAAGGTGAAACCCAAGTGATATTATTGGTTGTATTTTAAGAAATATAACAATGAGTAAGTTTTGAAAGCTTGTCACGAACTGGGGGGGGGGGTAGGAAGGAAACTGAAAAAGATAAAAATCATAGTTTTGACTGTTTGATATAAGGCTAAAAATTTGCAGACCTTGTATTTATATGGTGAAATTTTTCTTGTCTTTCAATAGAACTTTCATAGAATTGAGAGCACAGTTGATTTATTAATTGGTTGACTGGTTGGGTCAGTGGCACATTAGTTCATAAAAGACTAGTTTAGAAGTAGATGGAGTACAGTACCTCAACCAAGGACACACTGGCAGCTCATCTGGGCAGAATTCTGATCTGAGCCACAGTGGCAGCCAATGATTTATGAAAAATTAATAATATTGACTTAACCTGGTTTGTTAACTTAAATTGAGAAGTGCATTATCTTCATTTCATTTTGCTTAAACTAAATAGGAGTATCATATCACAGGAAACGTGAGAGCCTTGAAAAAGGAAAACGTTTTGACTCTTTATTTCCTTCAGTCTCAGACACAGCAGTAGCCTTCTCTCAATTCCCAGGCGAGTGATGTGTGGGAGATGGAAAAATTCTGCCTAGACTAACACTGAGAAGTTGGAGAAAATGGTTACACTGTTGCTTAGATTGCCTGTTCCAGTAATAACAACAATATCAGCTGTAGGTGATTAGCATAAATGCTAGCTTCTTTGTGTCGGCTGGCTGTCACAAAGCCGTGCAGTCACGTGTTTCAAGGTGTCTCATCCCCCACTAAATATAAGCGGCATTCAATAATAATAATAATCATTTTCAAGTCAGCTGAGAGGACTTGCCTGGTGCGTTGCACTTGTAATAAAATGTAATCCGTGCTGGGAAGTATAAAATGTATTGAAGGAAGAAAATTGTATTTATGTAGAAAAGTTTTTACCTGGCTTTAGGAGTTGTGTGTTTGTTTTTTTTTTTTTTTGATAATTTTTTTTAATCCAGAGTTGATACATAATAATTCAAGGATACTGTGAAAGAAAAGGAATTGAGATTGTAATGTTTTACCTGTGTTGATTAGAGCTTTGATCAGCCGTAGATTTTGTTCTTGTGATGCACTGAAATTTTTGCTGAATGATTCAGGAGAAATATTAGATTGATGAGTGTCACAAATGGAGACAGCAGTTTTTGTAGTGGACTTCGCAAGTTGACGGATGCTGTATCCATGAAGCTGTGGAAGAAAAAGAGGATGTCTAAACAGTATTATAGGTAGTATTTCAAAAAAGAATATTTTATGTTTGGGAAATATGTCTCAAAAGAAAACCAGAGAGAGAGAGAGAGAGAGAGAGAGAGAGAGAGAGAGAGAGAGAGAGAGAGAGAGAGAGAGAGAGAGAGAGGAGTATTGTTGGGAAGACTAATTTGAAATGTTAATAATTTCACTGCAATTTACATTCAGAAATTTTATTCTACACAAATCATTCGCCATTATGATGAAACGAGTTTATTAGTATCGTGCACGGAACTGCTTATCACTGCTTTTGATTGCCGTTTCTCTGAAATTTAGTGTGTCAGTTATGTTGGTAGTTTAAACAAGTGTCGGAGTCTTAAATGCAGATGAGAACAACAACAAGTACTTTTGTACTGTAAACAGTTGTTTTTGATACGGTTATGTGAAATGGAAACCTGGAAAAGTGTTAACAATGTTCATATGAAGGTTCTTTGTGAAATGCATACATATATATAATTTTCAATTAAGTCATCCATCTTCTATTGTGAAAAGGCCATACCCCCCCATATTTGAATGTCACGATGATTTAACATACAATAATCAGCGTCCGTAAAGGCGTCACTGTGGTGCTGTCATAAAATTAAATGCCAAAAGTTGTAACTTTTTGTGTTTTGTTTGGGGTTTTTTTTGTGGTTTTTTGGGTTTTTTTTTAAATTTTTTATAATTTTGTGTTTGTATATACATAATTTGTTGCCTTATGAGCTGAAGAATTGGTTTTGTTAATGGTTGGAATCATGAGCTGTTCAGATTATTTTGACATTTACTAGAATACACTGTCAGTGTTCTTTTTCTTTTATTTATTGAATTGTGACAGTAAAGTAAGTACTTAATACTTCATCACAAGTTAGACTTCATCCTCCAGCTGTCGTACCTAGAGGCTAATCGCGGCAGCATTTGTTTTTGTGCTTTGGGATGCGTTTATCTTGTTTATTTTTACATTTAATTAGAATTGTTTTTACTTGGAAAGGCTTATAAACCAAATTTTTTTGTGTGCAGCAAATTTGACATATGTCTTGCTGTATCCCTAGTTGGCACCATGTAGCTATTATTGTACTGTCATAAAATGCTACTACATATAAACTGGTATGCATTCTATGATGATGTTCAGGCAGATGAGGATATTTTGTGTGTGGGGGGGTATTGGGTTTTTTTTAAGGATTTTATCCTTTCTTACGTGTCTTAGGATACCCAGATTTCCTTGACATACAGTAGGTTTGGTTTTGTGGGCTTTAACACAATTTTTTTCAGCACATGTTAGGCTATACGTGGTGACCAGTATCATTTGATGGAGGAATAACCTTGGAAAGAGCCTGGGAAGAACCACCAAACCATTGGAAGCTACTGGCAAGTCTTTTGACCTATTTTGGTTGAGCTGGGACTAACTGATGTGGACATTAGTTAGATGTGTGAGTGAACTGTAAGGCTAGTGACTTGTATCTCTTGGACACCTGGGGTTCTGACACTATAACTAGAATGGTGTTGATGTATCATTAAACACACATGTACACACTGATGTGACTGTTCAACTGGTGTGGGTGGGATGGAGTCTTTCAGCATCAGAAGTTTGGTTAGATGTACTTACATTCTTCATAAAAAGGTTAAATCTATTCAGCTCTGTCAATACACCTGTCTGTTTTACAAGAGCATGTATGTGTCTTTTATTCTGGGTTGTGACCAGGTTAGCATTAAACATAACCCTTACCAAGGTGGATTTGTTTGGGGGAATTCCCCAAACATGGATGCTGTTTTTTTGTTTATAGAGTAGCTGGGTGTAAAGTAAAAGTAGTTAGGGAAATCACCTTGCTCTGGTTGATAAGGAAAGCCCTGATTTCACTGCTCCACACCCAAATTTTCACTAGAAAATGTAAGTATATGCCAAAACTATTAATTATCTTATGACTAAAACTTGGGAAGTTCATGAAATAAAGTAAGTCTTGAAAATATATAGTCCATACAGTTTTTGGCATGTATCAAGTTCAGGGTTGTGGATGGTGGCCTGTTGTAGGTGCTTTATAGCAGAGTGACTTTGTATAATAATTTCTCTGTACCAGTTGACCCCTCCTTGCTTTCATGTCTAATTGATTATACAGATCAACTAAATACACCTGAGGACCTTGATGGATGATAATGATAAAATCTAATGACAGTTATCAAGGAAACTATTGAAAAGAAATGTTGAGATATTTTGTGTTTACATTGTTTTTGGATATATATGGCAAATGCCAGTCTATATCATTTTATAGACTTTCCAGTAAGAAGTGATGCATTGGTTGACATGATACATTGACATCTCTGCACATTTTGATTGTATATACAACTGCATCATGTTGCATTTCATCTTTGCTCTCTTTTTATCCTAATTACAGTCTGAAAGAGGTTTCTTGGCACCCGTCCCCTGGGGAGGGATCAAAGGGCTTTTATTTAACTCCTGACCATATGATATGTTTGCCCCCTTGCTTGCATGTACATTTTGTACTAGAATCCTAAAATGTGTGTACAAAATTCATATCTGTAAGTACTATATTAATTTTTCTGCAAATGTAGCTCCCATTTTATTTCAAGTTTCAGTGATGTGGGTTTAAGTTTTATTTGAAGTTAATATCTCAAGAAATGTCAGTGCTCAAATCATCAAGCTTTGTAATTATGTACCACTCTATATTGGGAATACTACTATAGCCTTGGGATATTTGTTGTGGATGTGATTAACTAGCAAGTTTAGGAGAATAACATGGAGGATGATTTAGTGTTTTGCCTTACTTTAAAGGGGATAATACACAGAAACGTTAAGGATTCTGGACAAAACTGTAAATGCTTTCCTGCTAACAAACATTGCAATCAAAAACTATTTGTTTGCAGGAATTTTTTTTCAATTGGAGTTTACAATGATTTTTTAAATTTTAAATGCTATACTGAGAAAAATTATTTCCATTTTGGCAGCAATAAAAGTATTGAGTTCTGTGTGTATACATGGAATTTTATGAGTGTATTGTGAACAGTCTCATAGTTACACTCTACTCCCTGGATGATGATAACTGGATAACTGCACCATGATAACTTGTGAACCCATATATAATGTGTACTGTCATGTACATTTTGAAGACATGTATCAGTAGGTTTTTCTTTCATGTTTAAATCTTAAAATTAAAAGGTTTATGTAAAGTCTTGTTAATAAAATATTTGATGTGGAAGCTTTTGAGTTTCAAATTATAAGTTAAAGAGTAATCCAGTCATGTGTTGTGTGAGTGTGTGTGTGTGTGTGTGTGTGTGTGTGTGTGCATACTGATTTTTCAGTGTTTGACTTGATTTAGTGACTTCTTTCCTTTGCTGATAAATTATAGCTTAGATATTTAGAACATCAACAGTTGGTGAACAGAATATTCGTTTTACAAAGATTAGAAATCGGCTTTAGTAATGTCATGGTGACTTCACTGAGCATATTTTAGGACCATTTTTGAAGTGCAAACATTGAAGTTATCCTAAAGACTTGCATACAAATCAGATTCACCTGCAACATGCTTCAACCCAAATACCAACATATAAATAATGCCTGCTGTTTAGAGTCAGTATATATAAATCCATTTTGTTCTCAAGTTTACTTGAATATTTCATTACACCTAAGAGTAACCTACCTTGAAGGAAAATTTTACTTTGTTGGTATAAAGTTAAATCAGATTGCAGTCTCCACATTCCCATATTTAATATCGCATTATTACTGGCAGATTAGGGTCTATACTCAAGGTTAGGAGTAGACAGTTAAACAAAAATGATAATCATAATGTGGTGGCACATTTTGTGATGGCCAGTCAGGATCTATGTTTTGCTTGCTATTGGATTTAACTTTAGAGTATGTACAATATTCCTTGACATATTTTGGGGTGGGGTACTTGCTCAATAGTTGCTTGAAATGTCCAAAGAAATGGGAGGTGGAAGCTGACATTAAAAACAGTAAACACAGATTATATTTAAGATCTAATTTCTTGCTTCTAAATCAGGTTACTGGCTAAATCTGTGAATCGTCATCACTGACATGGTGCATGATTATTTTATATATATATAAAATCATATTTATATTTAGTCAACTATCTCATAGAATCCATCATTTTATTGCCACCAAGGTGTGAGCAATACAAGTCTCATCATGCTGGAAAGTGTATAATACAGATTAATCAAGTCTAATTGATAAACAGAGGTGTCTGGTTAAATGTTTTAAGTTGTGTGTATTGACATGCTTGGAGGAGTGCTACAGTAACGTGCATCTGCTATTTATCATTATGTAACTGCATTCTGTCAAGAAGATAAGTTGTGCACATAGAAATACCTTATTCAACAACTCCCCAATTCATGATTTTGTAATCTATGGAAACTGACACTTTTAACATGTTCTCCAAACACAACTTTCTTTTATTTTCTATCCTGTAAAATACCTGTATTGTTCTCCTGATGTGTTTCCCATCCCCATTTGGCGTTGATGTAGGCTTTTGTACAGTAACCTGGTTTTCCATTAAAGGGACTAAGAGATTTGCAGATGTAAGACATAGGAGTTTTTAAATGAATCAGTGAAAAGAAGAGAGACTTTACGAGAAAAATAAGAAAAAAAAGTGATGATGCAGTAAATTGAAATATAAAGTCAATTATTGTTTTAATGAGGATTTTAGTTTAATCAATTTGTCTTGAACTTGCATATTCTTGATTTATATGATTGACATCATGGCTGGTTTAGAACTGCAGGTGGACACGGCAATGCTGAATATTATGGATAAATAAAATTTATGTAAAAAATGGCCAACATTGTGGTAGCTTTAGTTTGAACTGCCAGTTCGAAATCTTTACAGCTTCTGTGCTTTTATATGTCCACCCTTAGATGAAGTGTTACAATGTTGTATGTCTGGCCTTGTGTCTGTCTGTCTGCTACCAATTTGTTTTCTACACAATAATGTAAGCTGTCCACTATATTAAAATTGATAACATTTGTGGATGGCTAATCCACATCAGGTATGGAAGAACTGTGTTGATTTTGGAGTCAAAGCTCAGATTACTGAATGAAAGAAAAATGTTTTCTTTAAAATATTTTGATTCTCAGTTATCTACAGTCATTGTGGATGGCTTGTACTGGGGTTAAATAAAAAGAAGCCTTTCAATTTTGTGGTCAAAAGGTCAAGAGCCAAAGAAGAGAAAAATGGTTTTGGTACAGTGACATTGTTGTACATCATAGACTTGGCCCAAACTTTCAAGATGTTTACATGTTTACATTTGGGGTAAGGAAAAAAAATGGTTTCTGTAAAAAAAATTTAACTTTTCTGCATTGAGAAGTGTGAAATATAGTGTGGGTGTATGACATTGTGTTCTTGGTAATGCAGTATGGACCATATGTACTAATATACATATGCAAATGTATGATGTCCTTGAATACCTCCTACAAATTAGAGGTGGACACATAAAACTTGTGTTAATGATAGCTCTATGGATGTAGATTTTTCCAAGCATATAAGAATTTTTATTGCTTCCAAGGGGTTAGACTTGATATGATTAAAAAACATAACTCCTGAGATGTATTATCTTGTTTGTCTTACAGTCTATATATGTGATCAGAGTTACAAGTGTTACCAAAGAGACATTGCCTCTGGGTCATGACATGGAAATACAAGTGTTACCAAAGAGACCTTGCCTCTGGGTCATGACATGGAAATACAAGTGTTACCAAAGAGACATTGCCTCTGGGTCATGACATGTCAATACAAGTGTTACCAAAAAGACATTACCTCTGGGTCATGACATGGAAATACAAGTGTTACCAAAGAGACATTGCCTCTGGGTCATGACATGGAAATACAAGTGTTACCAAAGAAACATTGCCTCTGGGTCATGACATGGAAATACAAGTATTACCAAAGAGACATTGCCTCAGGGTCATGACATGGAAATACAAGTGTTACCAAAGAAACATTGCCTCTGGGTCATGACATGGAAATTAATTCGATTCATACACCTTGTACTAAAATATGCCTATATAGCATGAACAAACATATTTCTATGTTGACAGAGGGGTCAGTCTCAATATTTCGTGAACTTAGCCACTGGGTCATAATTTGGAAATTATTGAAGTAACTCTTTCACTTATTAAGCCTGAAAAGAACTTTATGTTATGCATGCGGTGACATAGTTGTGGTATGCAAGTCTCAAATGGACTTAATCCCTGTGTCACAAGTTGGACCTTCATACAGATATCACCCATATGAATTAGGTTCTTGTCTGAAGTGTTACAAGATAAAAAATCTAAGAGAATGTGCCCATAAACATTGTTCTTATATCAAAGTGTCCGTTAAAGCAGGTTTCACTCTTGATTATGTTTGGAAAGCCCCTAATGGCAGAAGAATTTAAACCAAATTTGCCATGTTCAGAGTGATGTGACCTTAAGTGAGTTGGATTCCCAGCATTCATTAGCACTATTTACTGGAGGTATAGACCAGATTTCTGTAGCATGATTTTACCAAACTTTGGCATTCAGCTTTCCATTAATGAAAAAGGAACTTTTGGAATTGCTCTGAAGACTATGCATGCTAAGGTTTTAATGTATATGGCAATATTCATTTTACTGTATGATAATATTCATTCTACTTATATTAAAAACACCTGTATATGGATTTGTCCTAATTCCTGAAACTGTCCCATACAGATAGGTGTCCATTATGTAAAAGTGTCTTTTAAGACAGGTTTTAGTGTAGTTTTTAAAGTCAGATAGTTGGGGGGAGCATAGAAAGATGGGGAAGAAATTTGTCTCAGTCTGGATGGTCTACAATTGGATAAATACTAATGTTTTTCTAAAGTTTTTCATCTGTCAGATATTTGTTAATTGTTCTTTGTATTTGATTTCTTTTGTTGCTGTTAACTTCTGTAGAAGTTTTCAAAATGAAATCTAACTGGATCAAACAACTGACTCACCCATGAGCCATCGAAAATGTCCTCTTGCAGCCGTCAGGGTGGTTTGAGTTTGAGACCAATGAGGTACATGAATTATCCCATTTTTGAATTATCTTTATTTCTCTGTGCAGGTACCTTGTCCACCATACCTATGCTGGCAACAATAACACTCCTAAGATGGATGAGTATGGGGATGCTTTCCACTCCATGAACCATTCTGAGAGGATGATGAAGAAAATGGAGAGCTACATGGGCAAAAAACAGTTATGTGATGTTGTTTTAATTGCTGGGCAGCGAAGGATTCCCGCACACAGACTAGTGCTTAGTGCTGCCTCGGACTACTTTGCAGCAATGTTCACAAACGATGTACGGGAAGCTTCCATGGAAGAAATAAAAATGAAGGACGTTGATCCAGATGCCTTGGCTGCAATTGTAACTTTTGCTTACACAGGTTAGTATTTGATGTAAAATAACACATTTGTGGCAATGAGAACTAACTTGTCAGTTGAAAAATTTATTTATTATAACTTTACAGTATTTTCCCATCAGTAGTATCTCATTAAATTGAAATTTTTAAAAAAAATATTTATTCTGTACTTCCAGATTTGATAAAGTTTTAATCTTTCATATGGTAGCATGTGTTGTTTTTCTTCCGAAATTTGCAGATATAATTTTTGTGAAACCTTGTTAGTTAGTTTATGCCAAAACTGCTTGACCTTTTCAAATGAGTACGTGTAAATTTATGGGTATATGTATATGTTTCAAGACTTTGTGTGATTTCAATCTTTGCAAGTTTTATCAGCTTCTTAGACTTTTGGGTTTGAAAGTTTTCTCTGCAGGTCAGTAGGGGCGTATGTGTTTAGAAAAACACAGTTGAGCCATTTTCATTTTCTTTATTATTGTTCCCCTGCCAACAAAATCTCATAAATGTAAACCTTCTTTTACACAATCTTTTTCAAGAGATCCAGCAATTATTTCATTAATTTTACTGCCCAGATTTTCAAATTCTTTTTCTATGTCATCATGACATATAATTTTCAGTGGCATATTAACTTTTCTAACATAGAGGCATTTATTTAGAGTCTAAGAGAGCTTGTTATTCTTTTATTCATTATTTTAGAGTCAATTTTGTGACAGGTGAATAATTACACCATTTGTCAGTTCATGGATGTAACACAACCCTACCATTCTCTTCACAACTTTGACACTTGAAAGGGTTTTATACACCATTAAACCTACTGTGCTAACATGGGATTTTCTTTTCATTGTTACTGTTGAGGTTTCACACAGTATTTGTCAAAATTATCTGTTATAATTTTATAATCAATTTTTGTGGTTTTCGCAACACAGAAAGTGAAAATTGCTGTGCTAAATAATATAATTTAGAAAATCTTTTTATCGTGGGTTTAGAGCTTTCTATTGACATAATAATTCTGTGTTATGTAAAGGGTGAAGTTACTTTAAGAGC
The DNA here is from genome assembly GCA_016746295.1 of Potamilus streckersoni. Classification (NCBI taxonomy): domain Eukaryota; kingdom Metazoa; phylum Mollusca; class Bivalvia; order Unionida; family Unionidae; genus Potamilus; species Potamilus streckersoni. Next base: position 703,400 of record JAEAOA010002311.1, on the reverse strand, counting down.
AACAGAACATTTTTACAAAATATTTATCACCACAGCTTCTGTTACTATAAGAAAACCAGGGTTACTCATGTCAACAGCAGCAACAGTAAAAAAAAATGATGTCTGTGCTACTATTAAAATGTAATGGGAGAAGTTACAAAAAAGTCATTTAAAATGGGAGAAGTTACAAAAAAGTCATTTAACTAGAGAAAGTTACAAAGTCATTTAACTAGAGAAAGTTACAAAAAGTCATTTAACTAGAGAAAGTTACAAAAAGTCATTTAACTAGAGAAAGTTACAAAAAGTCATTTAACTAAGAGAAAGTTACAAAAAGTCATTTTTCTAGAGAAAGTTGCAAAAAGTCATTTAACTAGAGAAAGTTACAAAAAGTCATTTAACTAGAGAAAGTTGCAAAAAGTCATTTAACTAGAGAAAGTTACAAAAAGTCATTTAACTAGAGAAAGTTGCAAAAAGTCATTTAACTAGAGAAAGTTACAAAAAGTCATTTAACTAGAGAAAGTTGCAAAACGTCATTTAACTAGAGAAAGTTACAAAATGTCATTTAACTAGAGAAAGTTACAAAATGTCATTTAACTAGAGAAAGTTACAAAATGTCATTTAACTAGAGAAAGTTACAAAAAGTCATTTAACTAGAGAAAGTTACAAAAAAATCATTTAACTAGAGAAAGTTACAAAAATTCATTTAACTAGAGAAAGTTACAAAAAGTCATTTAACTAGAGAAAGTTACAAAAAGTCATTTTTACATGCCCAATATGATATTGGTTGGGGTATGGAGTTTTGTCCAGAATTGTACATCCGTTTGAACATTACTCCAAAGTCAAATTTTAGAAGTTGAGGTCATTTTAGGTACATGTTATATGAACACAATTTAAGTTAGGTACAATTACTAGTACACTGTTTACTATTACCACATCTAATACTACTATTCCTGTTGAAGCAGGAGTTAGATTTTTATTGTCGTGTTTTTTTTGTCAGTTTTAACTTGTAACACATTATTGGGTATGCTGTGCTGAGACATGGGAGCTGTCAAAGTTTCTTTCCCAAGGTCACACAGAAGCTATACTCATGGCTCCCCATTTAAGATAAAATTAGGGAATTTTCTGCAGAGTAATTCCTAGCTCTACAAGTCATATACCAGAAGATCTTATGGGAAAGCCTGTTAGCTGCTATCTTTGGTAAATTGCACCTCCTTCTATTAGGACCATGTTGTTATCACTTCTCCTCCTGAACTACTTGCAGGATTGTCATGCAGCTTCAGAAACATTTGTCCAAGGACAGAAGGATGGTCATAGAAACATGAGGTTATCATATCTAGTTGGTCCTAAATAAAGATGGCATCAGTCTGATGACCAATATGGCCACCATGGCAGACATCTTGATTCTTCATTTGCTGCTCTGTCTTAATTTATTAATCATATTAATACAGGTTTTTCATTTAAAAGTATTTTTATGTTTTTTGGTCCTTAATGATGGTTTCCACACTCTTCATTTAAACAGAAGAAATAGTTTTGTCTTGAATTACTGGAAATTCTTTTTTGCCTGTAGAGTGGCAGTTCCTTTTATAGACTCGTGTTCTTTTAAGCATTCACTTAACAGACATTGTGATACAGCAGATGTCAATCTTATGATACATTCAGTGTTAGTCTTTCGATACAGTGGGTGTCAATCTTATGATACATTCAGGGTCAGTCTTGTGATACAGTGAGTGTCAATCTTATGATACATTCAGGGTCAGTCTTGTGAGACAGTAGGTGTCAATCTTATGATACATTCAGTGTCAGTCTTGTGATACAGTAGGTGTCAATCTTATGATACATTCAGGGTCAGTCTTGTGATACAGTAGGTGTCAATCTTATGATACATTCAGTGTCAGTCTTATGATACAGTAGGTGTTAATCTTATGATACATTCAGGGTCAGTCTTGTGATACAGTAGGTGTCAATCTTATGATACATTCAGCCTTGTGATAGAGTCTGGAGTAGAAGTTATGATCTTACATTTGCATTTGATTGTTGTTTGAAGACCAGAATTGAGATAAACTGTAAATGCAGGTCTTGCAACTGGGTGTAAGGAAAATATTTTACTATCAGATTATCAATTGTAAGGATAAATGCTTTTAATATGTATTGTTGTAACCTCAACTCCATCTATGTCAGTTTATTGGTAATGATCTTGTTTGGTGTGGTGCTTTAGTAGAGGGAGTAGATGACAACCAAGGTTAGGGATCCGAGTTGCAGCCTGTGAGATAGGGATTTGAGGTTGTTTGGGAAATGGTGGGGAAAGATATATAAAAAATAGACATTGACTTAGATCTGCAGTTTTGATATATTGTTGAATTACAGTATTTCTAAATAGATTCCTGTTCGATCTGGAATGTAGAATAATAACTCAAGTTCTCCACAATTAACCAGCACCAAGCTTTGTGAGTACAGGAAGCTTGCATGTATTTGAAGCAAGAGAGAAACTTTTTCGGGGTTCAAAATATCACAGGGTTAGGGTCATGGTGACTGAAGGAAGATTGACTTTTCATACACAGTAACTTGATTTGTATACCAGATATCACAAGCAAGCCATTCTTAAGTGGTTATATGAGGAAGACACCTCATCATTTTGGATTTAGAGTTTAATATCACTGAGACTGAAAGATGGAAAAGCATCTTCCATTAAAGTGCCTTAGTTCCTTATCATGTGCCTTGACAAACTCTAGATGGCTTGCATTTGAGACAAGAAAGACAATCATCTTTTCTTGGTTCTGGCAACTGAATGAAATTGGTTTTCCTGTTGTGCTTGAATTCACCATCTTAAATCATGTGGATGTTTTTTCTGTTATACTTGAATAAAGCTCAATCTCAGCATAATATATCATAAATAATGCACAAAACGTATATATGTAGTTAGTTCCAAGTCAGTGGAAAGAGTGTGGTATATAGTATAGGGATATATAGAGAATCTATGTAGGGTGGGGTCTGGACCGAGACAGGGAAATCCCATTCAAAGGGTTACATTATTTAAAGGGATACAGAAAGGCATCGTAAGTCATGTCAAATTCTTTCCTCTGCTTAAAAAAACAAAACATGAATGTAGTTTGGTATTTCTTACATACCCCTTCTTTTACACTTTCTAAATAATGATAGATTTAGGGCGTGATTCAAAATGAATTAATTTATAAAAGTTTGCTTTAGTGCATCATAAAATATTGACACAAAGACATCAGAAAAAACACCTTATAGTTCAAGTCTGGATGTGCGAAATTATACAAATGATTGCACATCTGTAGTGAATGCAGCATAACCCCATGTAAAGGGGCATGGAATAAAATCCCATACTTTATGATCTTAATGATTAAAATATGGTGTGGCTGTTGGAAATTGATTTACTTGAGAGATACATTTTCTGATGTCAAATACCATGTGTGGAAGACCCCTCTCATTATAAGATATAATCTTGATAGATCATATGCTTTATTCTAGGACTCCATGTTAGAGAGGCCCCCTCCTTCCCATCTGTAATTGATTAACTTATGGTGTCCTTTTCCAGAGTGTAATTGATTTATGTGTGGCATATATTTTCAAAGTCAAATGCCAGGTGTAACAGGCCTGCAGTTGTCAGATTGTTTCTTGGAGATATTAGCTGATAAGTAGTGTAATAATACATTTAGATGGGAAAATGTCTTATGCAATTAAAAATATGCTTTGAAGAAAACTAAATGGTTGTCCACAAAACTAAACTGGGCAGTAAAATGATGTTCCATATGAACACAATATCAGAATCAGTGAATTTTATGGAAATTATTAAATTTTATCTTTCATTATGTATTGATTAAATGTCTGTAATATTGGGAATTAATTTGACAGATCTCTGAATCTCTGTATCTTAAATGAACCACATAAAAGAGAAAATTTCCTGGCTTAATTATCAGTGACAGGCACTGTACCAGAGATTCCTGCTCCCTTAGGTTATTAGAAGAAGTTCTTGAGATGCTCTGTGAATATATTTCAAAACTAGTTACAAAACTTATAGCTCTTGACATTTCTTACACAGCTTTACATTCTTTTCAAAATTCCTTGAAGTCTCTTAACTTACTAAACATGTGCAGATGGAGTGTTACGTGTTGAGAAGTTGCTGGCTCATTAGTTTACACATGCCACCAAAGTATTTTTCCATGTTATCTTAATGTTTCTACGATGATTCTTTTTAAGGACAAATGTATTAATGCCTGTACTTATTTTTTTCTTCACAAAAACTTTGAGATGGCTTCAGATATTGTGTTGAAAATAGGAAACAGTAACATTTACTCTTTTTGTAAGAAATATAAGTAGATATATAGGGCCCCAAGTGGCAGAGTGGTCTAAAGCGCTGTCCATTACGTATCACTGCCAACTCACCTCTGTCTTCGTGGGTTCGAGTCTAGGATTCGTGGAATGTGGATATGTGAGAAAGCTTGCCAGTAGCTTCTCATGGGTCAGTGGTTCTTTCAGGTGATTTCCCAGTTTTTTCCTCCACCAATAATACTGGCAGCCATGAATAGCCTATCGTGTGCTGAAAAATGGCGTTAAGCCCAACAACAACAAGTAGATATATAAGAATTGTGTTTAAGTTGAGCATTTACCTACTGTTGCCTAAATATAAAGTTCCTTTAATGATGTCATCATGTCCCCTTCATTTTGAGAAGCATTGTGCATTTGACAATCAAGATTCTTGTTAGCAGCTGTGTTTGTGTGTGTGTGTGTGTGTGTGTGTGTGTGTGTGTGTGTGTTCTTAGCAAAACACAGAGAAAATGGCATGTAGCTGAGTGATGTTCAGGGCAGCAGATCATAGACCAAAAGAGATAGTGGTATGGTCTGTTGACCATCCATCCAATTATCATTTGGCCATCCATCTGATAGCATAAGTTATTGTAGCAGTGCATTCCTAAACTGCTTGGAAGGTTGCCATAAAACTTTACTCAATATTCATCCCATAGTTTAGTTGGTGAAAATAATGCTGTTTGGACACCACAATGGCCATCTTGAAAATTTTGTCACTGTTCCTCCAGAATGGTTGTGTCATGTCAGCATGGGATTTTCCATACAAGTTTTTTTAGAATGTCCCATTGTAAAGAATAGAAATTAGAGCTATGTCCAAAATGGCCACTTTAACAGCCATCTTGAAAATGGCTACTCCTGAATGAAAAGTCATATTGACATGTGGTATTCAGCAGAAGTTTAGTTTAAATGAAAATGGGGCCACCAGAGTAGTCACCGAAGTGGCCATCTTGAAAATATTGGCAGCACTACTTTTCCCAAATGAATAATGGTATCACCATCATGCTTGGGACTTTATTAAACAGTTGATGTCTTGCTGGTCTAAATGTGTTATTCAGACCTTCAATACATCTGCCACACTATCCATCTTGAAAATCTATCTCTAGGGACCCAGGGAGAGGGTAATAGGTCAAATATACAAAAATTGTCATTACATTACATTTTGAAGATTTTCTCTCCAAGCTTTTTATATGTATGTATAAGTAGAAGGTGCATCACATGTTGTGGATTTTGCACTGTGACCTCAGAATCAATTTCAGAGGTTTGGGCTAGTACATTGGCATGTTTATGTATAGGGTGAGTGGGAATATGCAATATAAAAGGTCGGGGTTTGCAATAGCAAGCCATTGCAGTGGCAGTGTAAACATTTGTTGTTGCTATGGGTTTGATGCTATTTCTCAGTGCAAGAGAGGCTATACATGGCAAACTTTCTTACATAACCACATTGGCTGAGACCAAGACTTGAGCCTGAACACATGCATACAGAGGTGAGTTTGCCATGATTGATAAAGGCAAACACTTTAGACCACTCAGCCACTGGAACCTCAACATACAGAACTTGCTTACAGGGATATCATATCTATATTACTTTGGCATCTGTTTGTATGCATGGCCATGTCTTCATTAACTTTTATGCAAATGTTTTTATTCAATACCACATTATTCTATTCCCCCCTTTACAGATTTCAAATAGAACTTCCATATTTACTTGTGTATTGCCAAGGTAAACAAGTGCCTATTTATCCAGATGCAGGGGAAGGGGTAGGGGTGTATGACTTTTAGGCCAGTGAAAGGAAGTTGGGCTTTAAATGATGTTCAGGCCAAGGGAAGGGATGGGTATGTAAATGACATTCAGGCTAGGGGAACGTGGTTGGGTGTATATATAGCATTCATGCCAGGGAAAAGTAAAGGGGGCTGTACATGACATTCAGGCCAGAGGAAGGAGTGAGGTGTACATGACATTCAGGAAGGGGAAGTAAGCAGGGTTGTACATGTTATTCAATGCTTTGGAAGGGTGTGGGTGTGTACATGATGTTCAGGCTGTGGGGTAGCCATTGCCAGCTTTAGTAAAGGATAGATCTGGCAGTGGATTGCAATGTGAAATTCTCTGGACAGTTCAGATAACCTTTTAGTTTTAAAATACAAATGATTCCCATAGAGTTATTTTCACTGGTTCTTGTTTTTTTGTTTTAATGCCTTAACTTAGCACCTTTGTGACTCAAAACCTTTAACTCTTTGATTCAGGCAAGAAGCCTCCAGTATTTTTGTTTAGCTTAGTCACTGAGAATATTAGAAGGGCCTAACACACATCTTGCTGTTGTTACAGTCTGAACTTTCTTTTGACATAAATTAGTTGTATGAAAACTTGAATATTCAGAATCTGTAGACAGTGTCAAATTATTTGTTTCCAGTTTTGCAATGTTAAACTTGCATGCCAAAAAACAGCTTTGATGGTTTTAATGGGAAAAGACTTAAGAAAGAAAAGGTTTTGATCTTCTAACAGATATATTGGCCTTGAGGGAAACACACATCTCCAGCAAAGCTTAAAACATTTTGTAGAACAATTTCACCCATTATTGCACATCTGTTTTTCTATGGAGTTTTGATACTCAGATTAGTAACTGGGCCAAATACTTATCTAAAGGGTTGCTCTTTATTTCAAGATATATGTAAAAAAAAATCACAACAAGGTCTTTTGCTTCTTGTAGATGGTGGTGTGAAAATTAACTAGGAACTTTGCTGTTCTTTTTCTTCTCTGAATCAGTCAAGCACCCAGATGGTCTGTGTGGAATACTTTTATGAGTTCAAGGACTGAGTTTAGATTCTTGCCCCTTCATCTGTGCAAGGGATCAAATTTATAAGTCTATCTCGGTTTTGTTGTTGTTAATCTCCATAGGAAACATTTAGAAAGACACATGTACAATTAATTAGATTTATGGAGACATACCACAGTTAAAATGCCTTAATGCACAGGTTGGTTCATGCTATGTCAAGAGTTATGGATATTTAATTGAGGGCTACCTTTGTTTAAACTACCATGATTAGGTTGAACTTCTGTTCTGTATGGAAACTTGACATTTCTGAAGGCTACCAGGAATAGTTGGGTAACCATTGTTGTCAGAGGAAGCAGGAATTTTATTTCATTTCGATTGGACATGCTGTGGAAGAAGGCATGGTTTCACATAAAAACTCTGTTTAATTGTGCTAATAGCGATTTGAAATTTCAGTCTACATTTTTGTACAGAGAAAACAAACATAAGAACATAAAGAAGATGCCAAGTAATTTAATAAGTAAATTTTTTGTAAAATCATCCAAGTGGAAACGACTGTAGAAATCAACAGACACCAAAAAGATTGAAAACACAAGGTGAAATTGCATAAGGGAAGACTCATGATTTACAACACAAAAGGGAGCTACACATAGTTGGATGGGCCAAAGATACCAGAGAATTTGGAAAAAAGAAGAGAAAGAGATTGAGACCCACCAGACTTACCAGCATAAGAAGACAAGAGGAACAGTCTGAGTGGACTTTGGACAGAACCAATACACCAGGTTTTGAATCTATACAAGACAGTGTTATTTGATCTCCAAATTAAATGATGATTTGATTCTATTGTTATTAGCGGATCGACTATTTAAACTTTTTTGTATTTTTAAATTCCTTGAATCAGTTGATTCAGAAGAGAAAGATGTGTATCTTTAAAATTGTAATGTTTATATCATTTGCTTGTGAAATTTTGTAGGTGTGAATTTTGATTAAATTTTGTATTTTTATGTAACAGGGGCTTGTGTTAGTCTGTTCTATATTTCAGCTCAGATCTTTATTTATTCCACACAGGAGTTTCATATGTTATATTAACATTTACTTGTTCTGAGCAAATTACACCCTTGGTGATCACCTAGATAACAATAGCCAAAACCAGTAAACTGGCTTCAACAATTAAGTTGAGATGGGGTTTACCACAATGTGATGAAAACAGTATTGGGGGTTGATGATCCAGTGTGTAAAACTCTATTGATGCCAAGGTGCTGCTTTCACTCTTACATCACCAACATTTGAATCATTTTGGGCTTTACTGTATTAGCTTCAAATCTTGGACAGTTGAAGCAGTCAAAACATCTAAGCCACCCATTTGTTATTGTTCATTCAGTATTGAATTCAGGACACCATGTCCCTCACCCTTCAGATTTGGGGGACATTTAAAAGGGATAAAGGAAAATATTAGTACTCCACTAGTAAGATGATTTCATTTACTTTGACAATTTTGTTGTCTGCACTGTACACTAGTGTGTTACTTAGACACTTTTCTTTGTTTTAATAAATTAGTTTTTTGCTCAAGTAACAAGAAATATTAGCATGGTTGAATAATCAGTTGAAATTTTCCATCCTGATCTTGTTCTTGCTTCTTTTTAAAACCAATAATTTGATGTTTAAATGACGTATTTACATAAATGTAATCACTTTTGTTATAATTCAGCCTCAAAACAAATTAAATCTTTGACTTTAACCTAAAAAAATATGTTACCTTGGTGCATGGGGGTCAGTTGGGGAATGTGTGCAAAAGACACAAAATATGGGAATCCCATGATTGCATGCAGCAGGTGCATCACTGTTGATATAGTGTTTTATGGCACGGCAAGACAATAAGTTATTAAGTGCTGAATTTAAGTGCCTTACCCAAGGACACACAGTGGTAACCAACTCAGGCAGATCCAGTGGTAGGATTTGAACCCACATCCTTTCTGTTGTGGTTCCACCATGCTAACCATTGAGCCACTATGCCTTCATGCCACCCAGGCAGAAAGACTAGCTGAGGCAAATATAAGCTGTTACTTTAGTGTCTGTGCTGTACTGCATTGTTTTTACAAAATTGTACTTGCTGCAGAATTAGAGGAAAAATGCTTGTTTTAAATTGTGGTGTGTTTTATATTATATGTCCACCATGAGGAGTAAATTATGTTATGATGTCCATCTCTGTCTGTCTATCTGTCTTACCATTTTCAGTTCAGAACAATAACAGATTTTACAACATCTACAGTAACCAAACTTCATGAATGTGTTGCAGTTGAAATAGGAAAAGCTCTTATCAGTTATGTAGAGGTCAGAGTTGAGGGTCACTGATTAAAAGAAGAAAAATATTTTCTGTACTAACAAGCTTCTGCACAATAATTCAAGTTCTCTATCATCATCACAAGTAACAACTTTGTGATGGCTTGCACATGAGGTAAGGAAGTAACCATTCAATTTTAGGGGCAAAGGTCAAATATTACAGTCACTGTGACTGAAAGAAGTTGCAAATGCTTTTAACACATTATCTCTAAATTGCATACCTAAACCAAACCTTGAGAATATGTCACTTGTAGTAATGAAGAAGACTATTGATTTGGGAGTCAAAAATCAAAGGTCAGTATCACCATTTTTATTTAAAAAAAAACATTTTTTGTGTACTTTGATTAAAGTTTGTGGAGGGCTTGCACTTAAGGTATAGACGAGAACTATTGATTTTTGAGTCAAAAGGTCAAAAGTCATTTTTGTGGCTTGAAGAAGGACTTTTGTTCTAGAGTAAGTTCCTTGATCAAAGTTTGTGGATGTTTTGTGCTAAGATGATAGAGAAACCTACGGATTCTGGGGTCTCAAGATTAGAGGTCATGGTAAGTCAAAGAAGAAAAAAAATGGTTTCTGCATGTTATGTTCTGTTCAAAACTGCATACCTTAACCAAAAATTCAAGGTCATTGAAACTCCTTTGTCAGTAGTCTCCAAAGTTGGCTCTACCCTCCTAGTGCCAGCATAGAAAACTTTTAACGATGCCATTCTATCCTGCCGTCCTTGCATTTGGAATATAGTTTCAGTTTGTACTTGTCTTGAGCTTAATAAATGTCTTCATTGTGGAAGCTCAAAGATGGGATTGACATGCAGAACTTGGACAGATTTTAGTAGTATGTGTTTTAGGATGATGTAATGCAGGAAAGACACTAGAGAAGAAGTTGTTTACCTCTGTTGTGTTTTATTCAAGCACAATCAGAAAACGGAATTTGTTGATTTGCTTGAATCAAGGACAGAGAGGTTTAGAATTTGTTTAACACTACAGATTCACCACATACAATTTGCAAAAAATGTCTAACGTTTGTTTATAGTTAAAGATGTCCCTCATATATCTCATTTAAATTAAAGCATTTATAACATTAGTTAGCAACAGTACAAAAGAGATAAGGTATAATAAACAGATAAAGTTACCATGGCAAAACAATGACATGTATGCAATATTAGTGAATTTTTCCTGTATTATGTCTATTTGCAGCACACCTTAATCATTTCTTCAAAACAACTAACTCGTGTCTAACCTATACCATATATTATTTAGTGCCTTGTTAAAATGGCTGTATTATTTCATATTTCTGTGTTATGTAGGTAGGTAGGTAGGTAGCATGCATGCATGTATGTATGTATGTATGTATGTATGTATGTATGTATGTATGTATGTATGCATTTGTTTTATTCATATTTCATAAATTAGATGCTAATCACAAATTACTTTAGATTTAATATGACCCAGTATGTTTTTCTCTTGAAACACTTCCAGATTTATTTTCCAGATATCCAGGCTCCAATTTTCTGAATGCTCAACCCTAGAAATTTTCCAGCCTTAAAAGAGAATTTGTAAACTCCAATTAACAAACAGATTCGATTTTTTTTTAATGCTGTGACCAATTTGCATGTTTCCTTTCCTTTATGGATGACAGTATTGAACATCATATTCAGGAAGATGCTTACTGTTTTTCCCCGACATATTATAGCATGTAATGGACACTGAATAGAAAGCATGATTCAGTAATGACAACCTCAGCATAATGTTCTCTAATCATGGTCTGTTCAGATTTTTATATATGTAACAGGAGGGGGAAAATGAGAAACAAAGAAACCTTTATATGACTGACCACCCAATTTTGTTTTGTTTTTTTTGTATGAAACCACAAACACATTTTTTTTGCATCAAGTGGTTCCAAACTTGACTTGTCTCTTCGTAGTTCCTGTACATGTATGAATCTGTTTGCACAAGCTTACATCTATCAGTTATCTGGGTGAGAAATGTTAGGGCCAATTGGGCCTCATGTTATGCTAGTAGATCATTTCTTTCAGTGAAAAGGAAAACCAACCAGAAATTGATTTCTTAATTCACAACTTTTGAGTGGCATGCAGAGTAATTTTACCATCACAAGATAGCAGTGTACAGTAACATTTATGACTATTTGAGTCCAACTTTTTACTTCATATCTTTAAAGATAAAGATTTCGACTTTTGTTAAATTTAATTTTACTAAATCTCACTCTTTGACTTGGCATAAACATTTTAAGGACCTGTTGGTGGGGGGTCAATCAATTCCCCTTTTCCAATCAAATATATCTTAAAAACTATTAAATTTTAGCTATTTGCTCATGAAAATATTGTTTTCCAAAATGATGGGTGCACCAGTCTCACCCTCCATAATTCCAACTTTTAGTATTTATTTCTTAATTTTTTAAGTCTCTTTCTTGGCCATTCTATTTTATCTTCCTAGTTTTGCTCCCATTAGATGTCTCTTTATGCATGCCATTCTCATGTGACAGCTGTTTCATATTCTCATGCAAGTACACCCATCAGGTTTACTCCCATAGACAGGTGCTGCATTTTGGATTGTAGCCCATCCCTTTCCATTCTTTTTGATGGGGCTAAACAAGCTGACTAAGAGAACTAATTTCATCCAAGTAAAATTGATGCAAGAATAATTTTTCCCTTGAAAAGTGAATACAAAGATTGATAGTGGAAACAGAATTTAGACTTAACCTATATGCTTAGAGCAGGCTTAATTAGGGCCTGTGAATTTGTGCTGTTAGCTGTGTTCAGTTGTCAGAATTTCACATGCCAGTTGAACACAGCTGTTGTTTTGCATATGGTTTTAATTGGCCATTAAGTAATTCAATAAAATTGCTGGGTTTTGGGAGCCGATTGTTACCAGAAGAAGAGAGAAAAAAGAAGAGAATGCTTGATCAACAATCATGCTTATATGTCTATCATAGCAAATGAGTTGATAGTAGTGGTAAAAGTTTTAGAATTTTCCATTATTCCTGAAATCTTGACTTGCAGCTTTTATATAGTCACAAGTACCTGTTAGAGAAAATTCAGTGATCTCAAATTATGTTGTTTGATGTTCTGTATTTACCCTAATAATCTGGACTTGATCTGTGACTGTAATCAAAAAGTAATCTGGACTTGATCTGTGCTTGTAATCAAAAAGTAATCTGGACTTGGTCTATGACTGTAATCAAAAAGTAATCTGGACTTGATCTATGACTGTAATCAGAAAGTAATCTGGACTTGATCTGTGACTGTAATCAAAAAGTAATCTGGACTTGATCTATGACTGTAATCAAAAAGTAGTCTGGACTTGATTTGTGACTGTAATCAAAAAGTAATCTGGACTTGATCTATGACTGTAGTCAGAAAGTAATCTGGACTTGATCTGTGACTGTAATCAAAAAGTAATCTGGACTTGATCTATGACTGTAATCAAAAAGTAATCTGGACTTGATCTGTGACAGTAATCAAAAAGGGGTTGCAAATTCACATGGGTATCTCAGAAAGCCTGCAGGTTGCTTTCTGTGTGTTCATAGTTATTCCTTGGGATCTTCTTAGACCCAATATACTGGTCGCTATTAAAAACCAACAATAGCAACTCTAGAAGATAAATCATAACTCACTTCAACCTTTTATATCAGAGAGTTCATGTGCCTCTTCTACTTTTAATAATTTGGGAAAGTTGTAGTATAAGAAATTCTTGTTTATTGTTGGCTTTCCCCACATGAACACCCAGTTTTAGAAGGCCGGCCTGGCCTGCTCACTTTACGATACCTGAAATTCTTTCAATATGGTACTACTTTCAATATGGTACTGCAGTATTAAAGAGAACGACTTGAAGCACAGAGGAGCCTGTGAAAGTGTTGTAGTAGATTGTGTGTAGGGCTTTAATTAGAATTTTGATCTTTTCCATTCTGGAAGGATTGGGGGTGGAAATAGTGAGAAGAGGAATAATGGAAATATGTCACTTTAAGAAGAAGTACCTTGATAATCAGCAAATAAAGTTAGCCCTGTTAATCTGGGATGTAAGCTTTTCCATATTACTGCAATAGGTTTATGTTGCTGACAAGCACTGTGAAAAGTATATATTGTTTGCTTATATCTACAAACTGCATTAACATCAGCCTGCCCTCTTAAAATTAAAGTACATGAATTTCAATACAGCTTTAGTACAGTATATACTCACTTTGTCAATTTCAACTGCAAACTGCACAAATTCAGATCTGCCATTGTATATTGACCCTGCACATCTATGCTGTGTGATAGGAATAATCAGTAGAACAAGCAGTATGGGTCCTTGTATGCTGGTGCAATATGCACTGGCAGATGAGGGTTTATTTTAAGTGAGCATATATGGTACATATATTATGGTCAGTTTAAATAGTAATGGTTATGTTTCAGTCATTCAACCTTGAAGACCACACAACTCCAATCAGGCTCTATAATCAGCCATAATAAATTGGAATATCTGGTAATAAATTCATGTGACTTTTAAATTGATCACTTTTACTTCCTTGGGTTCATGTTTTATTACTTTTGGGACATGACTTTGTGGGATAAAAGCAACTGCTTGTTAATTTTTTGAATGCATTCATACATCTTGCTAATTAATAAGAATATATTTTATTGGAATACTTAAAATAATAAACTTTACCGCATCATTAAAGAAACAAGTTTTCACTTGTGATCAGTGACAAGTCTGGGTTGTTGTTATTGTTTATGATGTTAATTTTGCCTTTTTATTTGCCTATTATAAAGCATCATGTTATGTTGTCCATTGTCAGTCTGTTAATTTTGTGTCTGCATAGCTCAGGTTGTCCACTAACAAGCTCGGTTATCTACTATCTAGTTCAAGTTGTCCATCATCAAGCACAAGTTGTCCACCATCTCTCTCAAATTGTTCATCATCTAGCTCAGGTTGTCTACCATCTAGCTCAGGTTGTCTATCAGGTTCAGGGTCAAAATATTAAAAGTCCAGGTCACTGATTGAAAGAAAATATTGTTTCTAATTTAATATCAGTTGTTAACCATGTACCTTCATCAAAGTTTTTGGAGGACTTACATGTTGCACAAGAAAGTAGCCTATCAATTTTGTTTTATTAAAATTGATCCATTAAAATTGTTTTTGCTTTTCTGGTCATAGAACAGAAGAACTTATGGGATGATCTGTTGTTCTTTATCAGTCATATGTTATTTACTGTCCATCCATCTGTTGACACAAGTTTGTTATTATTCCGAATAAATGAATACCATAAAACTTTATACATATATTCATATCAAGGTCTAATTGGTCACAAATGAAAAACTTTAAACATATATTCATATCATGGTCTAGTTGGTCCCAAATGAAAAGGGTGCTACAAAGACATCAGATATGACCACCAGTAACCATCTTGAAAATCTTGTTATGCTTCTTCTCCTGAGCTGATGATGATATGAATATTTGGTTTTCACTTAAAGACTTTGTGAATGAGATCTTTATTTATAATATAATTGAACAATAATTCATTTCATTTGAGGTTATTATTGTAAACATGTTCATACATGAAGAATAATCTCACTGAATTATAAGAACTTAAACATTTTCTCATCAATTAATAAATTTAATTTGTCTGTTCAGTCATAAAATGGCTAACTTGAAAATGATCATAGCCTATTGGATAGTATTGCTTTATATGACATTGTAAAATTTTGAATAAATCCTGGAATGTGCAATATATCAAACAATTCAAACATGTGGATTGCATAAAAAGAATGCAGTTTTATATTTTACATTCTTCTACAGTTGAAGATTACTCCCTGAAAGTGGACAGCTTCCAAACAAAACTAATATTGTGATAAAACAGACTTTATAAGTAACCTGGTTATGGTGAAATCCATGGTCAGAGAGCTTAAGGTAATTGAGTTTCTCACTACAAGCACTTAGCATGTGCAGCAATAGGAAAACCAAATTCATTATTTTTAAATAACTAAAGAAAAAAGTAAATCATTCTCAGGTAACATTGTACATGGTTAATGAAACTGGGTATAAATATTTTTGTTCATGTATAAAGTATTGAAACCAAGATCTGTAAGTCAGTAATTCCAGAGTTAACCATAACCTAATAGTGTGTCTGAGAGGACTATTAAACATGGGGAAGGTATATAATATGCTGTTTACTTTAAACTTTTGCTTTCATAAAGCATGTATAGAATCCTCACCTTTGTATTTGGAGATAGTCACCTTAGGCCACATGATCAAACATGCTACACTGCTAAAGGAAGTTTGTATACTTATTGTTGTTAGGGATACTGCACACACTTAGTGGATTATATGTCATTTTTTACACTTACTGTGGTCAGAGATAGTTACCTTAGGCCACATGATCAAACATGCTACATGCTGCACTGCTAAAGGAAGTTTGTATACTTATTGTTGTTAGGGATACTGCAGCACTTAGTGGATTGTATGTCATTTTTTACACTTACTGTGGTCAGAGATAGTCACCTTAGGCCACATGACCAAACATGCTACACTGCTAAAGAAAGTTTGTATACTTATTGTTGTTAGTACTTATTGTTGTTAGTGATACTGCACACTTTGTGGATTATATGATGTCATTTTTTACACTTATTACTGTGGTCACACTGTGAATTTAGAAAGTTGTTTGAATACTTGTGAATATTATGGATTTATACTTGCTGTTGATTTGTTGGTTCTAAGTAAATTTCTCTACTAGGCCTCTATGAATTACAAATTGTGAAGGTGGTGGTCCCCCTGATCATTGTGGCCCCCCCCTTCATTTTGTCCTGGTTGTCCTACCCACTCTCTGGTCTGATGGAATATATTTGGTTCTTGCACTGGACAGTTATGTAACCAGTTGACCTCTCTTTTGTTATTGGATATAATCTTAGCCATTAACATTTATAACGGTGAAAGAAAATTTTAAGGTGAAAATTCACTTGTTGTATTTTGCTATTTCAAAATTAGTATGGCACTGTCAATTCTTTTTTTCTTTTTTTTTTTCCTAAAAATTTTAAACCAGTTTGCCCATTTCACCTACATGATTCACTGTATTGTCCATGAAGAAGCCCAAGTATTGTTGTTAGATAATGATAAAAGTTTGGGTTTTGGCCTTGGGTAGTCATTTCATTATGTTAGCCAAAGTGATACATTCTTGGGTTTTGGCCTAAGATGGATGGTCATTGCATTAGGTAGCAATAGTAATACATTTTGTCTTTGGGTGGTCATTTCATTAGATTAGCCAAAGTAATACATTTCTAGGTTAACACTTTAAGTGGATAAGCAATACAGTTGCTACTTCTCAAATATACATGGGTTTTCCTAAACTTCATTGGTCAGCAGATGAGTTGATCAAAATTTATTTATATTTACTGTGTTTAAACTAAAATGAATTAATAACTAACGGGGTGTCAGTGCTGTGTACTGTAACATCTCTGAACATTATTCACAGCAGGGCTTTATGACATTGAAGGCATAGTTCTATGGTTGGTGGAATGTAGAGAACATGTATTTTAGGGACATTTTAATTAAGGACATTACCATTGAAAGTTGAAGCAGAAACATTTCAGTAGCACATTTACCATCAAGCACATATATACACCCATATTTATTCTGAAAACAGCATATTATTCTGTTTGATAGTTTGATAGATAGTAAGTGGAGTAATATTTTGTCAATATTTGTTGAAAGTCATGCACATCTGATCTGAAAATACCTAACATTTTGGATGTAATTACATAACATTTGGGATGTAATTACATAACAATTGGGATGTAATTACATAACATTTTGGATGTAATTACATTATATTTGTATGTAATTACATAACATTTTGGATGTAATTACATAATATTTTGGATGTAATTACATAACATTTTGGATGTAAGTAGTCTGGATATGTACTATTGTTGAAAATAAAATTTTGATGAAGAAAACCTCCATCAAAAGGATAAGTGACCTTTCTTTGAGCCAACCAAATCACTTATTTCAGAGTAAGTTATAGCAAACAGATTTTGAGTTTCTTTTCTGACTAAAATAGAAAACTTAGACAAAGCGAACCTCTACCTGCCTTTTCTGTATGCCAACTCACTATGCTAGAGTAAATTATATCAAACCAACTGAGAGGTTCTCTTCAGACTAAATACAGTGTAGTTGCCAAAATTAAATGACAATTAATAGATCACCAGAGCAGAGACAACTATACCAATACATATATAATTATTCAGCTAGTTTAACTGGGGAAAACCCTGGTTAGAACAGTCGACCCACTAGAAGCTACTGACATGCTTTTTCACATACAGTACCCACATTGGCCAAGCCCAGACTCAAACCCATGCAGACAAAGGTGTGATGGCAGTGATTGGTGAATGCTTTAGACCATTTGGCCACCCAAGGCCCCTTCATGTAGCATAACATTTTGTGTTCATAACATTTGGTATGAAAATCAAAAAGTCTTTATTACAGTTAAAAAAAAAGTTCATTAAGTTAAACTCTAAGCAAATACCAAACAAATAAAATAACAGTTGGATGAGTAATGTTCTGTTTAATTTGCATTTGTTATACAGTGGTGATCATGGTGGTGGAGCTGCTTGGAAAAGTCAAGCGGCAGGCTATCTGCCTGGTTTTAACAGGCCTTTTAGGCATGTGAGTCAACCTTGCTGTCAAGTGGCAGTCTATCTGCCTGCCATAATAGACTTTTTGGACAAATCAATCAACCTTGCTATCAAGTGGCAGGCTATCTGCCTGCCATAAGAGATTTTTTGGACAGATCAATCAACCTTGCTGTCAAGTGGCAGTCTATCTGCCTGCCATAATAGATTTTTTTGACAAATCAATCAACCTTGCTGTCAAATGGCAGTCTATCTGCCTGCCATAGTAGACTTTTTGGACAAATCAATCAACCTTGCTGTCATTTGGCAGTCTATATGCTTGGTTGCAATTGATATTTTGGACATATCAGTCAGCCTTGCTATCAAGTGGCAGTCTAACTGCCTGGCAGTAATGGACCTTCTAGATGTGTCAACCTTGTTTTGCAGCTTCATGTCCAGTTTTGTAAAGCCAGGAGAGGCCTATCATCTGAGGTCTGCTTTGAATAGTGAATTAACACTGCTTAATTTGGGACCACATGGAAATATTACCATAAAGAAGACCAATGAAAATGTGGGATCACACCAAAATATTCCTCCATAAAATGTCCAGTGTGTAATTTGGGACCACATGGAAATATTTCCACAAAAAGACCATTGCATAATTTGGGACCACATGGAAATGTTCTTACAAAATGAACCAAGATATAGAAAATATATATTAACTTCAACAGGAATAACTCAAAACCCAATTTTGTATTTCTTTACATTTGAGAGATAATTAGAGGTCAGATGCCAAAAATATGATTATTTTTTTAAAAAACATTTTAAAAGATTGTCTTACATAGGGAGTTTGACAACTTTGATGAAACAAAAGGTCCTGTGTGTAACTGTCACACCTAGTCAGTGATAAGTCTGGTCAGGTCTTTGTTAGTGGTTGTCTGTAATACCTTGTGACTGATGGGTGGGACGAATTTGTCATTCATCAGTTATCATTACCATCCAAAACATTAATTTGATAAATTCATTTAACTGTCCATTATGCTGAATAAGTTGATCTTCATTTTTCAGGCATATTCATTGAGGTAAATAATGAGTTTTTGTCCAGTTTAAAACATTTTGGAATTCTGCAAAATTCCAAATGTTTGCAATTTTCAGCTGAAAATTGTTTCATGTGATGCTTTGTTTGCCAAGGAGTAATTCCCAGTCACCCGATAAACAAAACCTGTAAAGAATGTTTGAAATGGTTTCAACACTCAGCAGCTGGAAAAAAAAAGAATTGATTTTATCTTGATTTCCTGGAATATTAATTCATGCTTTCAAAGGACTCTTGTTTATTCCTTCCTGAAGGCAAAAACTTTCCAAATTATAATGTTCCTTTGAAATGAGACTTTGAATGAGTTTTTTATTTTCCCAAACAATTATTATACTGGGGGTTGTTAATTCAGAATTGTAGTCTTGAACTGGCATGCATGTAAAAAAAAATTCCTGCAGACCATGTCATATATTTAATTAATGGAATTAAGGTCAGATAACTGGATTTTTGATTGACAAGACCTGACTGTATTTAGTTCTGCTGAAACTTGAAAGATTTAGCACATGTAAAGTTCAGATTCATTGACTTCATGGATCAATTTTAAAACTGACGAATTTCCCAGAGTCTAAGGGAATTATACCTATTCCAAGAGGCACTTGTACTGTGTGTCAACAGACATTTAATGAGAAGATGATAAAATTAAGATGTGCAAGAAGTTTTAACACTTTTTTGTTTTTTTTTCTGTTATGAGGGACATCAGTGTCATATAAGCACATTTGAATACTTTTTTTATTTTTGAGTTCCATAATGCTTTTAGCTAAAAAATTATAACTTTAAAGCTTAAAAGCTTCCATCATATATCTGCAATTAATCTTCATCTTCTTGAAATCATAATTGATCCACACTTCCTGTATTTAGAGATACTTAATAAATATTTGTTTTGCCATACTGACAATAGCATATGGAGTATGTCAGATAACAGATGGAGTTTGATTTGTGCCAGAGCATGGATAAGGCCAGTTTTTACCCATCTTTTCTTAACATCTTGCAATGGGGGTGAGTGGGTGTTGACTTGCCAAAGCAAAATCTATTTATTTATTATTGTCTTAAACTGATCAGTGTATACTTGCTTTGGCTAGATTAGGCCTTCATTGGTTTGATTTAGAAATTATTCATTATTCATGTCATTTTAAGGAATACTTAAAAGAACACACTTAACATGAAGTGTCTTGATTCCCAAGATAGGATAACTAACCTGTCTGTCTGCCTTTGTCTCTCTTTCATGGATTATAGATTATGTACTGTATGCCAATTCATATAAAGTATGTTAATTTCTACTTTAAAGTACCTTCATACATAGTAAAAAAAAAACAAATTGTAGTTAAAAAATTCTTTTGCTTCATTAATCAAGCAGTTATTTTGACCTTCACACAAACAACGCCTTTTAGTGATTTAAAAGTTCATTATTCACTTGTTATGGCATACAAATGTACTCCATTAAACTCCAGATTGAAATGAACTTGTACACAATTGGTATGTCGACAAATATAATGTGCACATTTATGCCTACAAACTGTCAAACAGGTGTCAGAGTGAAATAAAATTTGACAAAAAACAAATCTTGTGTAGTTAATCTATGTACTTTGGACAAATATTATTCACATTATAATATATTCAGGTATAAATAATTACAATGTTTACCAAACCTTTGTAACAGGCATTTTGAAAGGGTTAAAATCACATCTTGTAATGCAGAAAAAAGTTATTAGCACAGAAGACCAGAAAGGAATATTGTTGTTTTTATGGCTTTAATACCATTTTTCATCATGTGAGAGGCTTTACATGGGGCCATTATAATTGGCAGAGGAAGAATATGGGCCCCAGGGCCCAAGCTTCTCACATACCCATGTTGACTGAGACTCATTCAGACAGAGGTCAGTGATCTATAAAAGTGAGCACCATAGATCAATTGGTCATCCTAGGCCCTGCCCAGAAAGGATTATGTGTGTTGTTTTTCTGGGGCTTTATCAGCACATTATAGGCTATATATACATGGCGGCCAGTATTTATGGTGGAGGAAGAAACTGGAAAATCCGAGGAAAGAACCACAGACCCATGAGAAGCAACTGGCAAGCTTTCTCACATATCCACATTTGCCAGATCTTATATTCAACCCACGCAGACCAAGACGTGTGAGATGGCAGTGATCAGTAATGGAGAACACGAACCGAACACCGAACGCTTTAGACCGAACGAACGCTTTAGAACGCTTTAGACCACACACTTGTGTGTGTGTGTGTAATTTGGATTTTTATCGTTATGGTAGCTTTAACAATTTTTCAGTCTTGTCTCTACAATGTTTGCAGTGAGAGTTTATATATGTCTAGCACTGGGATGTCGTGATGTCCTGACACCAATTTCAACCAGTCCTAACACTAACCTATTAATGCTAAGCACCAAATGAGGCAGCTGCTGCAGTTTTATGATCTTAAGAAAGGATTGTTTTTATAGATTGGACTCAAAATCACCACTTGAGTACATGATGATATTTATATGCTATATTCAATTCTGTCATTGACCATCAGTTAAATAGAAAGTGAATTTGGCTATGCTTTAATTGAATATGTAGTTTAGAAAATCATTCCCTATCTACATGCTGAATTGAAAGGTTTTAATGTTTTAACCCCCCTTTCTTTATCACAATTACAAAGTCTCTTTTTCAACAACTACATTTCTTGACCATTATAATATATGCATATAATCTGTTGTATGTGTGACTGCTCTGATGACCTGGTGTTTAAAGTATCTGCTGCAGATATAGGCCAAGTCATGCCAAAAACAAAATTGGTAACAACTACCTTGCTAGGCACTCAGCATTATGAGGTTAGTGTTAGGACTGGTTGGCCTGGTGTCGGGATAACTGATTGGGATATAAACTGCCACACAGCAGACATCATAGTAATATTATTGACAAAAATGTTAAAGCTACATTAAAAATCCAAATCACACACACACACACACACACACTTTACTGTGTGTATGAACATCAAACAGTCCAAGTTCAGCTGAAATCCTTAGGGCATGCAGCAGATGGGTAATTAAAAATTAAGGCAGTCAGATGAACAACAAAGGTTCCATTTGTTAGTAAAAAGTAATGTTTCCATGTTTGGAACAACATTTATTACAGGTACTCTAAATATTAAGTATAGATTTATGATAGAAGAGCATCTGCTGCATTGAATGTTGTTGTTGTGCTTAACGCCATTTTTCAGCACACGATAGGCTATTCATGGCGGCCAGTATTAATGGTGGAGGAAGAAACCGGAAATCACCGACCACCCACCCACCGACCCACCAGAAGCTACTGGCAAGCTTTCTCACATATCCACATTCGATGAATCTTAGGCTGAATCTTAGACTCAAACGAAGACAGAGGTGAGATGGCAGTGATCCGTAACGGACATGGGGGGGGCATGCATTGAATGTGATGGCAGGTCTGATTCTACTTTGTGGAGTTGGATTTACATTAGGGGTTACATACCTGGTCAACAGAATTAGTTTTGATGCTGCATATTGTATATTGAAACTTTGCATTTTGCAAAAAATTACAAGTATATAATGATAAAGATTTTGAAATTTTTAAATTTCAAGTTTGTGTTTTAGTCAAAAATTTCAAAATTGTATGGTGATAGTTTTTATGCTCAAGTTTCTTCACTGTGAACATAATTAAATTCGGTTTTTAAAATATTTTTTTTATATTCAAAATATTAAAATATTTTTTATATTTTTTTAATTCACTATTGGGCAGTACACTTTAATTGCCTCATCAAAAGGGAAACCTACTTTAGTTGCAGTGCCATCAAGCACTAGACCAAATCCAACAAACTCTTTCATCTCTACATTTCAGGTCTCCATTATTAGGATCTTGTATCAGATATATCATTATAGTGTACAGCAGATGTATAAGTAGCTGTTTTATTTTGACCAATTGACCATAACAGACTTCCACCTGGAATCTCTGATGCTTGAAAATCAAACCTCAGTATATTGGTAAATGGTCCATATCCAGTTGGGATGTAAGTGTGAAAAAATGTAGAATAAAGAAAAAAGTATTTAATTATTTTTATTGGTAGAAAACATTTCTTTGATCAAAAATATTGGTAGCCTCCATATGTACAACTGTATTAGCAATTATATTATTGAAAGATTCATTGTTTTGATGCTTGTCATATTGGGCAGCCCTAAGTTGCTTTTTAATCCAAAGTTTTCTTTCATACTTCTATTTTGGTTGGTAAAGCCTTGTTCTACAGGCAGTGTTTTTCACTCTCATTTCACAGTTTCTCCTAGCTTTTAGATTAATCAAACTTTTGGCAGGCACATTCTTCTTTCTTCCTAGATATCATAAAGAAATGAAATGGCACTGAATGCTGACAGGCCATTTTTATATTGCTTGTTACAAATTGCCATGTAACTCTGTAGCCTCTATCTAAAAGGTTTGAATAACTGGTAGCCTCCTTATAAAAGAGCATGGTGATAGTCTTTACAAAAAATGTGAATGTATGGTTAACGCATACCTGAAGCTTTGCAGTAAATAATAAGGAAATACCACCCACTTCCAACTATGTTTCTCAAAACTTTTGACATGAACTCTTTATGACAACTTATGTAGAAAGTTCAGAGTTTCACTTTTTTGTATATAAATTAATTAATGTAGTTAATCTCTGAAGTACCTCACAAAAATTTTAAATCTGCCCTTTGGTTAATGTAAACAAATAAGGAATGGATTTTCCCCATGTACTTTAAGTATGTCATTTTTAATACAAAACTTTTAATTTTTTTCTGGTATACAAAGTATTATATGGGCCAAGACAAAATAATATGTTCTTTCAGATATTAAATTGATATTTTTTTTTTTTTTGTAATCGACCTTAGAATATTAAAGTACAATTATCCTGAATAATAATGATGATAGTTATTTTTGATGCATCCAGCATGAACAATATTTCTAAGTCCCTTTGTATGAAAGACATTTTCTCACTCTGTTGGTGTTCATTTTCTTGTGATGTAAGTACATTTATCACCTTATAAGGGCTGTTCTATCTATCTATCTATCTATCTATCTATCTATCTATCTATCTATCTATCTGTCTGTCTGTCTGTCTGCCTGTCTGTCTGTCTAGGGGCCATTATGTACAGGATCCTCCACACACACACACAATGTTTTATACAGGATCTTTCATGCTAAATGTATATACAGGTACTGTATCCCCATAGAAGGGCTATTATATACAGGGTTATTATGTACAAGCTCCACCTTTCTGCAGCACATACATTTGTCCCCATGTATAGTCCATTATTATACAGGATTCTCTATGCTACATGTACATACAATACATCCTATAAGGTTCATTATGTACAGATCCTCATTGCTACATATACACACATATACATCCTAATAAAAAAGCCATTATATACATGATTCTGTATGCTTCATGTACATACATACATACATACATACATACATACATACATACATACATACATACATACATACATACATACATACATACATACATACATACATACATACATACATACAGGGTCATTATGTGCAGAATCTTTCATGCTACTAGGAAAAAATGGAAAAAATTTGGAATAAGAAAAGGCTTATTCCCATGCCAGAAAAATACTTGTATTTTTGCAAAAATTGGTCATAGTTGGAAAAAGTTTTTAGAAATCTTTGGTAGACCACATGCAGAAAAAAAGTATGTTCAAATCAGTATCAGATTATGAAATTAGTTTTTTAATTTAACTTAGTAGAATTTGTGGAAGGAGCAAAAATCAGTCACTATATAAAGTCTGCATCATCCTGTCCAGCCATCCAAGATTCCACTGCATCATTTCATATTGATATTTGAATAAAAGGATCATGTGTTATTGAAGGTCTAGGAATGCTTATGGATCAGATTTTTTAGCATTCAGTACCAGATGGTGTAGATATCTAGCTCTGTTTGATAACCACAAGGATTTTTAACTAAAACTATGTGCTCAAAGTAATTGCCCAGCATTAAAAATATATGCCCTATGTTAGAGATGAAATTAAAAAAAGCTTAGTCAGTCAGATTTTCTTAATATTTTGTCTAGAGGAGGTAAATTAAAGCACTTCAATATCATTATAATTGTAATTATAGGAGAACAGCAGCACAGCAAAAATAACAATTTTCAGCTATTTTTGAATTGCTTTTGTTTGCAAGCAATCTGAATTAAAAACGGTAAGAATTAACTGCACCTTCAAATTAGATTGAAGTCAGAAGCTCAGATAAAAAGTTTTTTTAATTTAGGTTTGTCCCAGTAAAGAATAGATTTCACTGCCAAATTGAACCTTATGCAGATAACACAGATACGTGGAACAGAAATTTTGTGAAGATTCTGGAGCAAAACATTAATCATGGAAACTGCAAAATGAAATCTAAGACACCTGTCTAAAAGATTCTCTCCTGACACTGAGCAGCCATTATCAGCTAAAACGTGGTATCGGTGGTATCATCGTGGTATCCTGGTATGTGGTATCCTGGTATGTGGTATCCTGGTATCCCGAATAAATTGGTGAAAGGGTACTGCAAAATTTGACCTTTTTGGCATGTTTGTTACCTATTCAGCTTTTTATATGGGTCATTTGCTACTGTAACATGGTACAATATCCCAAGTTTGAAGCACTGTGTTTGGATTTCTATATCCCCATTGTCCATAAGGCAGAGCTTATTATGTACTTTTGTTCCCTATTTTACATCTCAAGTTGCATTAGGGTAAGAAAGAAGCCTATTGATTTTGGGGTCACAAGGTGAAAGCTGAAGGTCACTGTCACTAAAAGAATTTAAAAAATGGTTTCTGCATGATACCATTAGCAATGCATCACAGACTGGGACCAAACTTTTGTGGATGGCTCAACTTTTGGAAGGAAAAAGTAGGTTAAATTTTGGGTCAAAGGTCATTAATAGAATAAAATTGCTTTTGGTACTAACTTGACTTTAGACCATGTACTTGGATCAAAGTTTGTGTGTTGCTTGCACATAAGGTTTAAAAGAG
This sequence comes from Potamilus streckersoni, assembly GCA_016746295.1. Taxonomy (NCBI): domain Eukaryota; kingdom Metazoa; phylum Mollusca; class Bivalvia; order Unionida; family Unionidae; genus Potamilus; species Potamilus streckersoni. The sequence goes on along the minus strand of JAEAOA010002311.1, from coordinate 677,269 downwards.
GCCAGTTGATTTTTGGTCAAAATGACAAGGTTATTGTGGTACACAAATGGGTTTTGCAGAATAACATTTGTTCAGAAGTTTCTTGAGCATATCTTGTGGGTGGCTTGCACTTTTTAGTGTAGAAATCTGTAGGTTTCTTTAAGAAGGGTCTCAATGTCAAAGGTTAGAGGTCATTGAGGTCTGATAAAATAATAATGGTTTCTGCACAGTAAAATTAGTTCAGGACCATATACTTTGTTCAACTTGAGACCACAAATCTCTGAAGTCAACCATGCCCTACTAATTCCTACCTAGATAACCATTTACAAGACCGGCAGATAAAGTATTTTATTGGAGAAAGCTGTGTACATGTCCCTGTGCATGTAAGTCACAAAATTTTGAGCTGAGTTTAGAAATAGCCAATTTTTTGGTGTGACGTAAGTATCCCACATTGATTTTAGCAACTAAAACTGGATATAATTGCTGCATTGTATACTGTCAGTCTTTCACATTGATTTTAGCAGCTAAAACTGGATATAATTGCTGCATTGTATACTGTCAGTCTTTCTGTCTGTATTTCCATAGTTAAAAACAAGACTTTTCTTCATTAAACGAAATTTCGGTATCTGATCACAACTGATGTGTTTACATGGCTCTTTTATTTCATTTCAGTTCAGGAATTCAGCATAAAACAAGCTCATATCATCATGTACTCTAAATTTATGATTGCTTTTTGTTTATATTGAGCCATCTCAGACCAAATTGTATTATTTTTTTTACATAGACTTTTGACAAAAATCCTGCAAACACAATTAAGTAAAGTTGACTTGAGCTAGAAGTTTCACCCAGTAGACAGTTATTCCCTTTGTGGAACTCCTATTTAATTCTCATGTTCACAAGTCCAGTTTACTATTCCAGCAAGCAAAATAGAGAACATTGTTGCGGATATTAGTAAAAACATTTCATACATATAAAATTATTGCTGGTTTCCCATTTTACCCCTCCTCCATGGTGATGCACTGTCATGTTTGGAATCTACTTTGTGTGAATTGGTATAAGGGTCAATGTCTTGAGGTTGATCAAGACAGAAGAGCAGTAGCTTGATATATAAATTGGTATGTGTATGTTGGGGGGGGTAGATAGTGGATTGCATGAATTTGACTCTAGCAATGATGCAGTTTTCCCATGAAAGAGATGGTAGACTCTCCACAATATGTGCTTTGAAAATCTAAAAGCTTTTCTCTATCCCTGTGTGTTTTGTACCTGGGCTTGACTGTAGTTAAAAGCAATAGTGCCATCACTTTGTATTTTTTTAAATGTACATTTTTAGTTGCTTTGTTTTTGTGGGTTTTTTCAATATATATGTACCATCACTTATACAGTGATAAATTCTATTCCTGTTTTTATGATGCAGGTTCTATTGACTTGCGAGAGGACACCGTGGAGAGCCTACTGTCTACAGCTTGTATGTTACAGCTATCCGAGGTTGTGGAAGCTTGCTGTAATTTCCTCATGAAACAGCTCCATCCCTCCAATTGTATTGGCATCCGACAGTTTGCTGATGCCCAGGGATGCACAGACCTCTTTAAAGTGGCCAACAATTTCGTGACGGTAAGTATATCATTGATGTAATAGTGTTGAATTTTAAACTTTGCTAAGTTTGACTTCATGACAGATTAGATGTTTTATTTGCAAAACTAATTGGTAAATCATTTCATGTCATGAAGTCCTTTTCAAGAAATACTTTGGTAAAGGTAATTTGGATTCTTCAAGAGACTTGTGATAGATTTTTTATTTTGATGACAGTTACATGTGAATGTATTTAAATAGAAGTATTACAAAACTTAGAGTTTATACTTGCTTATTATAAATGGAGTTCATCTGCAGGTGCCCATACCCCAGTATCTGCCATACACATAATTTTCTGGCAGATTTAGGCTTGTGCAGTTTGTTACTAGCAATCAGCAGAACAAACAACTTAGACTCTTATCTGAAAAATACACTAACAGATTAGTGTTATATTGTTTGCAGTTGGAATCAATGTATTTAGCAAGTATGTACACTACATTGAAGGGATGAAAAGGTTATTATGTTTTCAAATTGATCAGCTTTATTACCTTTAGTTTCCCATTTAACCACAATGATGGTAATTTATGAGAAGGAGAAAGAAATGGTAAAATGTTTGACATTGTCAACAGTTCCATAGTATGATTAAGTTTTTACAATCTTTACCTCTGTGTTTGTTAAAGTAATAAAATTCTGAACGTAAAAGAGGAATAAAAATAAAAAAACAATTTGTTTGTAAACTTATGCTGAATTGATTATGCTCATTTTCCCAAAACCTGGTGAATGTGTCAAAAAAGTTGGGTGTTGGTTAATTTCAAAGTTATAATTAGGAAACATTTGTTTTTAAAAAAATTGTCAAGGTGAAAGTTGGATTTTTATCAAGTATGTGCATATCATCGTATAGGTATGGTAATATTCAAGCTACCAAAGAAAATATTACCATATATAGTCACTGATTAAGACTGTCCCAATTGCAGGTCTGCCACTATATATTTCTGGCTGATCTAGGTCTTTGCATTTTGTTAACCTTGTCATTATGGACCCAGGTCTGCTATTACATAGTGCACCAGCAGATGAGGATCTATCTCATTTGTTGTTTGATCTAACTTGTACATGAGTTATGAAAATTTCATATCCCATTATAAGTACATCTGATTTTCATTTCAGATTTCATTTATGAATAAAATTTATGAAGGAAGTATTGTAAAGTTTGCATATCAGAAGTACCAATAAAGGTTGCCCATTCCTATCCCATTCAGTAAAGTTGTACCTTTTATAATATCATAATCCGACACTCTTCATGGCAGTCATGATTCATGGTTTGTTGTTTTCTACACAGGAGAAGTTTAGTGAAGTGATGCAGACTCAGGAATTTCTAATCTTACCTCCAGAGGAGATCTGCAAACTTCTGGCAAGCGATGATTTGAATGTACAGAATGAGGAGATCATCTACCAGGCACTGCTTATGTGGGCCAAACACGACCTACAAAACCGAAAAAAATACATCCCCAAGCTCTTCTCACACATTCGACTACCTCTTTTGTCTCCTCAGGTTAGTATTAGCACTACTTCTGACATTTTTCTTGAAACAGTTCTAAAATTATAAGTAGATCTTGCATATTTGAGTACCTTTGATTTCATTCAGAGGGCAACACAGGGTAATTGTTGATAGTACAATGATCAGGGCTCTTGTGTCAGGTTGGTTTGAGCTTGTAACCATTCTAGAGTCCCAGGGATTTACAAATCCACTTGCCCCAGGAAACTCCAAGGAAAAACACAGATTTGGAATAGGCAGGCTAAAGTTTTCAAAGTACCCGATAGTAATTTAGTCCAGAACCATGGATAGAAAGGAATAGAAAGTAGTCCTGTTTCTTTCATAACACTACATCTGTTAGCACCTTTATTTAGTGTGTTTTTGTGACATAAATAGCTATCATCTGTACAAGTCATTTCTAACTTATTGTCAATGTCAAGGTCACTTTTACATTATTTTCTGTAAAGACTCCAACCTCACATGTATATATTGCATTTTACTCCATGATTGGCAGAAACAGACACTCTTCAAGAAAAGGAAACTTTTGCTTCAGTCAAATGATCTGCCTTATGGTATATCCTATATAAACAGGACACCTGCACAAAGTATTTCATAGTTATTTTGGCATTGCAATGGAGCAGTAAGTTCATAATAGGCATAATTCTAACTTGTAGTCAATGTCAAGGTCAGGCTTGCACAGATAGAATAATGTGAATACTTACTGTTAATCAAGTTTTGACAAACAAGGAATAAATACTTTTATTTTAACTTATCAGTTACATTTTAAATAATATTTGTACATATCCTGGATTCACTGACTTCCAGCTCTTTGCTTGGACTGTTTGTGAGTTTGCTGATTCTAAACAATAAGCTTGTCAGTAATTGTTTTAATACCTAATGCTGATTTATGTGTTTATTGTTAATAATGTAACTTGTGAGACTTCTTTGACAGTTGTGTTTTAAAACAAACAGCAATAATCTCTGTAACAATTAACCACTTTGAGGATTTTGTTTAAGGCATTATCGCTGCGCTGAAAATATAAGTGTTTATGATCTACTGTTATTATGTACTTAGTGCTCAACAAACAATAAAAATAAATTCTCCCAATTTCAAGTCATCTTGTCTGATATTTTGATGCATGTTGCCTATTTTAATTTGTTCTAGATGATAATTGTTAAGTAAATTATTCCCCAGTGATAAACATCACTATAAACTGCCACACTGCAGACATCGTAGCGCTATGACTGGGAAATTGTTAAAGCTAAATTAAACATTCACACACACACACACACACACACACACACACACACACACACACACACACACACACCATGAAATTCACAACTTTTAATTAGTTATACATTTTTTAGTTTAAACAAAATAATCTTGGTACAAAGTAATTAACAATATAAAATGAAATATAAATGAATTAGAATGTTACTAACACTTCCTGGTTGTAATGTTTCAAGAAATAATACAAATTTGTGAAGCAAAATTCATACTTTTTTAAGATTGATCTTTTCATTCAATTTCAATTTAACCAACATAAATGTGATATACCTTCTTGTATTTAAATATGAAAAGTGCCTGTTGTCTTTCAGTGATGCCCATGTAAGAACATTATCAATTGCCATCTGTGATTTGATCTCTGATTTGTAAAACTGTTTTTTCTTTTGTATTGTTAGAATTAATTTAAAAAAGACATGCTTTGTATTATCTTGTTAATGACATCCTTCATATCAAATTAGGTAAAGGAGTAGAATAAGAAAGAGTTAAATGGTGTGCAAATTATAGTTGCTTAGCTTAGCACTAGCTCAGTGGTTGCCATCCTTTGTTAGTTGAACTAATTTCAATTGACCAGTTGTTTAAAATATTATACAAGTAATATAATTAGTTTCTAACATTAATCAGGTTTAGCCTTTGCATTCACAAATGTGATCAAGGATGGCAAAGGGTTCTTATGAAACATGGTGATTGAATGGCTTAGTTTCACAGCTACAGTACATTATGGAGAAGCAAGATCTAAAGATTGTAGTGAACTTAAAATTCCCAAATTGGCATTCTAAGGATGGAGCGACTGATTATATTATTTCCTGCTTACCCAACCTAATTAGAAAATATATAAATATTTGTAAATAAAAGGAAACCATTTTTAAAAAAATTAACAGAGGCATGTAACTAAGACTGAATTTAAATTCAGTATGCAATGGATGCTTGTTTTCTAGTTCATTTACACCCCCACTCCAACACCCCCAAAGTTTATGATCTACCAACCCCAATGTTGTATCTTTTTTTTATAATGTTACGTGACAAGAGCTCATACTCAGTAACAAAGAAAAGAGTAAAAACCAACAATCTTTGTACATTTTATATTTGTATATTTTAACATAACAATTTATTTTCCTAGACAACAATGTAAAAATTGGTAAATAGGACTTAAAGTTTGTGAATATAATCCAAATATGATTCTAAGAATAAAAACACAAGTCCTATCACTAAATAGTCCTATAAGAATCCAAGGTTTGAATCCTGACGACATATGAATATGGAGAGCGATGATGTCAGAAGTAGTCAAATGTATGAATATCAACAATTTCTCACTTGAATCACAGTCTTTGTTTCCAAATAATTCCAGAAGAAACTTTAATAAATATCTTTTAGACTTTTATTTATAAGAAAGTCAACTTGTTGAGTGTCCAGGAGAATAAATTATTGAATCCAAAAATCAGACAAAGAATAAAATATTCTGCCAACAAATTAAAAGTAATACACCTTGTTCCTTCATGGTTTTGAATGGCTCTGTCTGAAAAAATATATGGAATGCATATTTAAACTCAAAACATCACTTAAAATCTCGCAAGATTGGTGGTCTATGCTACTTTTCACATGTAGGCCAATGTCATTCCACTTAAAACCAATCATAGAAAAAGGTTGTTTATCCATAGTGATCAGCACAGAAAGTATGCCCCTGCTTCTGTCCAATCATTTTAACTTCCTGTTGATATTGTTACCAGGGTAAGACAAACTAAATTTAAATTCTCATGTATTACATCTTTGTTTTGAATAAACAAACTTTGTGCTAAAATTATTTCTCACTACTACAAAAAGAATCCCATATCTGAGAAAAATATTCATTGCAATTAAATACAATGAAACAAAAATGAAAAAAAAAGAATTTTAAAAATACACACTAGCAATTTAATCACATATACCTAACAATAAGCAGAATCACCCATTTTTCTGTTGGGCTTGAGCATTAAGTTCACTTTTACTTGCATTGAAAAAACCACCATCGTTATTACAGCTATAAAAATTCAGGTCTTGATGTTTACTTGATAATTATACATGTCTTAATTGAAACAAAGAATAATATATTTTGTTCTTGATCATCAATAACACATCCGTTGTAACATACTAAATGCAGCGACATAATCTATAATGTTTTCACAGGGACACATGATACGTGTTGAAATCTTTCGAAGTAACATTTTTAATATTTTTTTCAGAGATTGGTTACCTTAAAAATCAAAGCAGTTCATAAATAAAAGCAAGCAACTTAATTAGATAAAGATATTGATAGTTATTGCCAGATTGATTATAAAACAAATATTATAAGGTAAATATTTAAGCTTTCAACTGCTCCCCTCCATCCACTATCCCAACCCGATGTAAGTGATGATGTCCATTCCTTAAGTTTTAAGAGGTCTCTCAATAAATCGTGCCAAAGGTTATGCCACAGTTATATTTTTTAACACCGTTATCAAGGGGAAGGTGTACTACTAAGGAGAAAGTATTAATGTGCAGTCTGTTTATTACAATTAAATCATTCTCAGCATCTTAAAGTCATGTGACCTCCAGATATGAAGCCTTGAAATATTTACTTAACAATAAAGTCTCTCCCAAATTTGCAGTTGCCATACTTTAGAAAAATGGGGCAATATAAAGATAATTGTGTTTTTATGGAAAAGTTAGGGTCATGGAGTCTTGACAGAAATGTTGATTTTATGCTTTTATCAATATTGTAAACTGCTGTCACAGTTGTTTGTGTAGTCATTGATAGCTCTTGACCTGAAGATATACAGTTGTAGTCCTTACCTTGTATTCTCTAGTAGCCCACTCTAGTATTCACTGGTAGCCCTCTACCTTGTATTCTCTAGTAGCCCACTCTAGTATTCACTGGTAGCCCTCTACCTTGTATTCTTTTGTAGCCCACTCCAATATTCACTGGTAGCCCTCTACCTTTTATTCTTTTGTAGCCCACTCCAATATTCACTGGTAGCCCCTCTACCTTGTATTCTTTTGTAGCCCACTCTAGTATTCACTGGTATCCCTCTACCATGTATTCTTTTGTAGCCCACTCCAATATTCACTGGTAGCCCCTCTACCTTTTATTCTTTTGTAGCCCACTCCAGTAGTCACTGGTAGCCCTCTACCTTGTGTTCTCATCAACTCTTCCAGTGTTCACTGGTATCCCTTCTACCTTGAACATGTATTCTCTAGTAGCCTATTCTAATATTCACTGGTAACCCTATACTTTGTATTTCTGGTAATCATTTACTGATGTTCATATGGTGTATGTAACTAAATGAGATAATTTAACTTTCACATATAAAATTACTCCTTTCAAAATAAAACATTCAATTAAGACTGCAGTTAGGAGACAACAAAAATGTTTTTATGTTTGCCAAATAACTGCAAAGTGGAGAAAAATAACCTGAAGGTTTTCAAATCAAGAAAGTTTCTTAGGTACCTTTTCCTTCTGTTAATAAAATGAAAATGCACAAAATTAATAGGAGACTGACTTAGGGTGGAATTGCATAGAACTGTCAGTCAAATTGTTAGTTTTGTGTGCTACATTGTTTGCAAGTTGGCATGTTGTAATAAAAAATAGTTGATTATTGTTGGAGAAAGATAATATAAATTACTCCATTTCTAAGGTATTTCATTACCTATCATATTTTGAGCCATAACATTATAATTTTGAGATCAGTTTGATAGTAACCTTAGATTAACTGCTAAATAAAAATATCCCAGGGAAATGAATGGTCATTGGATTGCATATTAACAAAGGTGTAATTGTGTCCAAGCTACCAAAATAGAATTAACACCAACATTGGGATTTTATTTTTTGTTTTTTAACAGATTAAGATCAGCTTCCCCATTTAAAAATGATATATTGTCTAATGATTGCTGTTGAGTAAACATATTACTTCATCACCAATCAAGTTAATCTTTATATTGATGAATTTTAAATCATTTCAAGATATTTAAATTTATCTGTCTCAAGTTTCAAATACAAAGATATATTTAAAGCAGGTATTGATCTATTTAAGTAAATATATTAACAATATTAATAGTGTCTGAGTGTGATAGGACTTTTTGTGGCAAAACACATAAAATAGTCATAGTCAATTTCGACTTGATAATCTTTCTTTGGTAATAGTGGAAGGCAGTAATCAAGTTCTTAAAATTTTATTGGTTGTCAATATTTGCACATTAAAAGGTGTAACAGGGAAAATGTACAACCCAATTAAATGAGAAACAAATTTTGTAGGGCAGAGTACTGCAGTAGATAGGACTATTAAAAAATGCTCAAATCATTCATTGTTTGTTTTGACATTGCGAAAAGTGATGCAAATATTTTCTCAACGTGGAAATTAGAATAATAATTATGCTGCACATTTCATTTTTAAAACTAACACATTTGTAAAATTAACCAATTGGTGTAAACTAAAAAATCCCACAGAAAATGGACAATTCTCTGCCTCATCATTTGCATGTTTGCTTCTTTATGATCCGTATTTGAAAAATTTCAGTGCTTTCATATGTTAACTGAAAAGTTATGAACATTTGAAACTGTATATTGTGTAGTGAATTCTCTTTATTTGCTTCAGTGTTTACTAACATATAAATCAGATCCAGCTGCGAACTATATAGATCCCGATCTGACATTTCATAATGTGTTTGCATGTCCGAGTCTATGCAGTTTGTTGGTAGTAATGATTAGAACAAGCAACATCATGTGACAGCAAATCAGGGTCTATGCTGTTTGCATTTGGATGTGATGTTCAGTGAGTACAAAAAGTACAGGGTTGGACACACTTGCCAGTGATTACAGGGTTGGATGTGATGTGCAGTGAGAACAAAAAGTACAGGGTTGTACAGAAAGTGCAGGGTTGGACAAGGGCATCATCTGGAATGATTCACATCTCTCTGGAGACTGGTCATTAGTGTGGTGGTCATTAGTGTGGTGGAATCTCTGTTGTGAATCCCTTGATTGGCAGAAACAGCCTAGGTCAGTGGGTCAGCTGCAAATAAGGGGCACTGTTTGTGACATTTATTAAGTGGACAAATTCACATAACCTAAGTCAATTCATTACATAATTGCTAGGTCTTTTGAACTTCTGTAATAGATGGCATGGTGTAAAATGTAGGATGGAGTAATTCTTGTGATTTGCATGTGTTTATTTTCAGAGTAATAACACTTCAGTTCCATTTTGTTTGGTATTAAGATTTGGGCATTGTAGTATATGAATATTCATGGCTAAAAAGGTGTCAGAACTACTATCAATATACCAGATATATCATGAAATCCACACTTGACAGTTTTCATCTGGACAACATAAACTTTAAAATGATGTCCTGTCAGATAAATATGAATGATGTCCAGTCTGATTATCTGTAAGATAAATGATATCCATATTTACCATGAACCATAGTGCCTTTACAAATGCTAATTTATAATATGGTATTCATTCTCACCCAGTAATGAACCTATAACAGCTGTTAGAAAATGGAAATATGTAACAGCTAGTATTTTGTCCTGTCAACAAATCATCCAGGCCACTAGGGCAGTTTTTGTTGATAACCTGGACACTTTCTAACTTCATTTTTACACATGCTCAAAGAATGTACAAAGAAGACAGAAAAGTAATAATAATATAATCAAATATTTTTGATCTATTACAATGATATAGAGTAAGAATAATTACCTTGTGTAAACTTGTTTCTTAGTCTTCTGGCATCATTGTAGAAACAAATTAATGAAAATGATGTGTGTGTGTGTGTGTGTGTGTGTGTGTGTGTGTGTGTTGTATCTTGTTACTACATATACACTGAAAATGTGAAGGGGTGTATTCTGGAGAACAGTGTTTAGACTAACAGCCTTGTGTAATTTATTTGACAAGGTGGTGATAAGAAGGCTTGAATCAGTGTGTGTGTGTGTGTTGTATCATGTTACTACAGATACACTGAAAATGTGAAAATGTATTCTGGACTAACAGCCATGTGTAATTTATTTGACAAGGTGGTGGTAAGAGGGCTTGAATCAATGTGTGTGTGTGTGTGTGTGTGTGTGTGTGTGTGTGTGTGTGTGTGTGTGTGTGTGTGTGTGTGTGTGTGTGTGTGTGTGTGTTGTATCTTGTTACTACAGATACACTGAAAATGTGAAGGGGTCTATTCTGGAGAACAGTGTTTAGACTAACAGCCCTGTGTAATTTATTTGACAAGGTGGTGATAAGAGGGCTTAAAACGTTGCACATTTTGGGTCCACACACTGCCTTGGTCACAGAAATGCCATGAAAGTTGATATTACCCATTTCCTCCCACATAAATGGTAGATCTAATCTAAGTTGTATTTTCAAATGTTGGTCAAGCCATGTGTCCCAGATAAAGCCAGAAAAAGGATTGCTTTGATCTTCAGGCTACAGAATATGGATTGTTCAAATTAGTTTCCCAGTGTGAGCTTCCTTTTATAAATGGATGTATCATTTTTAGAGCAGGGATTGCCTCAGATTTTTATTCAAACCAGAATTTTGTTTTTCCTTTTCCTTTGAGGTAATTTCTTTTTTTTCTGCTAGAATAATGGATAGATTTTGTTTGACAAATGAGAGCAAGAATATTTTTTATGAGGGATTTTTATGAGGAAAAAAAGATTCCATAAAATTAGATGTTCAGACCATAAATGTGACAAGAAGTAACATGCCTCAATGATTTTGTTTGTACTGAAATGAGATTGCAAAATGTACACTCACATACATAAAAAACATGGTAATACTAACATGCACATAACTGCTTCCACATACTTGATCCAGAATCCAGAACTCAAACTCCAGATGCCACTCTAGACACCACTAAAGGAGTCCACTCTATAATTACATGTATTACTTTGCTTTTTTACTGATAGCACATTTATTTTAAATTTTCAGTATATTTGGAAATAACTATACTAGAAGTTGCACAACTGTAAATGTTTGCAAAAACAATGTGTAATGATAAGAGCAACAAAACAGCCTCCGTACAGTTCAGACATACTGTATATTAGGTAATTTTTCATACACAAAAAATTGTTAATTTCAGTGTACAAAAACTATATGTAAAATAAATAATTATCATTTGGTGGTGCTGAGCGTGTGTGAAAAATAAAGGGATCATACCAAAACAAGTTCTACAGTACACATGCTACTCGACAACCTAACAGTACAAATGTACAAAGTAAACATATTTTCTGTCTCATAAATCAAAAGTATTTTTGTTATTAATGAACAAGAGAGAGATAATTATGTTCAGTGTGCAAGCTCATTTGCATTTAGAACATATGTACCTGTTATGTTGTGCAAAATGATCAAGATGGTTTAAACATGTATAAGTAATGGGTATTATTTACTGGTAAATTGTATGTAATGATACAACCCCTCATATTCAGGAAATTAAGTGCAAGTTGTATTTTTACTGCAACAATAATCTCATCAAATTGCAATAAAAAATAAAGAACTTGAAATTGATGCTTAAGAGTGTGTGTGTGTGTGTGTGTGTGCACGACAAATAATTTTTTTTCAGTATACAAGATGTATTTATTCAGTGTTGTTTTTTTATTTGTAGCTTTTGCAAAGAGAAAGAAAGACTTTTCAGTTACCTGGGATAATCCTCACATATTAGGACCCTACTATATTCCATTGGGAATAAACACAGCTAAATCAACAGTTCATTCTTGTTTTAATTACAATATACATTGTCACAACAACCACCTGGCTATGCAGTGTTATTTACATGGTAATTTAATTAAACATGCTTAACACTTTCTTTGGTTGAAACCAGACTGAGGGCAAGAATCATTGAAGAGGTCAAATCATTAAGGCTGACAGTAGGGAAATGAGGCTTGTTTTAGGGAAATGAAAATTTGTGTCAGTGTGCTATAAAAGAAATTGTCCATTTCTCAGGACAAGCATCATATGCATTGTTATTCAAATTCCCCAATAAAGATAATAGTGATGTATATGATAGATTAGATTTGCAATAAAATGCTAATTATATCCAAGTCAAAACAGAACAAGCACTTTAAAGATAGTATATGTACAAATCTATTTAACTGAGTCCGTGACTTTCAAATGTACAATGGAAAATGACAAGGTATGTTATGTTTGTATGACTTCACTTTAACATGTGCTGAGATGTAATTTTTGTTGGATAAGACAACATCAAAGGCCTTCCAAACTCATTTTAAAATGCACATGGTGTTTTGTTAGAGTGACTGACTTAATAAGGAGAACTAATTATTGATAATATTTAAAGGTGTGGTCTGTAAAGTCATTAGTTCATTGGTTAATAAACACCAGTAGATATTGTAATGACAATAAGAGTTTTTGCATATGAGCGCTAGCAGGATCTTTTCCAAAAATGGGGTGGGGGTCAGTCAGTCACAGCCGGGAAACTTGGTATAATAAGCAGTATGAAACGAATGATACATATCAATAATTATTATTTTGATAACAGGACGGTGTACGAAAAATTAAAGGTTACGAAAAAATACAAAAAGTACAATATTCCCAGCTTTCCCATGAAAAGGTCTTCAGTCTGTACTTCATATGGAGACATGTATCTTCCCATTTTGACCAAAGATAAAGCAAACCACATTTCCTAAATTGTGATACCATTATCTTTGTTTCATTTTGATGGAATAATGTACAAGAAACTTTAGACTCAAATTTCAATTGTTACTGCATATAATTGCTATGGGAAAAGAAAATAAGTGACCTCAAATGCGATATTAAAAATTTAAGCACTTGGGTAATAATTGGTGATTAATGGGCCTCCGGGTATTATCAAATTAAACAAAAAAAAAGAAATATGAGATAAAGAGATATCAGATTGTTTTCAGCAAGTTTTATTTTTTACAGTAATACCAAACAAGAATTCTGGCATTAATAATAATTTGTTGGTTGACATTAAATTTTGTATAAAATAATAGTGAATACTATAGCACTAAGGTAGACATATTCCTAACAGTTAAAAAAATTTAACAAAATTTTTATTTGAGGCTTAAATAGACTTTTCTAATTTTTTTCCAGTCAAGCCTACATTTGCCTACCCCTGTCCCCCACCCAGCAAAAAAAAACAAAAGATTTCTGGATATTCTGAAGTTTATAACCAGTTCAGATTTTTTCCTTGTTTACTATTAAATCATGGTCATTAAGATGCTTACATATTTATGCCTCCAAAGACCTGAAAGCATGACTCTGTAAAGGCTACCTTTGTATAAAAATTCGCTAATTGTGGTCAGCTTCAATTCCAAAGCAAGTTATATCAATTCAAAATTTTATAGAGTGCATATCATCTGAATGTCATATAACATAATCCAGACAAGGCCACACACTTTTGGCTGACTTTAACTAAATGGTGGGAAAACAATCACAATTATTTCAGCCATAATGGGAGAGATAGGTGATAGAGTTGGATGGAGGCTCTATTTGTTACAGAAGTCACACAGGGACCCCTGATCTCCATTATAGCACCGAGTCTTCCTATTATGGTACAAAATTTCAGTGAAAAATTTAGTAAAAGATAAAAGAAAGTTTTATTCTGATCAGATGAACAATGTTTTTCATAATGAAACCATGAACACATATTTAGGCCTAAGAAAGCCTTTACCACTAATAAATTTGCACATGATTTCATGACACAGAATATAATAAAGGAAATGCTTTACTTGTACTATAAAATAAGTCCTTTCAGCACAAAAAATGGATTTTCAAGACAGGTGGTTCATTAAAAGGTGATTTTATCATACAATTTGTTTGCACTGGTGATTGCAAAAACTTGCCAAAAGACAATTAAGATTTTCAGATGAATTCATTCCAATAAAAATTATGTATTTGGTGATGGAAAATGTAGGGCTTGTGTTGTTATCAACTGTAGTTTTGTTGTGCCATTGTCAACAGATTTGTGTCCTAACATCTGATTACATAATTCATTATTTAATTGATAAATGGTGTAAGTAACTTCTTAACAGTGAAAAATGCAAAAATGCATAAAATAGCAATTTTAAAAAATATATTACCAGCTATTCATGGATAATAATTTTTAAAAAATTTTCTTAGTATATATCATTGCTTCAGAGGTAATCAGTTTTCATTAAAGTTGCAGCAAACCTTTTTCTGGGAAATTTTTGTTTTTTTAAATTGCCCTCATGTGGTCAACTGGACTAGTCCTTGTCATTGTGTTTGTAGCTAATCTGTTGCAGGGCTAGTTTGATTATATTACAGCATACAAGTATCAAGGCCAGATATCAACATTAGGACCTAACAATTAACTGTTGTCAATATGAAATAAGGATTTGTTTATGTAACAATTGATTCCAGTGCATTTTTATATCCAAGTCTGCTGCTTACCATTATGGTGCCTTTAAATTTCTCTACTACAGACTAGACTATATACCATTTTTATCAGCCAAAAATATTGTATCCCAAAATATGGTCAGAAGGTATATTTTGTGGCCAATATGTAAAACATAATTGTAATTTGAGACATTGGCAAAGCCGAGAAGTTGTTGCCCTATAAATATTGCCTGCAAGCTCAAAATCAAGAGACTTGGACAAAAAGCTGTTTGCAAATTTAGACAAGTGTTTTGTAGTTAAAAGGAAAAATTACAAAGATTTCTATGAGATTCAGAACTGTGCTAAAGTTGCTAGAACTAATAGTTCAGATGTGACCTTAGCCAAGTGTAAGAAAGTATATGATTTCTGGCTTAGTTCGGACTGCAACTTTTGCTGGTGGGACTGCAACTTTTGCTGGTGGGACTCCTATTTTTACCAAATTAGGAGTCCTAGCAAGACCTCTAGAAATGCAATGTCACTAAAACAATAGTTTTTAAATTGTATTTTACTTGATTACCAAGCCATAAACTGAGTGATTTTGTCCACCATACATCATCTGTTGTCCATCTGCCCATCAACATACACACACACACACACACACACACACACACATATATATATATATATATATATATATATATATATATATATATATATATATATATATATATATATATATTAAATAGCAATTTATTTTTCCATTCTCCATGGCACTTTCAATACATGAGTGACTGCATTCATAGGCTAACATATGTCAACAACACAAATGAACAATATAGGCCCACTTGGGTCTCTTGTCAACTAACCTCTTCATAAAGCCAAGTGAGCTTATGGCATGTTCTGTCATGCATCATGCATTTTCTGTCAGGTGTGGTTTGGTCCATTCAAAGCTGTTATTTATAACTTCTTGTCCAGATTGGAAAGAAAGTATTCTGACAAATATACATACTCAAGTTAGTACAGACCAAGATCCTCTCATGTGTAGGGTGTCTTGTGTATGAAGGAGGGTACAGACCAAGATCCACTCATGTGTAGGGTGTCTTGTGTATGAAGGAGGGTACAGACCAAGATCCACTCATGTGTAGGGTGTCTTGTGTATGAAGGAGGGTACAGACCAAGATCCACTCATGTGTAGGGTGTCTTGTGTATGAAGGAGGGTACAGACCAAGATCCACTCATGTGTAGGGTGTCTTGTGTATGAAGGAGGGTACAGACCAAGATCCACTCATGTGTAGGGTGTCTTGTGTATGAAGGAGGGTACAGATCAAGATCCACTCATGTGTAGGGTGTCTTGTATATGAAGGAGGGTACAGACCAAGATCCACTCATGTGTAGGGTGTCTTGTATATGAAGGAGGGTACAGACCAAGATCCACTCATGTGTAGGATGTCTTGTGTTTGAATTAAACCTTCATGTTGATAATCAAACTGGGCATGTGTTTTCTCCAAAATGTGTAATTGCCTGATTCCCAGTTAAATTGAATGAATCCCCTTTAAAAATGAGCAAGCAGTGAAATTTTTGCATTATCATTTTGCTGTGAGCATACCATAACCTGTAACATTCATTAATATTTATAGTGTTCACTTTCTGTTATTCATTAGAAGTTATTTTTCATGTTTATTGAAACTGCAGCAAGGGGTCTTTTTATTGATAGTATTTCTCCTAACTTGTGACCATAAAAATTGAACATCTTACAAAATTGCAGTTGGGGAATTTGATTTGTTGTTTTAATATTGTGTTTGTCTAGTGGTATATATAGCCCACTATTTTACAGATCCAGGTTGAATTTCCAAAATATTTTTTTTTAAACTTTTGTTTTTCTGCATTTTTTTACCTTTATTTCGGAAGGAAAATTATGTTTTCTGTGTGAATAGTAAAACTGCAAAAAAATAATTAGAAAATAGCTGATATCATGTGGGATACTAAATCAGGTGCTTCATTCTGTTATATAAATTGATAACCATAATGTGAGAGCATAGAAAAAGCAAGGAAATTTGCTTGTTTTCAGTGAATAAGTGGAAATAATAGAATATTTTCACTTGTGGCTTTGCCATTCTTAAATGCTGACTTTTTCACCCACTTGATATTAATTATTCACTTGATACAAGAAAATATCCTAGGTACCATGCACCAGCATGTTTAATTTACATAAACTAAAATTAGAACTGCATGTTAGCCTGGCATTGTGTTGACTCATTTTCCCCCTCATGACACACATACATGAATGCATTCATCAAAATTTTGACTTTTTGACAATACCATGGTTTGTTATATAATGCTGTCAATAGTTAACATTCTCCAGTTATTGTAGTACAACAAAAAATTAATTGTATTTTCCATGTACTAGCCTATAAGTTCAGATCATTTGCAAACTTGGACCCTGATTAAATGTTTTACAGTGCACTGGCAGATCAAAGTCTATGCTATTTGTTCTCCTGATTACTTCTAACAGACTGGATTGACCCAGATCTGCCAGTACATTGTGAGGCAGAAGATCCAATCTGTGCAGTAGGATTACACTTATAAGTGAGTACAAATGGAAAGTATTGTCTTGTTGGGTTTTTTGAAATAGTTTTTGAATGCACATATTTGTTGCTAATTTCCAAAGCTTGAGATATAAAAGGATTAATTTTTCATTGTTTGAAATACAAATTATATGCTTGTAAAATCTTAAACTACTTAAACATCTTTCATCCTTTAAAATCTAGTTTATTAATCTTACAAAAATGTCTGATTCAGTTTAAGAATTTCTTCAATTAAAAAGCATTTCTTTGTATAGTTGTGTTAAAAACACTTGACAAAAAGGAGAAACATTTATTGCTTTTTTAATGGCAGTTTCTTTATCAGTTGTGATAGCCTCACATTCAAGGCCCATTTAACTCCTATTAGTGATCAATAAAATGTGGCTATTTGTAAACTTCCAAGCTATAAATCAGATATTCAACTTAATGGCAATTCTAATGGGTCAGGTAGTACATGGGCATCAGTCAGGTCACTACATTACACAGTTCATATGTAAAATATATTAACCATTGGCATATTAGGTTTAGTGTACAGTCACACCTGTACATAGTGGACACCCTGGAGACTGGTTAAAATTAACCCAATGAAGCAATTGAGAGAAGAATGATGGGAAACTGAATCATGATGAAGAGAGTGGAGTTGAGAAAACTGATCCAAGGCCAAAAATTTGGATTTGTTTTTAAACTATTCACAGGATCACCAAAATTTTTGTTTTACTGATTTTGCAAAATCAAACAAAAGCCAATTGGTTTTCTAAAAGAAAAAATGACTTGAAAGCACTAGTCAGTCACCAGTATTAATCTTCACTGCCCCAAGGGATTAGTGATAGCTGGGTTTTAGTGATTTATTAGCTAAATCTCCAACCTCAGGATAGTGGATTAGCATTAATTAATTTCAAGCCATTTAACAGTATTTTATTTGTCAATAATACAGTTGTTTAAAAAAAAGAACCTTTTGTTGTTTTTTTTAAAATATATTTTCGCATTGTCATACATTGTATAAAAACAATTAAAATGTAGTTGTAGACATTTTTTAATTATTTATAGGTAGAGAATATGAACATTGTCAGTGGATAAGGTCTTGTAAAATTTTGTGTATTTTTGCTGCTGACAATGTTGCATTTTTAATGAATTAATTTGCATGCTGTAATTGTATAATCCCTAGATTCTAAGAAAGGGGTGGGGTGCCTATATATTAGCCCACTCAATCTAAAACAAGTAGAGTAACTTCCAGATTGTTTTATTTATTCTTAGTGTGATACCTGTAAGAATTTAAGCAAAAATTGGTAAAATATGTTCTGCCAAATATACTTGTATATATGTCTGGTCCAGCTGCAAATGTGAACCCTGATTTGCAAGCACATAATGAACCAGCAGATTAAGATCTGTGTTGTTTGTTGATTACTTTGCACAAAATGCATGGACCCCAGTGGCATATCATGGTCTGTGTTGCTTGTTCTACTGATTGGTAAGAACAAACTGCACAGACTTGGATCTGCTATGATCATGTGTTGGGTCTATGCAGTTCGAAGTTCCAGCTTATAAGTTTATATAAACTAGGGATGAAATGATACACCTGTGCCAGGTATTGATACAATTCACATCCAGTGATTTGATACAATATTGATACATATCAACCTAATGTTCTTTCCATCTTAAGAAGGTCTGTCACTGGTAGTTCAGTTTTATGTATGTTTCATTGTCACTATGCAGATTAATTGGCACTTAGTCATGATTAAATGTCTCAACATAAACATTCTACATTTACAATAAATATTCAATGTAATTACTTTACTGGTCATTTAATAACCATTTTTATGTGAAGTTTCTCTAATGCTTTGCAAATACTTCATGTGTGTATCACATGGCTAATGTATAATATACATCATGACAAAATTACTACAGCTTGTTTGAAAATTGTATACAAACAGTACATGAGTTTTAAAGCTATATTTGATGACTGCAGATGCCACTATTGAGAAGATGATCCTATGTACCTGTACACAACATTAATTTTGAAAATTGGGACAGAACAGGACAATTGTTATGAGCAGGTAACAGCCAATACAGGTTTGACTGTATTTTGTGGTTGCTACACAAAACAAGTTTAAAGACGCAACAGTGATCTTCTCTTGAAACAATAGGATTCCATCCTAAATCCATGGATATGAAGATGTGAAGAAAGTATAATTTTTTTCACAAAGTTTGAAAATCTAAATTCTTGAAGAGAAATTAATTCATGTTATACTCTGAAAGTTGGCTTTGAACTTTGTCAAGAAGTGGTGATGAATTGTGACTCATATAATGACAAACTAATAAACCATGGGTCACTGGTCCATGCCAAGTTGGAAATGCTGCCTTGGTGTTATAGGGAAGGACACTTAGCTTCCATTTCCTCATAGCCAATCATGTGTTAAAAGTGTCATTAAAAACATTATTTTTTTTGTTGCAAAAAAATCAATAAGAAGCAAAGCAATCTAACCACATTATTATATGACTCACCTACCTAGAGATGCATCTAATGGATGAAGCAGTTGCTGGAATTGACATTGAGCATTTCAAAGCAGGTTGTGTCAGTAATGAAAATTACATTTTCTTGCTGGGTTTACATTTCCAATAATGAATCATTAGATATTTAGTCTTTCTCACAAAATGTTTTTGTGAATTTTATATATCAATATTAACAGTTCTACAGAATGTGCAGAATTTAGGTAATCCATAAAAATTATAACATCAAGTGTCCAGTTTTATCATTACTGTATTTACCAGTAAGGATCTCTTGTTACAAACACTATAGACACCACACAGTATTTACTTGTAAGGATGCTTTGTTACAAACACTGTAGACACAGTACTATTTACTAGTAAAGATGCCTTGGTACAAACACTAGACACCATATTGTAATAACAAATAAGGAGTATACTTCATTATCATGCAATTGATTTACAATACGACAGTGTTATAATGAGATAGTACGGTGTCATATACTTCATTATCATGCAGTTGACTTACAAGGTTGACAGTGTTATAATGAGATAGTATGGTATCATATACTTAATTATCATGCAAATTGACTTACAAGACGGACAGTGTTATAATGAGATAGTACAGTGTCATATACTTCATTATCATGCAGTTGACTTACAAGGTTGACAGTGTTATAATGAGATAGTATGGTATCATATACTTCATTATCATGCAAATTGACTTACAAGGTGGACAGTGTTATAATGAGATAGTACGGTATCATACTTCATTATCATGCAGTTAACTTAAAAGGTGGACAGTGTTATAAGGAGATAGTACGGTGACATATACTTCATTATCATGCAAATTGACTTACAAGACGGACAGTGTTATAATGAGATAGTACGGTGTCATATACTTCATTATCATGCAGTTGACTTACAAGGTGGACAGTGTTATAATGAGATAGTACGGAATCATATACTTCATTATCATGCAGTTGACTTACAAGGTTGACAGTGTTATAATGAGATAGTATGGTATCATATACTTCATTATCATGCAAATTGACTTACAAGGTGGATAGTTATAATGAGGTAGTACTGTGACATATACTTCATTATCATGTAGTTGACTTGCAAGGTGGACAGTTATAATGAGATAGTATGGTGACATATACTTCATTATCATGCAGTTGTCTTACAAGGTGGACAGTGTTATAATGAGATAGTACAGTGACATATACTTCATTATCATGCAAATTGACTTGCAAGGTGGACAGTGTTATAATGAGTACTGTTTCATGTACTATATTATAAAGTGGTGTAGCTGTAAGGTGGTACACTATACTGGCTCTCATGGTCAGTGCTATGAGCAAATAATGAGAAGATGGGACTAAAAAAGTGGATGATCTTTGATATCAGGGTCAAAAAGGTCAAGGTTGGCAGGAAGGATGGAGTGGATTTCATCACAATGTCAGTTTTAATTTTTGTTTAGTTTATTTAGGGGATTTACAAATTTACTTGCCTGACTCCCAGAAAAGTTTCCAAAAACTGATAGAGGGAGAGAGGGGTCCAGTTCCATTAATAATGCTTAATATTCTGCAGGTATCATACCTATTAATCTTGCCATTGACACAAACAAATAAGCACCTTTATAAAGTGTTTATATGTACTAAATTCTTCTATTGCATTACTGGTCATAGTTTGTTTCATTTCTGTAACCTTATTTACATCTTGTCAAACATCCAGGCCTTATCATGTAGACATGATAATTGGAATACTTGCTATTTAAAGGAGTTTTGACAAATAAGGAGTAAATGTTTATATTTCATTCCACTTCTTTCAATTGCTTCATTTACAATATTTGTATGTACCAATTATTCCCTGAATGTTAGGTTCTAACCTATGGTACTTGGGACAGAGTGTGCTTACCAGCTCTAAATAAATTACTGTCAAGTGTCAAAGATCTTTTGATGCATGTTACTGATTTTAAGGTGAGAAGTGTTAATTGACAGATGTGTTTGGAAAGATTAAAGGCAGTCATTTTTAATGATTAACCTCCAACACAATTTTGTTCAAAAAGCATGATTAATGTAGCCAAAATGTAGTTTATGATCTGTTGTTTATGCATAATTATATGAGAGTGCTTACATAAGACTGCTTACTCCTGGCAAACATTTAAATGGATAATTTGTAAGTGAACTCAACTTTAAAAGTCTTCTCAAATACCATTGAAGACTGCTAATGTGGCCTAAATGATTTGAGCATCTGCTTCAGATGTGGGTGGTTGTGAGTTTGAGTCCTAGCCAAGTCATAACCAAAGACATAAAAATGGTACTAGCAGCTGCCTTGCTTGGCACTCAACATTAAGAGTTAGGACTGGTCAGCCTGGTGTCAGGATATTTTGGCTGGTGGGACATCATGCTACATGTCTGTGGCATGATGTTCCATGATAACCCAGTGCTAGACATCACTATAAACTCCCACTGTTAAAACACACTCAGACATGTAACATTTATGATGCAGGTAGCTGATTTCAAGGTGACTAGCTGATAATTGCTAAGGAAAAAGATAAAACAAGTTTTTCATAAAACCTTTATTTGTGAGTAATAAAATGTCAGTACTAGTTATTAGCTTTCATTGTTGTTGATGTAGTTAATGAGGTATGTACTAGCTTATCTAGGTAAAAGATGAGTAAATCCCTTGAAATATCCTGTATTTTATTTATTTTTTATACATATGTTCAGATATTATGTTTAGAACAAGCTTAAAATTTCCAGTCAGCTTGAACTAAGAATTCTGACTTTTATCAAATTTGTAAATCCCTGTTGATTCATATTGTTAAGTCTTTTTTTTCTCTCCCCTTTGATAACATGATATTCATTGTTAATTATTTTAATTAAATGAGAACTAAGATTGAAAGCTATGATCTTCAAAAAAGCACTTTGTTTTTAATCTTAAAATAACATCTCAGTTTTTATACCCATTTCTTCCAGTTGCAAACATTTCATTGTTCTGAAGGTTTGGAATTAGCAAAGATACATCCATGATCCACATTGTAGAGATAGATGAGAGAACTACTGGTATCAATTTTTTGTCAAGTCTGCCATGGAATAACTTTACATATAGGTCTCAATTTGACATCTATGAGTGTGCCTGTCCTCACATTCATGTGCCCTCATGTCCATACCCAAGGTTAACCTTAATATTAACTTTTTTATGTGGTCAGTACAGTTTGCCAAGAGCCATATCAGATTTCTGTTTACAACAATAATGTATTAATAATTTAAGATGAGGTGGGATAGTGGTGGTGGCAGAAATGCAAGCTGTAGACAACTTTTGTTTATTTTTGTCTCCCTCCCCCTTCCTAATCATACCTGACAAAATATATTTTAATTTTATTCAGCTTAAAAAAGTTCTCCATTGCTTGTGTGGCATTCAATAAAATTTCATAAATGTAATGTCTTCTGTATTGGGTGTTGTTTTTAGCCCTGGTGCAGATCAAATTTAGTGGGATTGAAAATCTTTTCAGTCCAGTACATGATTCACATGTCAAAGTACACAAACCTTGTGGATTTTAATGGTTCATGCATTGCAGTACCAGAGCCTGTTGTAACATGTTACACATTTATAGCAAAAAAAAAAATGGATCAATGGACCATTTTGTAATTGCAAAATTAGTACACAATAGGGAAAATACATTTTACATGTTGAGCTGGAAAGGAAAAAGAAATATGACCACATCACATGAATCAACAAAGGATTGGTATGATGGATGCAGTCATTACATGTATTAATTTTCACATTAGATTGGTTTATTAATAGCCAAATGAGGCTGAATATGACCACAGTTAGAGTACCTAATTATTTGGTAACTGTATCATTAATGAAAGGCTGAGTTTTCAGAGCAGGTTCACATTTCTCATTATAAATTATACATAGAAAAAAGTAACCAAATATTTTGCCATGATTGCTTGCCTTTGAAGCTGAATAAAGTTTGTTGCTTTTAAATTATTCAGCAGAATTCTATCATTCATGCATAAAGTAGTGAAACAACTAATCAATGGCTGCAGATTATTTCTGATTCCAGGATTTATTTCATGCATGTGTATGCATATGATATTAGTGTTACCATATTTGAACATTCAATAAAGAGGACAGTATGGAAGACTGGGTATCAGTATCTGTATATGTATAGAGAAATAAGGAATGTAAAGCAGGATGGGGAGGGGGGGATTATGGTGACCCTAATTCATTTCCATTTTTTTTTTACAACTACATCAAAGAATGAAACAAGAACACAGTCAATGCAAAACACTAGCAGAGAATCTGCCTAAAGAATACAGACAACTTTATGTTAAACTTAAATCACAATGATCCTTTTTCCAGCAGACCTGCTAGCTCAGAACCTTTGGCTCCCAGCAATGAGTAAAAGTTTCATCCTTTAGATCAATTGTCATCATCAACCATATCATCCAGTTTATTCATAACCCCAGGATTTGATGATCCTCCTTTAACAGCAAAAAATATGATTGAGCCTTGTAGTACATGACTCGTAAAACAGTGATGTATACAGTAGAACCTGTCTTGAAAGACCACCCCTTCTGCCAGAAAATTATGGTCTCTAAAGACAGATGGTCTCTCATAACCCCAGGATTTGATGACTCTCCTTTAACAGCAAAAAATATGACTGAGCCTTGTAGTACATGACTGTAAAACAGATGTATACAGTAGAACTTGTCTTGAAAGACCACCCCTTCTGCCAGAAAATTATGGTCTCTAAAGACAGGTGGTCTCTCATAACCCCAGGATTTGATGACTCTCCTTTAACAGCAAAAAATATGACTTGCCTTGTAGTACATGTAAAACAGTGATGTATATTTGCATATTCATAAGAATGGCTATGCAAGATTAATATTATTAATCATGTCTGGCAAGTATAGTCACATTGATTGACAAGAACTTGAAAACTACTCATTATGTAACCCATTTTATACTGTTTACCAATTTCAACTGCAGTGCCTGGTTCCTAAGAAGCAATTCTTAATACAATGTGATAAAATGGAGCCTACTACAGCAGCAGTAGCAGAAATTGTTATGAAATTCACTGTTTACTAAAAATGTTGTAACACTGTTATTTCTTTTATAAAGTATATAAAACTATGTATCTCTGAAAAGGTAATACAATTTGCAACTCACTGGTATGTTTTGTTAAAATTTACTGATGTACATGCTCACAACTGTATTTTGAAATATGACTTTCAAGAAAAGAAATTTAAAAAAAAAATTACCATGAACTTTTAAGTGAATCTTTTCTTCATGAAGATGAATGAAATGCTCCAAAATAGTATAGGAATAAAATAAAGATAATTATATTTCTAGCATTTTGGTCCAAATTTGAAGTTTGTAGCACTGTTAGTTCAAAATTTATAATAATTTTACTAAAACTGCACAACAAGTCACTCAGACCAATTTGGCATACATATTGGTGACTTTGGGGGAGGGGATTTTTTTCTATGCTCCTGTTCAGTAACGGTTTGTTTCATCAGCAAGTTTTTTCCAGATTAAATCATCCAAAGCAATTCAATGTAATGTGCATTGGCTTCTTCAGGGTGTTGAACAGTTGCCCCTTATATCAATTTAAATCATGGCTGCAACTGAGGAGAAACATTATCCTGGACCCATTTCTCTTGAAAGCCTTCAGAAACAGCTTCATTCTCTGAATCATTGTTAAAAAGTGCATGAAGCCATGCATCATCTCTTTCATCAACTTGATTCATATCTAACGCATCATTTAAGTCAATATTATCATCAGAATTATCCAAATTGTCAACTTCAGTGTCACTACTTTAGCTCAATATCCATGTTTACATTTGAGTTGTCCTTCATTTTTTGATCGATTTTCAAACCATGTTTTTTTATAACTTAACTGTGCATGTGTGCTTTAACCATTTCCTGTTGTAGGTGAAGAAGTACACAAGAATTTGTATGATGTGTTTCTAGAGACTAGGAACACGCTACACACATCCGTAGTAGAGTATGACTGTAGTCAGGATAAAATTGGATACTATGACCACAGGCGTATTCAGGATAGAATGAGATATTAATGCTCATAGTTGTATTTTGGATAAAATAGGTTAATGCTTACAACACATAATTGAATTTAACTTGTCTGTTCAGATATAAAAGTAGCTAACTTTAAACAGACAATTGTGTATCTGATAGTATGCCATTATTGTGACATAAGTCTAACACCCTGTAAAATATAGAATGGATTCCAAAATGTCCAATATATGAAACAATTTTATCACATAGAACAAATAGCAAGAAATAAATAACACAATTCCATTTTCACATATCTCAATAGTTGAAGATTGCTGCAATAAAGTGGATAGCCTCCTGACAAAACTAATTTGAATTGTGTCTGTACAGAGAGCACTTTGGGCTATATGTGCTCTATTTGTAGTCAAATTAAAGATTTGATTACTCAGACTAATCTGGGTCTCTCACCACTGGAATATTCTACATGGGTTGGTGGGTAAACTAGACTCAGTATTTCGAAATAGCTAAGACAGAAACTCTACACCCCTGAGCAGTGATGTACGAGGCAACATGACTCTTGTACATTTTTATTCATATCTTATTTTAGTATGCTCAATTTTGTGACCGTAAGTAATTTGTCAGTTTGGTTCTTTGGTTCATCATAAAGTCTGAGATGAGCTGTGTTCACAAGATTCTTCTATCTGCTGCATTTAGCTACAAAAAAGGGCCATACATTTTTTTTATATGTATTTTTAGCATTGTGGGATTAGTTAAAAACAGTTCTGTCAAACAAAATTTATGGACAGATGAGCACCTTCATATATACCCAGCATTAGGCAGGGGGATAAAAACATGGAATATGTCATTAAGAGTACTGATCCATTGGAGCATGCCATTAAAAGTACACAACCATTGGAGCATGTCATTAAAAGTACACAACCATTGGAGCATGTCATTAAAAGTACACAACCATTGGAGCATGTCATTAAAAATACACAACCATTGGAGCATGTCATTAAAAGTACACAACCATTGGAGCATGTCATTAAAAGTACACAACCATTGGAGCATGTCATTCAGAGTAATGAACTCTTAGGATGGTGAGAACTGAAAAATCTTTCTGATTTCCATAAGAAATGGCTCATGGCAAAGAATGCATAAATCTTTATATTTGAGTCTCATCGAGTGTTTACGTATCTGACAATGATTTTATGAAATAAATTTTTTCAGGTTAATGATGTACTAAATATACATAGTTTTCCTTCAGAAGAACTGTATCATAGATAAAACATTTAAAAGTCAGTTTACTCTATTAATATTTGAAAAATTTTCTATTTGCAGAATTGTCGTGATTTAAAGTACATGTGGGAGCAGTAGTTTTTCTCATACTTTTTATTTCAGAAATTAGTAGACTGTCCTTGTTCCTTTTAGTTTATAGCAGACCTATCTTTTCTCCTTTTATTTTAAAGAAGACCTGTCCTCCTTTCAGATTATAGAAGACCTGTCCTTTCTCATTTCAGTTTACAGCAGACCTCTTTTTGTTCCTTTCAGTTTACAGCAGTCTTCTTTTTGTTCCTTTCAGTTTATAGCAGACCATGTAGAGACTAACCTCCTCTTTAAGGATAATAAAGAGTGTCAGGCCCTTATTATGGAAGCTATGAAATACCACCTCCTTCCTGAAAGAAGGTCCTCATTCCAAAGTCCTCGCACCAAACCCAGGAAGTCCACAGTTGGAGTCATGTATGCTGTGGGTGGCATGGACTGTACAAAAGGTATTGAGGGTCAGTGGATTGTATAGGCTGATTCTTTGAAAATGCTATCTATCAATGCAGACAATAACATTTAAGGTATTTATAACTATCAGGGAATACAAATCTGTACAGGAAGAATCCATTTTTTTTATTGAAGATACTTGTCAATTATTAAAATCAGTGTCACACTTTTAGTTCAGTGTGCTATTTAACACTTACCTGCAGTTCTGCTAATCAACAGATCCCCATTTAATTTAGGAGTGAGATGTCATTCTACAAAAGGTATGAACATTTCATTTTTTTACTTGCTATTTTGTAAAAAAAAATTCTAGCAGGTTATCAATATATGGTTTTGCAGTTGACACTAGACCTGCATTGGCTAAGATGTCTTTATTGATCATACATGCAGTCATACAAGCATGGATGCACCCATCTGTTTAGGTGTGTCAGTACAGCATGGAGATTTGAATCAAAAGCCTGTGAGAGGGGCTGGAACATTGTGATCTATAATAGTAAGTTAATAGGTCTTTGATCATTTTGAAAGACCTGAACTTTTGGAATTGGAATGGTGGTACTCTACACCTGGTTGTTGGGGAAACTTGCCTTTGTCCTGTCCCTCCATTCTTACATCCTGAGAAACTTATTAGCCTGATTGTGCAAAAAAAAAGTTGTGTATTTTCAGACTTGAGCAATTATTAAGTTGTTTTTTTTTGTACATCCATCATTTTGGCATAGCATATTATGTTATGACACTGGCTTTTTCTTCTATGCATGACAAGTTCAGTTCTACAACCAGTACCTTCTTGAAGCTTATGGCTAGATGGAGTAAGGTAGAAGCCTATCAATTTTGGGATTAAAATGTGAGAGGTCAAGGTCACTTTGACTGCAAAAAGAAAAATGGTTTAGGCATAATATATGTGTGTGTGTGTGTGTAATGGCCATTATGGTAATACAATTTAAAAACACATTTTGTATGTATTTGCTCATTTTTTATGAACTTTAAATGAAAACCTTGTTGACATGATTAAGTAAAAACAACTTGAAATTTGGAATGAATATTTGTGTGCATATTTAGATGACCGGAATATATTTTTGTAACATTATAATTTTTTTTTGCAGTTTGATCAAAATATTTGGAGTTAAGAATTTTTGGTCTGTATTTGAGGCATACATGTTTCACAAACACAAAATCTAGTCCTGCGTGGATTTGCAAATACAAGTATCTGTTTGAAATGGGGAGAGTAAAGATTCTGGGAAGGATGAGGTCAGAATACCTGGAGAGAGGTCAGAGTACATAGAATGAGAGGGGTTATCCTCCCCCACCCCCACCAATACATGAAATCTGTGACCAGTGTTGCAGACATTGGCACAAGGATTCAAAATCAGGAGTAGCTGTGGTATCACAGTTTGTAGAATATTGGGCTCCTAATACCAGGGTCAGGAGTTCATTACTAGGCAAAGTCAGACTGGTTTGACTGCCATGGTGTGTCCAGGGAAAGACACTTGGCACCAATTTTCATTGCATGATAAAGCCAATAGTGTTAAAAGTGCCTTTAAAAGACCAACCAACCAACATCAAACTTGGGACCTTGAGATATTATTATATCACTGGTCTGTTCTAGCACTTAACATCTTTCAACACAGATGTTTATTTTCTCCTCCTTGCTGTTAATACAACCTTGTTATACCTGCTTCATTGTATTATCTGGCTGTTAATAGCTGCTTTTATTTTATTATCTGGCTGTTAATACAATCCTGGTATAGCTGCCATTATTTTATTATCTGGCTGTCAGTGCAATCTTGGTATAGCTGCCATTATTTTATTATCTGGCTGTCAGTGCAATCCTGGTATAGCTGCCTTTATTTTATTATCTGGCTGTCAGTGCAATAATGGTATAGCAGCCTTTATTGTATTATCTGGCTGTCAGAGTAATAATGGTATAGCTGCCATTATTTTATTATCTGGCTGTCCATACAGTCTTGTTATACCTGCTTGATTGTAATCTATTATTATGAGAAGGAACATACTTTTTTGATCACTAAAAATGTAATATTCATTTCCTTTTTCCACTTCAACAGGATCCACAACAATAGAAAAGTATGATTTGCGAACCAATACATGGACACAGGTTTCGAACATGAATGGCCGAAGGTTGCAGTTTGGAGTTGCTGTCCTTGATAATAAACTGTACATAGTTGGTGGAAGAGATGGTCTAAAAACCTTGAACACAGTGGAATGTTATGACCCAAAAAGGAAAATATGGACCCTTATGCCCCCAATGTCCACACATCGACATGGTTTGGGTAGGTCCTCTTTGTAATTAACTTCCCTTTTTGTATACTCAGAATGTAGACAGCACTCCGTAGCTACTATATTTCATGGCATACCAATTTTTGTGGATTATGTGGTTGCTTCAAAACACAGATTTAATAACACAATGATCAGTGAAAACATTAGGACTCTTGACCCAAACCATGAATTTGAGTGCCAATAAAAATTACTCTTTAAGCCTAACCATAAATTAAATGCCATTGATAATGGTTCTTTTTAGTCAAACCATGAATTTAAGCACCAATGAAAATGACTCTTTTAGCCAAGCCATGAAAATTGATACCCACAAAAGTAAATGAAGTTGTAGTACGTATGGTTCAGATATGACAATTGATAAAAAAAGAAAGAATATATGTATAACATACAGCAACACATAACTTAATATCTTCACCATTAGGAAATAATCTTCAAACCCTGCAGGTCTTATTCCATGTGCAAGAAAGCAAAACTGAGCAGGCTTTGATATGTGTAAGAAGGATAACTGTGTACAGGCTTTAATGTGTGTAAGAAGTATAACTGTACAGGCTTTAATGTGTGTAAGAAGTATAACTGTACAGGCTTTAATGTGTGTAAGAAGTATAACTGTGTACAGGCTTTAATGTGTGTAAGAAATTATAACTGTGTGCAGGCTTTGATATGTGTAAGAAGTATTACTGTGCAGGCTTTGATATTTGTAAGAAGTGTAACTGTGCAGGCTTTGATATGTGTAAGAAGTAAAACTGTACGTACAGGCTTTAATGTGTCTAAGAAGTATAATTGTGCAGGCTTTAATGTGTGTAACAAGTATAACTGTACAGGCTTTAATGTGTTTAAGAAGTATAATTGTTCAGGCTTTAATGTGTGTAAGAAATTATAACTGTGTGCAGGCTTTGATATGTGTAAGAAGTATAACTGTACAGGCTTTAATGTGTCTAAGAAGTATAATTGTGCAGGCTTTAATGTGTGTAAGAAGTATAACTGTACAGGCTTTAATATGTGTATGAAGTATAACTGTACAGGCTTTAATGTGTGTAAGAAATTATAACTGTGCAAGCTTTAATATGTGTCAGAAGTATAACTGTGTACAGGCTTTGATATGTGTAAGAAGTATAACTTTGCAGGCTTTGATATGTGTAAGAAGTAGTAACTGTGTACAGGCTTTAATGTGTGTAAGAAGTATAACTGTACAGGCTTTAATGTGTTTAAGAAGTATAATTGTTCAGGCTTTAATGTGTGTAAGAAATTATAACTGTGTGCAGGCTTTGATATGTGTAAGAAGTATAACTGTACAGGCTTTAATGTGTCTAAGAAGTATAATTGTGCAGGCTTTAATGTGTGTAAGAAGTATAACTGTACAGGCTTTAATATGTGTATGAAGTATAACTGTACAGGCTTTAATGTGTGTAAGAAATTATAACTGTGCAAGCTTTAATATGTGTCAGAAGTATAACTGTGTACAGGCTTTGATATGTGTAAGAAGTATAACTTTGCAGGCTTTGATATGTGTAAGAAGTAGTAACTGTGTACAGGCTTTAATATGTGTAAGAAGTATACTGTACAGGCTTTAATGAGTGTAAGAAGTATACTGTGCAGGCTTTAATGTGTGTAAGAAGTATACTGTGCAGGCTTTAATGTGTGTAAGAAGTATAACTGTGTACAGACTGATATGTGTAAGAAGTATAACTGTACAGGTTTCGATATGTATAAGAAGTAAAACTGTGTACAGGCTTTGATATGTGTAAGAAATTTTAACTGTGTGCAAGCTTTGATATGTGCAAGAAATTAACGCTGTGTGCAGGCTTTGATATGTGCAAGAAAGTATAACTCTGCAGTCTTTGATAGAAAGTAACACTGCAGGTTTTGATATATGTTAGAAAGTATAACTGCAAATTTTGATATGTGTAAGCAAGTATAACTGCAGTCTTTGATTGAAAGTAGAACTGTGTGCAGTCTTTGATGGAAAGTAGAACTTGGTGCAGTCTTTGATGGAACATTAACTGTGTGCATTCTTTGATCAAAAGTAGAACTGTGTGCAGTCTTTAATAGAAAGTAGAACTGTGTGCAGTCTTTTATAGAAAGTAGAACTGTGTGCAGTCTTTGATCGAAATTCGAGCTGAGAGCAGTCTTTAATATAAAGTAGAACTTTGCAATCTTTGATAGAAAGTCGAACTGTGTGCAGTCTTTTTGATCGAAAGTAGAACTGCATGCAGTCTTTAAAAGAAAGCATAACTGCAGTCTTTGATAAAAGTATAACTTTGTGCAGTCTTTGATAGAAAATAGGACTGTGTGCAGTCTTTGATAGAAAATAAAACTGTGCAGTCTTTGATAGAAAATAGAACTGTGTGCAGTCTTTGATAGAAAATAGGACTGTGTGCAGTCTTTGATAGAAAATAAAACTGTGTGCAGTCTTTGATAGAAAATAGAACTGTGTGCAGTCTTTGATAGAAAATAGAACTGTGTGCAGTCTTTGATAGAAAATAAAACTGTGTGCAGTCTTTGATAGAAAGTAGAGCTGTGTGCAGGTTTTGATGTATGTAAGAAAGTTTAACTGCAGGTTTTGTTAGAAAGTAAAACTAGTTTTTGATAGAAAGTATAACTGTGTGCAGGCTCCGATATGTGTAAGTAAGTATAATTATGTGCAGGATTTGATAGAAAGTATAATTGCAGTCTTTGATATGTGCAAGAAAGTGTAACTGTCTACAAGCTTTGATATGTGTAAGAAAGAATTACTGTGTGCAGGATTTGGTACATGTAAGAAGTATAACACTGCAGGCTTTAATTATATGACACTTGTGAGACAATATGGTATATAATTCTATTGTTACTCCTGTGTTGTCTTAAACTAAGTAATAGAAAAGAGCAAGAACCAAAATAGTGTTGTCAATTAAACAAATTTATTTCCCAGGAATACAAAAGTGAAAGTTTAAAAAGAACTTTTCAGTAATGTAAATTAACTCTTCACCTTCTGCTAATGTGTCTATGCGACACTAAAAGTAGCTGTGTAGAGACACATAAGCAAGTTGCTTACAATACTCTCTCTGTCCCTGTTTGCTTATATGTATTGGTTCTGGCCAAAGGTTGGGAAACCCCAGAGGCACATGTAAACATTCATATTAAAACTTTCCATTGGATGAAATTGCAAACATTGTTTTTTTTTAAACAATATTTAACCAATGAATATTTTCCCTACACAAAATGAAATTGTCGTTAGATTTACAGCCTATAAGTGGGAATTTCCTCTAAAAACAAAGTCATTTGTGACATTTAAACAAAAGGGCAACATTAATGTATTCATATGATTGACTAAAATTTGAAAGGATTAGAAGGTGACATCATTGCATTACATCGACTTTAACAATTATATTAAAGACAGTAGATCCGACATTAGTGTAAGTCCTGTTTTGACTACTGCATTTCAAATTTATCTGAATTTGAGAATAAAACACACATCAACCTTGTATTGTTGGAGCATGTGAGCCAATACATTTGGACGATTTTACAACAGATTTAGGGTCAGAATTTCACTCCAATGAAAATGCAAGCACGATAGATTTCTTTATACAATCTTTTCCCAAAGAAATATTCCATTCAGTGGTAGCTGTAACAAACAGATATGCTGAAAAACAAAGTAGCGAGAAATCTTTTCTGTAGTCATCATCTACTTCAGTTACAGAAATGAAGTAATTTTGTGGACCACATGTTGTTTATCTTATAATGCAAATTCCAGAATAAACTTTGATGGGTGTTAAAATTTGTATTTCTCATAAATTACATAATTTGCATGGGACAAGATTGATATAGTCTGGGGTTTAGCCTAGAAACAGTAGCTAGAAGCCAGGCAGGTAGCCATGTATGATAGTCTGGGGTTTAGCCTA
Source organism: Potamilus streckersoni (assembly GCA_016746295.1). Taxonomy (NCBI): domain Eukaryota; kingdom Metazoa; phylum Mollusca; class Bivalvia; order Unionida; family Unionidae; genus Potamilus; species Potamilus streckersoni. Next base: position 643,568 of record JAEAOA010002311.1, on the reverse strand, counting down.
GAAACAGTAGCTAGAAGGCAGGCAGGTAGCTATGTATGATAGTCTGGGGTTTAGCCTAGAAACAGTAGCTAGAAGGCAGGCAGGTAGCCTTGTATGATAGTCTGGGGTTTAGCCTAGAAACAGTAGCTAGAAGGCAGGCAGGTAGCCTTGTATGATAGTGTGGGGTTTAGCCTAGAAACAGCATCTAGAAGGCAGGCAGGTAGCCATGTATGATAGTCTGGGTTTTAGCCTAGAAACAGCATCTAGAAGGCAGGCAGGTAGCCATGTATGAGTGTCTGGGATTTAGCCTAGAAACAGCAGCTAGAAGGCTAGCAGGTAGCCATGTGTGAGTGTCTGGGGTTTAGCCTAGAAACAGTAGCTAGAAGGCAGGCAGGTAGCCATGTATGATAGTCTGGGGTTTAACCTAGAAACAGTAGCTAGAAGGCAGGCAGGTAGACATGTATGATAGTCTGGGGTTTAGCCTAGAAACAGCAGCTAGAAGGCAGGCAGGTAGCCATGTATGATAGTCTGGGGTTTAGCCTAGAAACAGCATCTAGAAGGCAGGCAGGTAGCCATGTATGATAGTCTGGGGTTTAGCCTAGAAAAAGCAGCAAGAAGACAGGCAGGTTTCCATGTATGATAGTCTGGGTTTTAGCCTAGAAACAGCAGTTAGAAGGCAGGCAGGTAGCCATGTATGATAGTGTGGGGTTTAGCCTAGAAACAGCATCTAGAAGGCAGGCAGGTAGCCATGTATGAGAGTGACTGGGGTTTAGCCTAGAAACAGCAGCTAGAAGACAGGCAGGTAGCCATGTATGATAGTCTGGGGTTTAGACTAGAAACAGCATCTAGAAGGCAGGCAGGTAGTCATATATGAGTGTCTGGGGTTTAGCCTAGAAACAGCAGCTAGAAGGCAGGCAGGTAGCCATGTATGATAGTCTGGGGTTTAGCCTAGAAACAGCATCTAGAAGGCAGGCAGGTAGCCATGTGTGATAGTCTGGGGTTTAGCCTAGAAACAATAGCTAGAAGGCAGGCAGGTAGCCATGTATGAGTGTCTGGTTTTTAGCCTAGAAACAGCATCTAGAAGGCTGGCAGGTAGCCATGTATGATAGTCTGGTTTTTAGCCTAGAAACAGCAGCTAGAAGGCTAGCAGGTAGTCATGTATGATAGTCTGGTTTTTAGCCTAGAAACAGCAGCTAGAAGGCTGGCAGGTAGCCATGTATGATAGTCTGGGGTTTAGCCTAGAAACAGCATCTAGAAGGCAGGCAGGTAGCCTTGTATGATAGTGTGGGGTTTAGCCTAGAAACAGCATCTAGAAGGCTGGCAGGTAGCCATGTATGAGTGTCTGGGGTTTAGCTTAGTAACAGAGGGCAGGTAGTTGAGCTTGCTTTGTTGGGAAAACACTTTCTACTTGCAGAAAGTAAAGAGTTGATTCCCAAATGGTCAAACAATATTTATCCATAGTCCAGATGTATCAAGTTCCTACTTAATTCTAGTGGTATTCAGAATAAGTGCCAGTATTGAATGTGTTGACTTGCCTGTAGTCTCAAATATGCCAGTGGCCTGTAGTGTGGCAATGTGTTGACAATCTTTTATTAAAGGGTTTGGATTAAAGATTGTTGAAACCGATAAAGGTAAATAAGGTGTATTTGTTCTTTACAAACTTTTAAAATTAGTGTCATGTTCATCAGTTTCGAATACCAAACATTTTACATTACATGTTTTCCATCTTTATAATAGCAGTACATGATATTTTGTTACACCATACTGAAAACTGGTCAAACTTATTAAAAAAAAATCAACTGTCTTATCTCAGTGTTGGCAGGTCAGAGTTTGAAATTATTTTTCCTGTTTCCCTATGAAATTGATGTGAGTCGTAGGTGATGATGAGTCAAGCTTAGAAACAAGTTCATAATTATATGCTTACTGTGTGGTTTCCCTTGCAGGCGTTGGGGTGTTGGAGGGCCCAATGTATGCAGTAGGTGGACATGATGGCTGGTCATATCTGAACACAGTGGAGAGGTGGGATCCTCAGGCCAAACAGTGGAGCTATGTGGCTCCAATGACTGTATCCAGGTCTACTGTAGGGGTAGCAGTACTGTTTGGGAAGTAAGTCACACATACATAGTGGTTGGAAGGCCATTTTGTTACATGCCAACCATTACACTTTTTTGACTAAACTATGCCTTAGTGCATATATATATATATATATATATATATATATATATATATATATATATATGTGTGTGTGTGTATATATATATATATATATATATATATATATATATATATATATATATATATATAGTGGTTGGAAGGCCATTTTGCTATACACATATAAGTAGGTTGATAAGTTGGCAATGAATGGTATAGATAGTGTGTTGTCATTAGTCAGTTTCATTGAATTCATGATGGTTTTTCCATCAGAAATGTTTACAAGTAAGCATACTTTCTTGTTAATACACTCACACTAACATAAACACCATATTTTCTGAAGTAATAATATTAGCTTGACGTGTCGAAATGGTCTCATGTTTAATCAATAGCAAAATGCATAAGTCAGACATTGGGAGTTTCTAAAAAGAAAGTATATTAGAGATTAAAGATATTGACAGCATAGTGTATTCAAGATGAACCAATGTAACAGGTGTGTATTGCAGCCTGAACCCAGTTTTTTTAATAAATAGTTTGATTTCATGGGTTAAGAGTGATCTCCTCGAAAATAGTTGACAGAGGAAACAAATAAAATAACCCTAGTATTCATTTAAATTTTTTTTTAATGTTATGACTTTGCACTACTGCAGAGCAAAAGCAGGGAGTAGTATGTTCGATTATAGTAGCAAATTCCTCTACCCCTCCAGCTTAAATGGCTTTGTTCTGATCAATGCCAGCATTAGTGACATGTGTATATCAGAATGATGTCAAGTTGCCATCTACATTTATGATGTGAAAATGAAAAAGTATTAAGATGGGGGTAGGGATATATATGTGGCAGTGACCAAACCTGCTACTAACAAGTCTGCTGGTAAACTTGTAAGTAAACTTATTTATTAATTCAGGTGAGAAATGTTTTTAGATCAAGCATTATTGTATGCTTGGCTGGATGTGTCAGATGATTGAGCAAACATCTGTTGCTGTTGTTGAACAATTATACACCATATTCTTTGAAGACAAACACTGAAAAGACTTAATTTGATCATTGTTAATGGTTCAATAATAATTAGATATTAACAGTTTTCAGTTTTGAAGGAGCTAATTTCCTTCAAAAAAAAGCAAGAAGTGGTAATTGATATTTTTTTAGGAATTCAATACATCTTGCTTAATTGTTAAATCAAACTTGTTTATTTTGTCACTAAAGCCTTGTAATACTTAGGAAATTTGTGAAAATATTGTAACATTTTGGAAGCATCACCATTACAGTGTTTATCTGAACTTTTGTTATATACAATAGCAACAATGTTAAGATTTGTTATTATGTATTTGATACAAATTATACTATATTATGATGGCATGATTTACAGGTGAAACTATTCTTATAAACCGATGTTTATATCTTGCCTGTGGTAGCAGTTAGCCACCATTTTTACTGTAAATGTAGCAGGAAGTCATTCACATCTAAATTTGTAATTTATTTTATAAGTCATACAACATAATCACAGCATAATTTGCAGGTGAAAACACTGAAATGAGAAAATCTTGTAACAGGTAGCAATGGTTGACAAGAGAACATGTAGATTTTTTTATGGTTTACAATGATGAATACTAAGCAGGAATTTTCTTTGCTGCCATATCTATATAAATTTGATCCAACTACAATATGTGATGCATAAACATAGACCCAGATTAGCAGGTGCATTACGAGACGACAAATCAGGTTTAACAAGTGCAACACAATAAAATATAAAACTGAAAGATAGAATATCATGTGCTGAAAAATGGCAATAAACTCAAAAGACCAAAAATCATCTTTAGGATGAATCTTTTTAAAATGCTAAGACATCTCATATTGTTTCCTGTTTGTACAAACCTTTGACCTTTTACCTTAAGGTCAAGGTCATGCTTCAAAATATTTGCTAACCGTATTGTTATTTGCAGATGATAAATTTTGTAATTGAAATATTAAATCAAAATGAAAGTCTGTGATGTACCTTCTTTTTTAATTATTTAAAAAAACTGATTGTTTGAAAAAGTTGTACATTTCGCCACCATTTTAAACTATTCACATAAGAATGTTTCATAGTTACTTATATACAAAATAATGCTAAGTGCTTTTATTCATAATTTTTGATCCATTAATTTTTATAATTTTGGAGTATGATCTGTTTTTGGTACTACATTTCTGTTTTACAAGATAAAACTTTTACACGCACTACTTTTCTCCAGTGTCAAATTTTGAATGAATATTATTATGATGTTGTAATTTATAATTTATGTTAATATTTCAGACCATTATTAGTATTATTATTATGCTGTATTTCAGACAATGTTTTTCAGACTATTATTATTATGATGTATTTCAGACTGTTATTATTATGCTGTATTTCAGACAATTTTTTTATTATGCTGTATTTCAGACTTTATGCAGTTGGTGGGAGGGATGGCAGCTCTTGTTTAAAGTCTGTGGAATGTTTTGATCCACACACTAATAAGTGGATGATGTGTTCATCAATGTCCAAGAGGCGGGGAGGAGTGGGTGTGGCCACCTGTAATGGCTTCCTGTATGCGGTGGGTGGACACGAGGCACCTGCAACAAACCCTACATGTAGTCGATTTGACTGTGCTGAAAGGTGAGATCACATTTCTCACTATATGAGTGAAAATGGGTACTTGTATTTTACTTCATTTTTTAACAAAGTGAGATAGGTCAGTGTTGATGATAGTGTCATTGTGTACACAATTAAATATAGTAGTCACGATCATTTGGTAGACCACTTCTTGGTAATGGTTAAGATTTAGGTCATATATGCAAATTTCTGTTTAAATTTATTTTTGAATCATTACTTAAAAGCTATACTGTTTTCCTAAAATTAGATCCTGTGCAGTGTTTTGTTAATTATTGCATGTAAAGTTGGAGCAATCATAACCTCCCTTTGATACATTCATATCTTCCCCTTGATCCATGTGCGGAAATGACATTTCAGTCAATTATGAACTTGCTGATTGATCTTTTAATCAGTCAAAGGTATGGGTGTTGGAGATAAAAAAAAAGTTTTTTTCAGCAAAAGATCTTTTTTCATCTACATTAACAAGAAGTTGTAGATGAGCCACATTTAACACCAGGAAGAGACCTATTGAGTTCAGCTTTAAAAGGTCAAAGTTCAAGGTCAATGACTCCAAGACAAGTCACTAAAATGCCATACTACCAAGTAGTCCAAAATTACATTAGTAGCTTGCATTATTTGACTAGCTTTCTATGGGGCAAGAAAGAAGCTTATAGATTTTGAGGTCAAAGTGACCCAAAGAAGAAAACATTTACATGTCAAATTTTAAAGATTTTAAACATTTGTTGATCAGAGTGACTGACCAGTGAAACATGGTTTTACATCATTTCTGCAATCTTAAAAATTCATTGAATTGAAAGTGTTGCCTAGAAAACTGATTTTTTTATAAGGTTGGCTTTATCCTTGAAAGATCTTTTTAATTTGTTGACAAGCTCTAAAATGTTGCCCAAAAGCCTTAAATTTATCCGACTGAATGCAAAAGGTTTAATCTAAATAAAGTACATCAGTTTAAATTAAGAATTTTTTTATTCATTTCCAGAATAAATTAATTGGGATAATATTGGGTTAATCAAATAACAAATGTCATGTGTAGTTAGACAGAGTAACCTTCATTTGCTGTACTGGTATGTCAATTAGATCATTTTTTCTATTACCCATGTACTGATTTATGCTGTGATTGACAAAGTACCTACAAAAAATTGAATTTTCTTCAGAAAAAATAATGAGAATATTTTTGGAACTCCACAAAAACAGAATTTTTCATTTTTTTTTTGTTGTTTGAATCACAAAATGGTGCCAAAATGCAACACATAAGTCTGTAATTTTCTTTTTTAAAAATTACAATTTCATTAGTACCTTAAACCAGTAAGATTATTTTGTATTGCAAGAAAATCGAAAATGTACTACAAACTAAAAAAAAAAAAGGCCTTACTCAGGGGAGGTAACTAATCTTTAAAATTTTTTTGTCCATTTTGCTATTCATTACTTTAGCACTAAAGTTGAGGAATTTATGTAAAGTGTACTAGAAATGTGGATTTGTAATTTACATATACAACATGCTTAAAATATTGATATAATGAAGATTTTCTATATATTTGAAAGGGAGAGAGATTTCTTTAAATATGTTCATTATGATTTCTTTTTATTCAGCTGACTTAAGCTAAGTATATTGTATTGAGGCATTTTCAATCTGTCCTTTTGCATTTGCTAATTTTGTAACAGTTGGAATGATTTTTACTAAGCTTTGCCCAAGTGTATAGCATGACTAGACCATGGCCGGTGGTCCCCGAGTGGTCTAAAATGCTCACCTTACAGATCATTGCCATCTTACCTCTGTGTAGTTTTGAGTCTTGGGTTCAGCTAACGTGGGTATGTGAGATAGCTTATCAGTAGCTTCTTGTGGGTCAGTGGTTCTTTCCAGGGTTTTTCTGGTTTCTTCCTCCACCATTTATACTGGCCACCATGTACAACTTATCTTATGCTAAAAAATGGCAGTAAACCCTACAACAACAAGAACAACACATACCATAGTCACACCTTGGCCTTGTTGTTAAGGTCATGGCAAAGGAGAATCAAATTCTGTGCCTTGTTTCTTTATACCACGTATAAATTTTTAAATTACATAAGAGAGATCTTAATAGAATTTTGCCCAAGTATATATCATGACAGCTTGTTGTGTACCAGTCATGCACCCCTGCTCAAGGTCAGTGTGGTGGCAAGGAAAAATATAAATCTACAACTTCATTCTATGTATCAGTTTTATAACCAGTGAAGATATTTTAATGATGCTTGAGACTATTGTATATCTTGCCTTAGCATCTTGATATTCAGTCATATCCCAGACTCAAGGTCGAGGTCTCAGCAAAGAATAATTTTGGTCAATGGCATGTTTCAATACCCATGCTCCTATTTTTAAACTCCCACTAATAGTTTGATGAAATTTTACCCTTCTTGTACTACAGCAAAATTCCTAGCTCAGAGGTCAGAGGGAAAAGGTCACGAGATCAGCATGTCATGTGCAGTTCTCTTGTTAACATAAGGCCTTTAAATTTTAATCGCTTGTGATTTTGAGAGTGAAAACAGAAGAATTTTGTTATATCAAATTATATCGCAGGCCACATCAAATCGTAATTACAATTAACAGTATCAGTAAGAAATTACAGATTGTGTAGATGCAAAGATCTTTGAAAATGATCAAAATGAAATTGAACTTCGTAACAAGTAAATTGTTTGGGTTTTTTTGCTTGTTTCAGATATGACCCCAAGACAGACCAGTGGACTATGATTGCATCAATTACATCACCTAGGGACTCGGTAGGAATGTGTCTACTTGGAGACCATCTGTATGCTGTAGGTGGTTTTGATGGACAAAATTATCTCAGTGATGTGGAAAACTATGACCCAGTAACAAATGAATGGACAAAGGTATCTTTACCCTTCCCCCCTCATGTTTATTCTAAGTAGTAATTTTGCAGCAGGCAAAATATATATACATGTCATGACTTGCTCTTTGCTGACAGTGCAGGGACAGTGCAATAGTGAGAAGCCATATGCAGGGTAATCACCAAACTCGTTGGACTTACTTACCTTCAGCCTGATAGAGGCACTGTTGATGGGTTAAAATGTTGATGAGTTGCTTTTCATTAACAATATTATCTATAAACTTAAGGTTGTCAACAAGTTCACATACCTTGGGTCTACTTTGACATTGGAAAGGCCTGCTCCACAATGCCCAGTTGGAGCAAGATGATCTGGAGCAACAACACGCCAACTAAACATGCCAAAATATGACTACCTAGCATGTTATTAGCATGCTACTATGTGGCGCCGAGTCATGGTCACCTTGCTTGCACTAAGATAAAAGACTGACAGCTTTCACTTGCACTGCTCAGCATCATCTGGAATGACAGAGTTGCAAACATGGAGGTTCTACAGTGTGTGCACATTTTTAGCATGGTTTTGCTCAGACAGCATTGCCTTATAATGGCTACCAGGTTACCAACAAAGAGATTTCAAGACATTGAAAAATGGATATATTTCATCTTGTCGGTGAAAAGCCTAGTAGTCTCATTCATGGCAATAAATGAAAATATTGTTTTTCACTTATGAGATGAAATAAACATAAGAGATATCCAGTATATGTTTGTCTTCATCTATTTGGTTAAACCTTTTCTTTTTATTTGCAGGTATCTCCTCTATGTACAGGTCGAGCTGGGGCCTGTGTGGTTCATGTACCACACAGTTGACTAAAGCCACGCTGGTCACTCCAACTACTTAAGAAATGGCCATCAGGATTTTTTCATCGCCGTAAATCCAAATCCAAACAGACAGAATTTGGAAGCTCCACCTGGGTGTGATTCGCTCATCATTTGACGTGTATATATCTTGATTCAAGGACAAGTCCTAATAAATATACACTTGTTTGTAACATGAATTGGACAAGTAATTTAGTTCTAGTTTTGCAGTAATACTGGGGCATTATAATACTTGTAGGACAAGTGTAAATTAAACATCACAGCCTTGGTATCAAATTCTCATGATTATGTTTACTCTCCACTGTGGTCATATGACAAGTCCATCGAGATTAATAGTTTTGAGCTGGGCATGAAATGTGTACAAGTCAAATCATCCAGTTTAACAGTGCAAATTTAACATATATACCCATTTAACCAGTTGATAGAATGATAAGTAACAAATTACACATCATCATGTCACTGGTGAAGCCCAACTTTTACTACAGGCAGATCACAAGTCTGAAAAGATCAGCATATATAAGTAACTTTGGAAAGTGCTAGTTTCATGCACATTGAATACTGTAGTAGTATTTGTTGATGATAGAAAAACCAGTGAGATAAACACTCATCTGTATAGGAAGACAATAATTCACTGGAACATTGAAGATATTTTAATAATTGCTTTATGTTTGTGAAAATGAGGAACTGCTTATTATGGCATAATGCCATGTGGATACTGAATAATTTGTACGAGGGAGGTTATTGACACTTAATAAGTTATGCAATGGCTTATTTATAGAAAAAAGGAATGATTGTGTAAATTATTTTTATTCTCAAGGAATCCATTCAGATGCCATAATTAATGGCAAATTGGCTCAATTTGTTCAGTCTTTCACCTAGAAGTATAATCATTGTCAATTGCATGTTGTCAGTGCTTCCTGTCAGACAACTGCTGAATCATCAGTTTTGTGTAGCATTACATGATAATATGTCAATCTCAGTCATCATAATAGAAGTATTGAAGAATTTTACCAAGCCTGAAACAATCAGATTGGTTCAAATTGCATCATGATTTAGAAAACTTTCAAGTTATCATTTCATAACACCAGAGAGGAACTGCTTGTATATTAAATGCACCCTTATGCGTTTTAACTACATTTGTAAATAAGGGTCAAAATATAGCTCTGTTCATCATTTCATGAGACTTTTTATTATTAAATTTATGATTAATTTTAATTATGAGAATTGAACTTCATAGTTTATGGTATATATGTGAAGATTGAAAACAAATTACACACAATGCATGAACAGTTAGCTATGGTCAATCATGTTGTGTATAATTCATTAATCTTGAAAAATATGAGGTCAGTTCTTAAATAATTTTCAAAATTATCATGACTTTATGAAAATAATTTCTAGTTATCTTTAAACTAATGTTCACATTTATTATTAGCAAGTAAACAAACGTTTCATTGGCATTTACATCAAGGGGATTGAAATTTTTTGTCATTCATTCGTGTATTAAATTTTTGTGTCAAGATTTTGAGTTTTGTTATGGCTTGCATACTTTTTCAAAAACATGGACACACTTGGCAAAAATGAATGATTGCCTGTGTTCTGCAAAGTTGCTGATAATTCCATGGACTCAGGGTTTTGTATTAAGTTTCCATCAGTCTCTTCATCGTCTGAATGGTCATGGTTTTGTATTAAGTTTCCATCAGTCTCTTTATCGTCTGAATGGTCAGGGTTTTATATTAAGTTTCCATCAGTCTCTTCATCGTCTGAATGGTCATGGTTTTGTATTAAGTTTCCATCAGTCTCTTTATCGTCTGAATGGTCAAGGTTTTGTATTAAGTTTCCATCAGTCTCTTTATCGTCTGAATGGTCAAGGTTTTGTATTAAGTTTCCATCAGTCTCTTCATCATCTGAATGATCGTTTTTTAATCATGCTTCAGAAATTGCCTTGCAAAATAAGATTTTCCATTACCATGCATGTTTTCAGACTTTGTCATATTGCAATAAATTTGTTCTTACTGAACCTGCTCCATATTTTGTACTGAAACTAGAAATACAGTAGAACCTGTCTTGAAAGACCTCCACCACTTCTGCCAGAAAATTATGGTCTCTCAAGACAGGTGGTCTCTCATAACAGGTCATAACACTATATATTCAATAAATATGTGCTTTCAGAATAAGGTCTCTCAAGACAGGTTTTACTGTATCCTGTTGTACATTCAAGTTTAGCATTTGGTTCTCATTGATATAGAATGCAGGTCCGTTGTTGTCACACATTGTACACAAATGCTTGTGATTGTTACAACGGATGATTCTTAATTTGCAAGATTATTGTGCATATGTTTTTCTTGCATGTAGTTACTGAATAAATCTTTTTTAAAATCATTTTAACTTGGCAAAAAATGTACAAAAGAATCTAAGGCAATTTTATGAAATTTGTTAATTTCAGTTTTGAGAGAGCCTCATTAAAAAGTTTTGAACCTAAACATATATTTGATGGTGCCTTCCATCTGTAGTGGACCATTTAATTTGGCAAACCTTGTGTATATAATCATATATTTGACATATTAGTTAGTATATGAGAATTTTGTCCAGGTCCTTTTTTACTTTTTATGGGGCCATATATTTTGTATTTTAGGTTTTGATAGTTGATTTGCAATTAAGTTTTCAAAACTAAATTGATTTTTAAATCATAATTTAGTGAATAAAATGTAAATTTTTGTTTTTATGAATTTAGTTCATTTTTATGCATGAAATTTTTCTTTTATGCAAGATGGCTCTGATCATTGAATGAGGTAAATTAACATGGACAACCATGCAAGCTGATTCACACCATTAGGGCAAACAAAAGTAAAATTTATATTTGAAAAATGTAAGATCACTCTAGCAGTAAATTAGCCTTGCATCTTTTTTACCATTATGACACTAATCTTGATGATATCAGCAGTTTGGCAAGTAATGGAGTGAGTCCAGATATCTACTTGATGGAACTAGTCCATATATGTGCACTGTCTCTAGTCCTCATTGGGCCACATTTTGGGTTATGTAACTAGTCCACATGTGGGCAGGAGGTGACAATTTGGGTTATGTAACTAGTTCACATGTGGATACTGTATCAAGTTCTCAGGAGGTGACAGTTTACTGGTCCACATGTGAGCACTGTATCTAGTTCTCATGAGGTCACAATTTGGTTTATGTAACTTGTCTACATGTGAGCACTGTATTTAGTCCTCATGAGGGCATAGTTTGTTATGCAAGAGTAGTCCTCATGTGAGCACACTCTATCTAGTCCTCATGGGGATATAGTTTGGACTTTGTAACTAGTCCATATGTGGGTATAAAGTTCTCTCAGTGCACAATTTGGGTTCTGTAATGAGTCCACAATGAGAGCACTTTTTGGGCTGTAATTTCCAGAGATTGACATCTGCAAATTTTCAGTGACTATATAGATTGGGCAAGCCATGAGAAACATAATGGTATCAAATCACTTTCCCATTATATCAGTGCATTTTGGAAAGTAGCCATTATTATTAGCCTGAGGTTTAAAATAAAGTTTGGTTTCTTTTAGCTTAAGCCAGTTTACAGCTCTTTTGCTGGTTTTCTTTAAATCATATAATTGTAGAGAACCCTTCCACTCCTAAAAGTAGTTTTTATTTTAGAAAAACATAACCCATATTATCCCCTGCCAGAAGTTGTTTTTAAATAAAGTTGATGTTTTAATCAGTTGTTGATGCAACATCAGCGGTTTTTATTTATATATGTAAGTGATAATTTCATTGCTTAATGTGTGATAATTTCATTGCTGTGTGATCTCATGATTTAATCATGTTCACAGTTTGTGAAATCTGAAGTCTTCCAAGTTGGGAACACAATTTTCAGTATCAAATTCATGTCAGATTATCCCAAATTTTGAAATATTTAGAGCTAAAATTGAGATTGCAAATCATATTTGTTTTGAACTGATTTCAGGCAATATTTAATTGGTCAGGTTTGCATCTTAGCTATCATTTCTTTTTAAGAAATTGTGCTTGGCCTTTCTCATGAATTCCAAAACATGGTCAAATTTGCAATGCCTCTGTCTTTGTTCCAACAAAGTGTCAAGCTTGCATGACCATTGTCTTGAATTCCAACACATGGTTAAACTTGCATGGGTGAAATATATCTTTATCTGTGAAAATGAAGGAACACTTAATGGATGTGAAACTCGTTTATCCAGATGTTTTTTTTTTCTTTTACCACTATTTTCTTTTTATTTAAAGACTGTTTCTAAATTATTTTATATGTACTTGCGCACAAGTCCATTCTAACTTGATCTGCCATAATATATTGTGAAGACATTATGCCATGGTAGATCAGGGTCTGTGCAGATTGGATTTGGATCAGACCATTATTCAAGAAGATAAGGTGAAAAAATTGTATTCATAAATATTAATGGAGGTTGTCTTCTTTCATAAATTGTTAAGATATTTAGATATTACAATTAATGGAGTCTGGATCAACAAAACATCCATGTGGACAGTTCTATCAAAAGAAGTGCCTATTAGGTCATTCTATCACTGTGAATGGTATGTTCATGATGTGTCATTATTTGTTCCATTAGTTTAAGTTTCTTAACATTTTGAATTGGTAACATTTTCATTTTCGTAATATCATGCTTACTTTATTTTATAATAGGAGCCATTTCATTCAGAATATTTCTATTTTTATAAACCACATTTTCATACTTGTATAAAATCATAATCAGGTACCTTGTTGAAAACATCGAAGCCTGATCCGTATGATACAGTTTCTTGTCATATTTTTAAGGATTTTTATGCTATTTTCTGATATTGAATTTTGCTTGACTGGTGCTTGTTTTAATTTTTCTTTTTTGTCAAAATATAATATGTGCTACAATCCTGCTTGATATTTTCATACATGGGTAGTACAAAGTAAAAATGAATAATCATTTTAATATATGATGATGTATATGGTTTAGATACGTCAGTTTCCGTTATCTGCAAAGGACCTTAAAGTCAAGCACATTTTATCAGCATCTCTGCAACTAGCTGCTATTAATCTGAAAGGTATTTCTATACATAGATACATACATAATATAGATAATATTCTAAAATGAGCAAAGTTTGTACTTTTCTGGATATACAAAATTGAGCCTTTCAACTTTGATTTTCCAGTTTGATAAATTCTAGTGTTGCAGAAGAGGACAAAAATGGCTGCCTTCACTTACAAAACTTGATGCTTCTCCTTCAGTCAGGCCCACATACCTTGAGCTTACAAGTGTGTAATGGAGTCACTGTGGCTTAATGGTTACAGGGTCCACTGTGCTCCTGAAAATTTTGAATTCCATAGGCATCCTTAAAAACCCTGAAAAGGCTTAAATTGTGATACAAATTTGGCATTCGGTCAGGAATCCTTGAAATTGGAAAATGATGGCAACTTTTGTGATTTTCAGGAACTGTTGGTTTTACCTGGATGTGATTTTTCAAAGATGGCAATTATTATGGCTCAAAAATCAAACATAAAGAATGGCTACAGAAAGATCTAGACATTTATTCTGCTTGTTGCAAAGTATGTCTTAAGACGTTAATGAGATGTCTATCAGTGAAAGTCACTTGAAATTTCACACAAAAGGTGATAAACATGAGCATCAGTCAAAAGCACGTCATTGGAAGCTGTGGTTGTTGCATCACATTTTTGGGTCCCAATTCCCAAAGCCAGCTTCGATTCTCAAAAGGATGTTGACATAACACTCTCTTTGAACTTGACAGCCCCTAAACGGTCTTCTTGTATGTGTGTTAATGTTTGGATAGAAAAACTTTGTATCTCACCTGTTTTGTTATTGAAAAAGGCTGGAATTTTGTCAAAAGATTTTGCTATGGATCCTGTGATGAGAATTCTGGACTTGTGGCTGAAAAGGTGTGTGCACAAATCCCACCATTTAATCAACATGGGTCAGCTGCTGAATTATATCTTTTCATCAATCCTGTTGAATTGTTTCAATAAATATTGAATAACTTATTGCTGTGCTGTACAACTTGAACACTTGTTGTTTGATATAGCCATGGGACATTTTGAACACTTTTAGTCTGGTAAAGCCACTAATCATTCATTTTCCAAAAATGTCATCTGGACAAAATTGAGTGAACACTGCAAACTCAGCATTTACAAGAGGCAAAGGTTTCGTCATTAATCAGTCAAGACTCTTGTGATAAAACCTGTCTTCTTTTGTTAATATAACAAATATTTACAAGCTTGTCATGCTTATAACACTAGATTTAATTTTTATCAAATTTAGCGCAAACGAAATGGAGATGTGTGAAAATGATTTCTACTGATAATTTTTATACAGTGTCAATTAATTGTGAGTTTATTATTCTAAATGCCAAGTCAGAAATTTCATAAAATGAAGACTATGACCTGAATTTGTTTATTTGTATTATTTAAGAAGGACCACAAAAATAGTAACCTCCAACTTTTTACCTGAGCATTTATTAGAATACCTCTATCATGTTAGCTTTGGTTCTTGCTGCCAAAGAAGAGGAAGCACAAAGATTAGCATCACCCTTCTCTGGGGGTGTAATTTTTTTCTAACCAGAATACATTTAGAGGACTTCTAAAGAGCAGCAGTCACAAAATTCAGAAATTAAGGAATATATACCATGTGCATAACTATCCTATGAAAGTGACCTTAAATTAAAATTTTGTGATCATAAAACATGTATTGTTCCTCACTTCAGCCCAACTAAAATAGTCCAGAATTCAAAAATGAAAGAGGAAAGGAGTATGTAAAAATTGCACAAAATTGTGTTGTTATCTACACAATGTACATCAAGTTTGATTGTCTGTGCCAAGAAATTTCTGAAATCATGTCAAATCCAGAGTTTTATTCCAAAAGGTGCCCTAGAAAATCCTATAAAAAGGCAAATATCACTTAAATAGAGCGACAATTATGTCATCTACATATGCACCTACAGGTGCTTATAAACTTTCTTTTGTTGGTGTAGTTACACTAACAATGTTATGTTGGATGTGGAGATGGAAGGATGGACAAAAACAAGTCAAGGTGCATTGTTTGCATGCAGAGCTTTCATATTGATGTTCTTCCTAATGTAATCTTTATTAATAATCATGGTACATAAGCAGCATTATCCAAGTGGCAAAAAAATGTACACATTTAGTTATCTTGAATACTGCTTGACCAGAAGGATAGTTTGGTAAGTGAACAATGAAAAAAAAATTTAAAAAGCACAATGGTTCCTCTTCCTTGGTAGAAAAAAACCCAAGAATTTACATTCCATCTTTTCAACTATCATTCAGTTTAATCATAAAATGTACATATAATATTATTGCTATTTGTGCTGAAACCTGTAATGCCAGTTGTTTGATGATAGTACAAAAGAAAGGACCAAATTATTCTTGATTGTTAGATTTAGATATAGCTGTCTAATGTAAACATAAAAGGATTCATATTATGCAGGAGTTGTTGTTTAGAATGAGACCAGGCTTAGAGATCATACAAGATGAGACCATTCTTTATAAAAACAGTGTTGTAATGAGAGCACCTGTCACCCTAACATAAAGAACATTGCTCTCTGGAATTTTCACAATCTCTAAAGCAGAAGTGATAAGAACAATAACAGCATAACATGTCAAGCGTGATGTGTTATATTGGTTGTTACCTCTACTTGTTATGGTACCCAGGAACATCCAAGAATGTGTACTTGACTGTTGAGGGCTTGATTTTATGTTTGGTCTAAATACAAAATCTTATAGGAGTTCGGTATCCCTGGATAAGAAGGTTTCTGATATAGTAGGATCAATAAAATACCATGTATCCCCCAAAACTCTTCACCTTTTATGTTATGATGCACAATCCATTGAGAAATGGCTGAATAATTCTGTATTATTGACACTTTAAAACAAGTGTTAATTATTTTTCCTGCCTAATTATCCCATGCAGATTCAAGTGTAAAAAAACTCCAGATGTGTTAAATAATGACTGGAGAACATGTTCACATAGTTGTTTGGTAGAAACTCTGTCTTATAAGACACTTATCCCAGGTCTGAGGAATATGAGATTCCCTCAAGGTTTTGAAGATCAGGGATATGAGCACCGACGGCAAATGTCCAACCCAAGAAATCAAAGATCAGCATCAAGTGCTAATAAATCCTCAACTATCCCAATTTCGTACATACTGTATATGTACATTATGTACAGAAAGCATCATCCAAAGATGAAGAGAATTTATCTCTTCATTTTCCAATACATTAAAGAAAAGTCACTTTAGGCGCAAAAAAAGAAAAGACTAACATGAAAATCAGCTACATTAAAAATGCTTACAGTGTATGCCATTTGTGCCAGAATGATTTTGATATTGCAAAGTAATTACAATGGCTTATGCTGCAGTTTTCTTTGTAGAAACCATGTTTTGGTGGAATAATGGAACAATATTCCAGAATGATACTTCAAGAATAAATTGTTCTTCTGTATCAGTGACTGAATTAATAAATGTGACATGCAAATAATATCGGTCTTCCTTAGAAAGTGGTGTGTTTCATAGTACAAACTCATGTTTTACACTTTTGCTGGAATAAAAGTATACACTATATGCCAGAAAATATTATAAGGGAATTGTGTTTCACAGTGTTGGTTCGTAATTGGTTTTGTCAATTCCTAACTTGAATTTATGTTGCTCATTTCACAGAGCATAAATTTTGAATATAAAAATACAATCAAAAAACCCTCAATTGTTTTCAGACACTGATGATAATTTGTAAAGTTATGACTTATTACATACTGTATGTATACATCATTTCATTTGCTCTGCTTTGTTTGATTTTAAGATGTACTGTAAAGTCTGAATAATAAATATAAACACATTTTTCAGATGTAAATTTTTGTATTGTATCTTATCTGTGGTGAATTGTGCCCCAATACAAAGAGGAATTTTGTTATCAGCCAGATTGTTAAGCTCAAAAAGTTGATTTAAAAAGTTAACACAGTAAAACACAAAAAGGAAAAGACAGTGACAGAACAATTAATTAAAATAGATGAATGGTAATGCTTTGTCACTATTTTTAAAAACAAAATAAGTTAATTATAGATATTAGACTTTTCCCTTTACATTTACACTTTTGCTACAAACACCATATTGTGTCCCTTGTGCAAATGACATTGCAGTCATGGTAACAAAAAATTACCATTTATCTTAATTCTTGACCTTTTAACTATTCCTGTCTCTTCTAATGTGACATCTGATAGCATGGAAACATTAAATTTATCTCCCTTCATACAACTCAGTGACCATGACCTTCCTTATGGCATTAGTAGTAATATGTATTTTCCAGTTTAAATTTTATATGTCAGTCCATGGCAATAATAATAAATTTACCACTGATCACATGTCAAAAATTTAAGAAACTGATTCATGTGACCTTGACCTTTTAAGCTCTATGATGTCAATAATGAATATCTGATTTGTTTCTTCACTCCAAGGCATTTGTGGGATTGCTCTTTTAAAATAATTGTGCTGGATGGACTGAGGGAAGGACAGACATTATGACTACTGTGTCTTTCTTTTGTGACATCACAGGCAAGACAAAATTACTGGAATGCATCAATATATTTTCAGTGTACATTTACTGTGAAACTGTTACCAGAATTTACAGTATTTCAATGTGATTTATTAACTTAAATAACATACAACTATTGTATACAACACAACATACAAAAAGGTTGGATGCATAGGAAATCAAACGGTTTGAATTTCTCTCATCTATTCCAAGACCCTGAATGTTTCTACTGCATATATATTCAACTGAAACTTCATACTAGTATTTCTCATCTACATCATATCCATAGATATAATTCAGGTTGATGCAAATGTTTGCATTTTTCCAGACAATGTTGATGCTAGTCCAATATTTTGATCCTTCACTGTGTAATGTTTTTTGGGAGCTTACTAATTTGTACTTATTTGTAAATACATGTAGCTCTGTACACATTTTCTCTTTGGTTATTTCAAATGTATTTTGCATACAAATAAAACTGCAAGAATTCTTTGTAATTTTTTTATAGATCTGAACATTCATTAATTTCAGATGATCACATATTTAATTTGGGGAAACAAACATTATTCACCATTGTCATACATTCTCTCTCTCTCTCTCTCTCTCTCTCTCTCTCTCTCTCTCTCTCACAATGAAAAGTTAAAAAATAAGTTTTGTGTGGACGGTATAGAATTTGAAAATGTTCTATAAGTATAATCAAAGATACTGAAAATAAATGCAACAGCTATATTTTTCAAAACTTTATAATGAATTCTAGCCCATAAATGACCAGATCTATCACAGGTTGAATTTCCCGCAAGAATCAAAGTGTTTCATAATTCTGTGACTGCATACTTAAATGTTTATTATATAATGCCTAGTGAAATTATCACAGTATTTCAGCAGTTTTAAATTCACATAGGTTTTCCATTTAAGAATGCAAGAATCAACATGCTTGTGTCAAGGACAAGTTTTGGACTCTGACAATGAAGCTGATTCATATCTGACTAAAAGTAAAATAGTTCACAAATCAAACATGTCAACATTCTTTTCTCATGCGGCTCTGAATCTCAATTGCTTGTTTGTAGTCCTCAATAGCCTCCTGTCGCATTCCAAGTTTTCCCCGGATATCAGCTCTCCTTTTCAGAATATGAGGATCATCTGGATGAAGGGCAAGAGCTGGAAAGGAAAAGGAGGATTGAAAACAATTATATTCTGTAACACAATTGTCATAGCAAAGTCTTTAGAATACCGTATATGAATGCCCTGTGTTTAATAATCTTCTATGCAGATAAATGAATCCTTGTAATCTTTCAATCACAGAGACCTCAACTTTTGACCTTTTTTATCTAATATCAGCTTCCATACAAAAGTTCAAGAATTAGTGTTTGGCAATTCTAGATGTTGGAGAACTCAAAGATTTTGTACAAAAATAGAGGTTATTGTGCAAGCAATGGAGTTTTTACATACCTCAAATTTAAGTTGTCCATGAAGTTTGTTTAAACTATATGGTACGCAGTTTGAGTCTTTGTTCATAAATCATTTTCTAATTTCAACTAAAGTACCTTTGACTTTTGAGCTTCTGGGCTGAAATCCCTTAACCCCGTGAACAAGCTGTCCACAATTTTGGTAACCGCAGGAGAACAACTTCAGTTATTGTGTGGAAGTGAAATTGCTAACAGATGGATTGACAAAACCTAACATCATACATTCCACCTTATGGTGGATCAGTAACAATAGATTCCAGTGGAATACTTACAAGCCAAACAACATGCAGTAGTGACATCACATTTTATCACCTATATGCATTATCACTAAATCCATTACAATTCCAACCTATCCGCATAAACAATGCCCTTTTTTGACTGATCAGATGTAGAAGTTTGCAGCAGTTATGTCCATTTTATACTGTTAGAACTTTGATGGTAAGTTTACAATATATTTACTTTTCTTGGTTGGTTGTTTTATTTCTCATTTTAAACCACAGTATCTGATCCTTTTGTTACAAAAGAATGACCAATGTAAGCATTGTCTTGGATATCTTGGGCACTGATATATTATTAGAAGTTTCATGATAGTCCAAATAACCATAAATACAGGACTTGATTTTTCATACAGGATCTAGTGTTCAATCTTGAAATACCAGGAATGAAGACAGACAAGGACATACAGCGACCTTTTGAGAGTTGTGACGATGAGGAGGAGAAATTTGAGGGATTTAAAATTGCCCTTTTTAGGGCCAACTATAAAATTGGAAAATATGCTAAAGTTTGCCACTTTCACATTCTTTCATTCTTTCTTGTACAAAAGCTGGAAAAAACAAAATATGAGTCATAACTGATTACCACATACTGACAGGAAAGACCATAAAAAAAGTCGTGTTCTGGTTTATTGTACAGAATTCAAATGGCAGACTGTCATAGCACCATGAAACTAAGTAAAATTTTGAAGATTTTAAGATTCACATGCATGTTATTTTGTTATCATTTTTCCCCTTGTCTTAAGTCTAAAAATAGGGTGCACATTATACACACCATAATACGCTACTGGACAGTGTTTTTCTTTATGCACACTTTTGCATCAGGGTAGCACACTGGAGAAAATTGACACACAGAATTTTTTGCTGTGCGTTTTTTTTTTTTTACACAAAGGATTTGCAAAATACAATCGGGATTTATTTAATATCCAATGCATTGGATTAGGGATGGCATCGTGTATACTTTTATCATAGGCATACTCTCGTTTCCTGTTTTGTATGCTCTCTACTCTGCTATACTGAGCATACAAAGCAGAGAACCAGACTACCATAGGCAATATTATGACAGTAGCTTCCCCATATCTCGCGAGCTCTCACGTGATTCTATCGAGCTCAGCAAGATGTCATCCAGATGCTTGTTGCACTAAAATGTGATCTCGAGATGAAAATGGCATGCACTAAGAATCATTAGCGAAGAAAGTGAAAGAAGCAGAACACGAAAGAGTAAATGTGGATCTGACTTTAATGAAAACTGGAGAAAATAATTCTCTTGACTGGAATATGGCAGGCACATTAATTATGGGTTACCAGTATGATTCTGATCTCTTGATTGCAAAGACTGCAAAAGTGAATAATCATTTCATGACAGCATTTTAGAATTTTAAAAATTTGCCCTTAATCGTCACAAGATATTTGAACACAATATAACCTAAAATTCAGAACAAAGAAATAAGCAAACTTGCAGAAATAAATCCATATTTTGGATTACAAATTCAGGGGGTCGTTGTGGACTTTGTTTACTTTGCTGCAACGAAAGATCTAAAAGTTCAAGTGTAACTTGTTAAAGAAGATCAATCATTAGCCTCTTTGATTTTTGGATAAATGTGTTTTAGGACAATGTACAATGTAACCGATGATAGTACACATTTTATGACAGGCAGTAAATCAACTGTCATTTTGTTAAAAAGATTTATATGGAGTTTTGCATTGACATATGTGATGTGTTGGTCTATAATATTGCTACAAACATTATAAAAAGACTTAAAAGTACAACATTAAACGGAAAGGAAAATGATCTAATAAAAGTATTCTTTGAATGGATGATACATTTGTGTGTTAATTGTATTTGAGAGAGAGAATGTTGTGCAAATTGCAATATTCTTTTTCAGCTGAAAATTTGTCAGTACATTTTTGACCCCCACATTTTTTATTTAACCCCCAGTTCTGATACCATGGGGTTTTTTTCCCCCTCAGTTTTACACCTTTGGAGGATAAACTGCTGGAGGAGAGCATTAGAGGACATTACTACCAGGTACTGGAGTTGTATTGATGCCTACAAACATTAATGCAAGGTGGGTACTTTCTGTAGACACTATAGTGAAATCATGCAGTTGAGATTTGCTATATTATATAAATATGATTTCATGTCTTGCCATGCTTACCCGCACTGTAATCTTTCTCAGCTTTCTCATGCTGCTGCATAGACGCATAAAGATTGCCTCGGTTAAGGTACATATGCAGTGAATAAGGGCTCAGTGATATGGCTGTCTTGAAGTCTTCCAGGGCACCTTTGGCATCCCTTAGCATGACCTGAAAAAAGTTGGGATAAATATAGATCATTTGCAGTGAGATTCTTGATTTATAAATTAAATTTGAAGAAAAAATATGCAGAAAGAACAATATATCCTATAAACCTTAGCAGTGAAATGAAAACAATGCTAATGGAATGTAGAATGTAAAATGATGACGAAAATAAAGGGCAGATACAAATGCAGAACACAAAATGATGATAAATAAAATTGGAATGAAATACAAATGCATTTAATAAATGGATCAAAAAAATTAATTATTTTCAAATTCCCACAGTCAAAAGTACTTCTGTACGATAATGCAGGCAAAACATTTTTCTTCCTGAAGCAGATATTAAATTTAAGAATTATTGTGATATCTTCACTGGGTTTTTTGTATTTGTCTTTATTTGAATAAAATGTGAATAAAATTTGCTAACAAATACTTTTAACTCCATTTTTACACTTATTTAGTTGCAGTTACATTTTATCAAAAATTCAAAGCAGTATTTGGCTTTTTATCCATTTGATATTTATTAAATTCACACTTTTAATTTGACAATATGCTAAAGTTATAGTTATCTCCCTTTAACTGCAAAAGAGACAATTAGACTGTTAAATGATTTCCATATCCTTCCATATGAGTGAAAACAAAAAGAAATGATGGAAGAATGTATTAGATGCAAAATCTTGAAAGTGCATCAATATGACTATATAAAAAAAGATCTAATTCAGATCTAACTGACTTTATGTTGTGACATCAACCCCTATACTTGGGTCATGGTCTTCATTCTAATCTACAACTGTCAGTATTGTAATAATATAATTTCTCTGGGCTAATGATAACATTGTAACAACAGATTTTCTCAGAGCTAATCTAAATAGTGTAACCATAGGATTTCTCAGAGCTAATGTCAGTATTATAATCAAAGAATGTCTCCAAGTTAATTTCAATCGTATAGCCATAGAATTTCTCACAGTTCATATGTAAATATTTTGATCATAGAATTTCTCACACCAAATGTAAGGAATCATTGGGATAAGTAAAAACAATGACAATGAAGATTGCTGAATTCATGAGAAAAAACATTCAAATAAAAAAACAAATGAATCAAGTTCAGATGCAAAAGTGAAAATGGTGGCTATTAGTAAAATAATGGTATTGATGAGCAAAGCAAATTCTGGATACCTTGGTGATTGCTCTGTTTAGGAATGCTGACTCATCCTTTGAATTATGTTGGACTGCCTTGGTATAATAATCCAGGGCCTGAAATAAAAATACATATTTGTTTAATTTTAGTACTTTGTAAACATTTTTTTAAACTGACCTAATTTGTATCATACACAGTTTTCTCTTGTTCAAATGCTGGTGAGCAATTGTGGGCAGATTTTGAACCTGATGGGAAAACATGAAATCTTGAATTCTTTCAGTTTTGTGAAAATCCCTTTTCATTCTTTCTTTTGCTCTGAGTTTGACCACCTTAAAATAAGTTTTTTTTCCTCAAATTTAAGCTATCAATAAAGTCAAAGAAGGTGATAAAGAACTTAAAATATTATGTGGAAAGTCATTTTTCTTTTCAGAGTCACTGTGACAATGATCTTTGACCCTTTCTCCAAAAATCAATGGTGTCTTATGTAAGCCATTTATAAAGTCTGGTCAAGATATCTGATACAAAAGTCAAGTTATTATGTTAAACCAGTTAACTATCTTTAAGTCCCTGTGACCTTGACCAAAATTGTTCATTTTCTTCCAGCTGCCAATGCAAAAAAAAACCTGAGAAAGTTTGGTAATGGTATATTTTGGAGAGCTAAAGTTATTTTGCAAAAATGAAATAAAAAACAAATGAATGTATGGATGGATGGAATAATAGAGAACATTCTAACATGATACACTGACTTTTATTCCACATTTGAAACATTTTAAAGCCAAATGTTTGAAATCTCTTAATTTACTTAAAGTAATAGCGCACACAGACTGGGGTGCTGATAGGAGAGTCATACTCAATTTATACAGAACGTTTATACACTCCAAATTAGACTATGGTTGCGTTGTTTATGGTTCAGCAAGGAAATCCTATTTAAAGATGCTTGACCCAATCCATCATCAGGGAATAAGACTTGCCCTGGGAGCATTTAAAACATCCCCGTGTGAAAGTCTACTCGTCGAAACAGATGAACCACCCTTATCACAACGTAGAGAAATGCTCTCCGCACAATATGCTATCAGATTAAGATCCAGCCCTCTGAACCCAGCTTTTTCGGCAGTTTTTGAACCAAAATATAAATCCTTATATGACAAAAAACCAAATGTCATACCTACATTTGGCATTAGAATATCACAATTTCTCGAAAATACTCAAATTGAATTTTCAAATATTCTGAAAGCCAACATCTCCAAAACACCCACATGGCTACTTCAGCAACCAAAAGGTAATTTTTACGTTACATGATGGAAAAAAATCAGAGACAAACCCTTCCATTTTCCACAACTCTTACCATGAACTCCTCTCACAATTTGAAAAGTATACAAAAATATATACTGATGGATCAAAAGATGAACAAAAGGCTGCTGCAGCCTTCGTAAGTGGAAACCACACTACCAAAGTTCGCTTGCCAAATGGTACGTCAATTTTTTCAGCCGAAATTAGAGTAATAGACCTGCTTTGCAATACATTGCAAGCAAGCGTATTTCAAATAGCATAATATTCTCCGACTCACTATCAGTACTTCAGTCACTACATAACAGAAAACTGGAGAATCCATTATTAGCAAACATTCTCCTTAAGCATACTGAGCTGAGTACCTCCCACATTATAGTATTCTGTTGGTTACCCAGCCATGTAGGAATTAAAGGTAATGATAAAGCAGACCGTGCTGCTAAAATGGCCCTATTACTAGAACCAACTAATTTTAAAGCACCATATACTGATTTTAAACGTTGTATCAAAGACTGTTTACATCAGAAATGGCAGGCATCATGGAATGATGCCGTGAACAAACTTCATGCCATCAAGCCAACCTTAGGAGAATGGACCCCTTCTTACAGATCTGTCCGTAGAGAGGAGGTAGTCATTGCAAGAATTCGACTCGGTCATACTTATTTAACACACTCCTACATATTAAAAGGAGAAGACCCACCAGAGTGCATAGCTTGTAATGAACCATTCACCGTTAGGCACTTTATGCTGGAATGCTTCGATCTTCAACCTACGCGTAATCATTACTACATTGTGCAAGACATGACGGAGCTCTTTGATACAGTTAACATTACCAACATTATAGACTTCCTTGAGGAAGCAAACATTTATCATAAGTATAGCTTTTATTTTATCACCTTGTTCAGTTTTGTGTTATATTTATGCAGTCGATAGATTTTAATTGCCAATCATATATTTTCGTTATCATACTTTTGCACACCCCATTGATCGGGAAACTTTTAATACTTTACCATTGTTCACATTTTTATCGATTTACCTTTAAATGTTTGGACTCCAATCGCTGGTCGATAAAATTATTTTACCAGTTTTAAATGTAAAAGGATATAAAATTATGTTTGGTGCTATATAGCCTCACAGTGCTAATGCACCGTAAAATAGCAATCAATCAATCAATCAATCAATCTAACATGATACATTGCACTGTTTACATAAAGATCCATTTTATCTTATGGCATGTGTACATAAAGATACATGGTCCAATACACCTTATGACATTTGTACATAAAGGTACCTGATACACTCCATCTTATGGCATGTGTACATAAAAGGTACATGATTAATTCCACCTTACAACATTTGTACATAAAGGTACATGATCCATTCCACCTTGTGGCATGTGTACATAAAGGGTCATGATACAATCCACATTTTGGCATGTATACATAAAGGTACATGATCCATTCCACATTTGGCATGTGTACATAATGGGTCATGATACAATCCACATTTTGGCATGTATACATAAAGGTACATGATCCATTCCACATTTTGGCATGTGTACATAAAGGGTCATGATACAATCCACATTTTGGCATATATACATAAAGGTACATGATCCATTCCACATTTTGGCATGTATACATAAAGGTACATGATAAATTTAAAGTTACAGTAGGTGTACATGAAACTAAACAACATACTCCACCTTATGGTATTTGTACATAAAGGTACATGATACACTCTGTCTAACAGTATTGAGTACATAAAGGTACACGATGCACTTTATCTTGTGGCATTTCTACATAAAGGTACAAGGTACATTCCATCTTTTGACATGTATACATATATTTATAAAATACAGTCCACATTATGCCATATGTACATTCAGGTACATGATACAGTCACCTTATGGATTGTGTACATAAAGATTCATGATATATTCTACCTTATGGCATGTGAACATAAATGTGCAAGGTACATTCCATCTTATGAGAAATCCAGATAACTGTATAATAAAACCACTATTTACCCTGTTAAAAAATAATTCATGCTGTATGTGATTTGCATATAAAATACACCAGTACCAGAAATATACTGCAGCTTTTTTAACACATAAATGTCATATGAAGACAATACCAAGTGGTCACTGTACCTCTTAAAATATATGTAACCATATTGTGACCAACTTGAATATTTAGGCAGTCGATTCAAATTTTAGGTTGCCAAGCTTGTTTTTCATGGGAACTGAAATTAACTGAATAGGAATTACAGGTGGAAGATGATGAAAGTGATAAATCTTGTTATGGCAAACTAAATAGTAGCTGTAAATAAAAAACACTATTGTTTTGATAATACTTAGATCTGCTTCAGCCTTAGGCCAGCTAAAAAAATTCATTATTCTTGCAGACTGCCCATCTTCAAATTGACAGATAAAGGCTCTTTATCTTGATAAAAGTTTACATTAATAAAGTGTAATCTGCATTTATGGTAGTTAGACTAATGGTAACTGACTGATAACTGCCATGTTTCAGTATCTGCATATTTCCTGTTCCATACCATCAGCTGAGGTTAAATATACAGGTCATGTATTAGACTGATTACTGGTCTTTTACATTTAAATAACTAAGATCATTTCATTGACTGTGAGCCAGACTTCTCCTATATAAAGATGACAATATAATGTAGAAAATGTCAGTCTCATAATTTTCTGTGCATTAAAGCACATGTACTGATTTAGTGCAAATAACAGCTAATCTTAATTGCACAGGTCATGTATTAAATTTTGAATATTGATGCAACTCAAATATTCAATTCTAATGCACTGGTAATTTTAAAATTTTAAACACAGCAACACAAATTATGAAAACAATGGGTTGAAAGGCAAAGTAATTGTTTGTAATCTTGACAATGCCAAACTTTAAAGAAAAATTAATACATATACATTGAGTTAAAGAAATAATTGAAACCTCATAAGGAGGAATCTGACCAGACTAATCATGCATAAAACATGACTCAGTAATTGGAAAAAAGAAATCTAACTCCACAATTAAAATGTTGCTCAAAATCAACAAATACATTCTTTTGACTGGCATGAATAATTTTAAGTGAGATTTAGAGTAAAGATGATGGAGGGGCTAAATGCAGAAACATCAGTGCTAAGTGTACAAACCTCATCTGTATCATGGCTTTCAGAATTTAGCAATACAAAATAAACAAGAAGATGAAATCAACTATATGCCCCACTCTCATCAAAATGTCAGTTAAGAGACAAGAATTTGAAAAAGATTTGAAATGTCAGCTACAACACACAGGAACTTGTCAAAGATTTTAGATACAGGAAACTTGTATTTACAAAGCATACAGTCAATTGACAGTCATAATGACTTCTCTACAACTAAAAGTGGAAATGTTGAATGTATGGATGGGAAACAAACAAATGGATTAAAAACTTTAAAAATACTGAAACTGCAAAATTGTAATACCATATTTTATGTAATTTTTCGTACTCTTTAATTTTTTGTACACAATCCAGTTTTAAAAAAAATAATTATTTAAATGTATCATAATTTTTTTTTCATATCACTTTGTCTTATTTGAAAAATTCTTTAAATTTTCATAAATAAAATTTCCAAAAAAAGATTTACGATTGCAAAAAAGATCGAAAATACCGTATTAAAATTTTAATTTTAGAATTTATAATATCAGTACATTTTCCCATCAAGCCACCAGTCAAATTCTTTGAACTTGCCACCCAGCCATTTCATCATGTTCTTTTAATGTAATCTTATCAGGGTAACTTTCTGCCACTGAATTCTGTCATTATACCTATCAGCACATTATCCCACCCAGTGCCCAGTCAAAGTCTTTGAACTTGCCACCCAGCTATTGCATCATGCTCTTTTGATGTACCCTTATTAACATGTACATCAAGGGGTCTTTCCAAAAGCCCAAACTACTGACTCTAAATAATTATAAATAACAAAAGACACTTCAGACTGTGTTCAAAATGTGGACAAATTTGACTGAGATATATAATTTTGAAGTTTTGTCCCAGAACCAAATGTGTTGATAACTGATAAATGGAAGGACAGAATAATGGACAAAAAATTACAGATATTGAAAAAAGAATTGTAAACAACAAAAGAGCATATCAGGACAATTAGTCTAATAAGCATCTCAAGTTTCATAAAGACAGCAATTTTAAAATTATCTTCCAGAAACAAAATTATGACCGATCAATTAAATAAAGGATTAAAGGACTTATGGAATGATGGATGGATGGAAGGACTGATAGAACTAAGGCTAAATGGATGAACTTATGGAATGAAGGATAGATGAATGGACTTATGGAATGAATAATGGATGGATGGACAGATGGAACAAAGGATGGATGGAACCAGTTTTTACATCCCCTGTCAACTTCACTGTGCTGGGGATAGAAATCAAGATTAATCATGATGTACAAGAAATTTTCTATATCAAGGAGCATGTATAGATGTCAGCTGTATACTGCACCTGTCACATACTGGCTGTGCAATTGCATGGTAAAAGATGCCTGTCCAAGGGTAGGTAATTTCTAATTTTCTCTACATTAAATAGCAATAAGTCTTCATCTACAATGACTTTAGGAGTCGTTCACAGTCAACATTGTTAATTGTTTATGCCTATCCTATTAATCATGGCTAAAATTATGCCAACAATTTATCAACAACTTAACAAATCATTTGTAAATATTTTAACCATAAATGAATTACAGTACTACTAACCTGTCGAAAATGTCTGGTGTGGAAGTAGACATTGGCAGCATTGAAATATGCCAAGGCATAAGTCGGGTCGATCTGCAATGCTGCCTGGTAATCCCTCATGGCATTCACACAGTCATCCATAAACTGTAAGGAATATTTATCATAACGTTGCATTACAAAATTTAATTCAATACTTATAACATGTCACATCTAGACATCACACAAAATATTATCATCATCATCTTCATAAAGTGCCTCTCTCATAAGAGTGTACTTGCACTGCAGAAAAAGTTTCAACATGTGTGATAGTAATGGTAATTCATTTCATACAGTATGCAGATTTTGTACACGTCTGGTAATTCATTTCATACAGTATGCAGATTTTGTACACGTCTGGTAATTCATTTCATACAATATGCAGATTTTGTACACGTCTGGTAATTCATTTCATACAGTATGCAGATTTTGTACACGTCTGGTAATTCATTTCATACAGTATGCAGATTTTGTACACGTCTGGTAATTCATTTCATACAGTATGCAGATTTTGTACACGTCATTTAAAAGTGGATGTAGAAAAACTGGCATAGCATGTATTATCCTGATGCTATGTGTTGTAACTATGTTGATGAATGTTGTATATTCCATGATGACTTATGGTGTTCACCATATGTGCAAAGAACAAAATGATTCCCCAAGATGCTCCACTTCATGAAGACAATCTCCTTCATCTAAGAGTTCAAATATTTAGTTTCACTTCACCAATAGCTAATCCTTCCCTATATCATGTCTACATTTCAACATTTGCCTTACAAAACTTCCACACTATTACAGCTCCTAAAATAATATATGGAGTAAAATCCAACTTTAATAAATTTTAAAGCTTACCATAAACTAGAGAATAATCTTTAAAAAGACCAATTAAAAATTACTGTACAAGGCACTGGAGAGTAACTAAACTTCTTTATTCAATGCACACCTCTTTGACTTACCTAACAGGAAATGAATAGGGCTGTTCCACTTTACCTGCTTTACCTATACCAATTAGCCAAATGAGCTCTCCCACAAAAGATTTATAACACAATATCACCCTTGCTATTGTTAATCAATTAAGTTATCTTTGGTTGTTTATAGGAGTCCAACGTACCTTTAATCACATCTATGACCATCAAATGAATAAACTGCCAGGAGGTGATAGTTTTCCACAAGGGTTATGCATGACTATTTACCATTAATACAGTTTACAGGACTGTCTCATGGAGTCAATAATTGTCTGTCTCTCTTTTCTTGTCTTTAGTAAGATTAGCTAAAATCATGTTTTCTGAAACATGGCCATGTCAGGGGCTTTGAGAGCAAAAACTCATTCCTTTTCTTGTGGGCACATTATTCTGGCAAATACAAAATGACAGGTTTTAAGATAAATCTCCAGTGTCTGTGACCTTGACTCCAATCAATAGGGCATCATAAAATGAATTGTCTTTGCATTGAGACTTCCTAAGTTTGATGAGAAGAAAATCCTAGAATTAAATCAAAATCTTTCAAAGTGTAAACAAGAGTATGGCAAACGGTATATGATACACCCATCCTGTGATCGCTTCCCAATTAATGACCTTGACCTATTGTGTGGTAATGAGTGGACCTTAACAAAGTTTCTGAAAAATATCAATTGAAGCTAAAAAAAAAGTGACAGACTAGATAAGCAAATAGATTCCTGATTAACATTATCCTTATTTGTGACCTTAACATTCAGGCAGGGGGTATGTCCTGATTAACATTATCCCTATTTGTGACCTTAACATTCAGGCAGGGGGTATGTCCTGATTAATTTTATCCCTATTTGTGACCCTAACATTCAGGCAGGGGGTATGTCCTGATTAACATTATCCCTATTTGTGACCTTAACATTCAGGCAGGGGGTATGTCCTGATTAACATTATCCCTTTTTGTGACCTTAACATTCAGGCAGGAGGTATGACCTGATTAACATTATCCCTATTTGTGACCTTAACATTCAGGCAGGGGGTCTGTCCTGATTAACATTATCCCTATTTGTGACCTTAGCATTCAGGCAGGGGGTATGTCCTGATTAACATTATCCCTATTTGTGACCTTAATATTCAGGCAGGGGGTATGTCCTGATTAACATTATCCCTATTTGTGACCTTAGCATTCAGGCAGGGAGTATGTCCTGATTAACATTATCCCTATTTGTGACCTTAGCATTCAGGCAGGGGGTATGTTCTGATTAACATTATCCTTATTTGTGACCTTAACATTCAGGCAGGGGGTATGTCCTGATTAACATTATCCCTATTTGTGACCTTAACATTCAGGCAGAAGGTATAACCTGATTAACATTATCCCTATTTGTGACCTTAACATTCAGGCAGGGGGTATGTTCTGATTAACATTATCCCTATTTGTGACCTTAGGGGTATGACTGGATACAAGAGGCACCATCAAATGAAGATATATAACAAGATAAAGTTTTATTAAAATATCTTCATAAGTTATACTCAAGCCAAGGATAAAAGTCAAAAAATGACATTTTCCCTTGCTAAGACCTTTAGGCAGGTGTATGGCTATGGTACATGACATATCACTATGGTACATGACATATCACTATGGTACATGGCATATCACTATGGTACATGGCATATCACTATGGTACATGGCATATCACTATGGTACATGACATATCACTATGGTACATGGCATATCACTATGGTACATGACATATCACTATGGTACATGGCATATCACTATGGTACATGACATATCACTATGGTACATGGCATATCACTATGGTACATGACATATCACTATGGTACATGGCATATCACTATGGTACATGACATATCACTATGGTACATGACATATCACTATGGTACATGACATATCACCAACTCATGATATATGTCTGGACAAAGTTTCATTCAAATATCTTCAGTGACTCAAAAGGTAAACTCTGGACATTGATACCAGTCAAAGGATTACATTTTCCCTTGCTGTCACATTGATTCTTTGGCAGTGGCCACATTTTCACAATTATGTACCTTATGATGTACATTAGGCTGAGTAGTAATAACAGCATTTCCTGTTGACTTTAATTTCCAAATTACAAGATTCATGTTGATGATACAAGGACTGGTTTTAAATTTATCAGGTATGAAGGGATTAAATAATCCTCAGATTAAATGTCATTGTGCAAGATAAATACTTTCAAATAAAGAAATGTGGCATGATTTATAACAGACAGTATGTGGTCATTCTATGATGAAATTTACGAAAATCTCCCCCAGCCATTACAATGCTAAAGCCCAGACATGCAAATGTTAACAAACAATATCATTGCAAAATATGCCTCACATTTAAGATGAGTGTACAAAAATGTATTAATAATGCAGACATCAATACATTTTGATAGAGACGATAAGTCTTGCTGTTTTATAAATTGGCTCATTCAACCATTAATATTTTTCCAGCATTACCTGATTAATGACACCCCTGTTGGTGAGGAGTTCAGCAGTAGCTGAAACTTTGATAGCTGCATTAATGTCCAGGAATGCAGCAAATGTGTCACTCATCTGGAGATTGATGACGGCTCTACCTTCTAGGGCTGGTTTGAAGTCTGCAAAAAGCACAGAATATAATAATCACTAAGAGATACAAATCTTTTTCACCACAGGCATTAAAATGCACATTCAAGGATTTGTGCTTGGCTTGCATATCCAGGTTGATGTACTCAGTGTTGGTTGATTGAATTCATCATCTGTAAGGAAGCCAATCAGTTTGATGACCAGGCAAATATTATTAACCTTTCAATGAGTGTGCTAAATTTACAAGCTCAAGCTTTATACAGTTACGGTACACACTCATTATATTGAGTCCATGTAAGCCATATAGTTAACTAACTGTATACTGCCTTACAATGAGGTAGATGATGTGTATAGTTAACTTACTGTATACTGCCTTACAATGAGGTAGATGATGTGTATAGTTAACTAACTGTATACTGCCTTACAATGAGGTAGATACAGTATTCCCTCATTACAATGCTATCCATGTGATTCATATATTATGGCACATTATAGTAAGACCTCCTGATATTGAAATACATGACACAGTTTTCCCTCATTATAACACTGTCAATGAGAGCCATAATGTATATCAACTTAAGGTAAGGTCACCATATCATTTTGATAAAGTACATCCTAATTATATTGCTCTCTATGGAAGCCATAAAATATATCAACTTATTAACAGACTGCCTTATAATGAAGTATGACTCCCTTGTTATAACACTGTTCATGGGGGCTATAGAGTTATAAACATATTGTCAGAGTGCCTCATAATGAAGTACATGATAAATAAAATTTCACTATTATATATTGAGGGAGATTGTAGCTCAATTGGTAGAGAGTTAGACTTGCAATCCAAGGGTTGCAGATTCAATACCTACCCAGGCAAGGCTGGGTTTGCTTCTCAGATTATCCTTAAGAAAGACACTTAGCTATCATTTTCTCTACATGACAGAACTAAATATGTGTTAAAAGTGCTTTAAACAAACAAAAAAAAACTACATAATGAAAACAAACAATAACAACACCTGCCTTATAACAGGAATCATGTTATACTGAAAGACCTTACAATGAAGGCATGCTGTCTATAAAACATTTAGCAATGCTGTTGATTGATGATAAATCCTATTGAAAATGTTTTTAACCAATTAACTCTTGCATCAAGGTCTATTACTAACATTATGACAATGGCCGCAGAATTTGTTTTGTTAAATCAATCTGTTCAAGCTAAACTATACTGTTTAGAATGTACAGAAATATGGAGTCAATGATACTAATAAGAGATTTAAGGATATTTAATAAATGAATACAAAAGGTTTTTTGCTAAAAATCACTCTTCAAGATATTCATTACAAATAAAATGACAATGACAAAATAATGCTCTGAGACTATCTTAACTTTGCAGACCATGAGTGAAGAATGAATGGACTCTTAAAGGTTTGATCTAAACTCAGTATGATTTAAGATTTGATCTAAACTCAGTATGATTCAAGATTTGATCTTTATTGAGTATGATTCAAGGTTTTGATCTATATTCAGTACAATTCAAGGTTTTGATCTATATTCAGTATGATTCACGGTTTGATCTATATTCAGTATGATTCAAGGTTTGATCTAAACTAAATATGATTCACGGTTTGATCTATATTCAGTATGATTCAAGGTTTGATCTAAACTAAATATGATTCAAGGTTTGATCTACATTCAGTATAATTCAAGGTTTGATCTATATTCAGTACGATTCAAGACTTGATCTATATTCAGTACAACTCAAGGCTTGATCTATATTCAGTATGATTCGTTTGATATAAATTCAGTACAACTCAAGGCTTGATCTATATTCAGTATGATTCAAGGTTTGATCTATATTCAGTACGATTCAAGGTTTGATCTATATTCAGTACGATTCAAGGCTTGATCTATATTCAGTACGATTCAAGGTTTGATCAATATTCAGTACAACTCAAGGCTTGATCTATATTCAGTACGATTCAAGGTTTGATCTATATTCAGTACAACTCAAGGCTTGATCTATATTCAGTATGATTCAAGGTTTGATCTATATTCAGTATGATTCAAGGTTTGATATAAATTCAGCATGATTCAAGGTTTGATCTAAATTCAGTATGATTCAAGGTTTGATCTAAATTCAGTATGATTCAAGGTTTGATCTAAATTCAGTATGATTCTTGTTTAACACCCTGAAAATCCACTGTGGGAGACTATATACAAAGTCAACACTGCTGTAGGGAACTGTATACAAAGTCAACTTTGTTCTTGGGGACTGTATGCAAAGGCAACAATGCTGTGGGGTACTGTACACAAAGTCAACAATGATTTGGGGTACTGTACACAAAGTCAACTTTGCTGTTGGGGACTGTATGCAAATTAAACATTGCTGTGGGGGACTGTACACAAAGTCAATATTGCTGTGGAGGCCTGTATACTTAGTGGCTTGTCCAAATCAAAATTTGTATCTGAAGCAAAGATTCAACCACTAATATAAACAAAGATAAGAACTAAGCTGGGATGGACACAGAATTCACAGTACTGCTGCACCCACCATGGTTCCATAATGACATTCAAAGAAGATGGAATGACCAAGCAGAATGGTTGGTATCCATGGCAATATTTTTTATTTCCACAAACATCAAGCATATTTAAAGAAGATAAAAGAAAAAAGAAAAAGAAAAATGTAGTGAGGAAGATAATTCAATGACACATACCACATATACATGCATACAAAGCAGTTCCACCTGAAAACAACACAGACCCTGATCTGCAGGTGCATTGTACAATGGCGGATTGGCATCAATGTTGTTTATTCAACTGACCAGTAATAAAAAACAGCACAGGCCAAAATCTGCTGGTACATTCTGTGGTGACAGACATGGGTTTATGCAATTTGGAGTTTGATCCAATATATAAGCAAGTACATAAGGTAAATAAAAAGTAATAAACTGCACTGAACTAAATCAGTTTCCTGAGGGATCTGTTTTTCTATAATGCTGTCTGGTGAGGCTTAGAGTCCTGCCTGATGCAAAGAAATTATACTCCAACAGACTTTAGGAAGATGGTTTCCAAAGGAAATGGAAATCAGATTTTGTGTAACAAATAAATGTATACTTTCTCTTTTTTGTAGAAAATATTGGTAAATAAAATTAAATAATTTGCTTTTAGAGGATATAATAGTTGTTATGCTAAACTCACTTGGCTTGAGACTGATAGCAATAGTGAAATGTTTCCAGGCCTGCATGAATTTGCCAGAAACCTGCAGTGTGTATGCCAAATTCACCCTTGCTGGCAGACACAATGGGTCCAGTTTCAATGCCCTCTCATAGTCGCGTCTGAAAAAAATAAAATTTAAATGAACAGTAAACTATTTTACAACAAAGAACATTACTTAGACCAGTGACATGAAATAACTGACATTAAAAAAAAATGTACAGCATATTACTCCTGTTTATTGACATTTTACTTCATGGCTTTTATCATAGCAATTCCTTTGTTCATTTAACATCTATAACTTCATGGCTTTTATCATAGCAATTCTTTTGTTCATTAAACATCTATAACTTCATGGCTTTTATCATAGCAATTCTTTTGTTCATTTAACATCTATAACTTCATGGCTTTTATCATAGCAATTCTTTTGTTCATTAAACATCTATAACTTCATGTCCTTTATTATAGCAATTCCTTTGTTCATTAAACATCTATAACTTCATGGCTTTTAACATAGAAATTCTTTTATCATTAATCATCTGTTAACATCGTCCTAATAAACTGTCTACTAACAACAGGTGTACCTGTGAACAGTTTCAACATGCTAAAATCTGTCAACTCTTTTCCCTGGCAACAAATTTTACATAAAAATTTCTTATGCTAACAAAATCTTCCAAAAGAAAATTCTAAATTTTTTACAATAAGGGCAACTTTTTCTCTGTTTAAAACCCGACTCAGATTGTTCCATATGGATCTGTGCAAAATTAAGCCAGACCTTGCATACATAAGTCCTTCCTTGCTGCCAAAGTCCATGTGAACATTCCCTCTTGCAATAATTCCATCCAGGAAGAACTGGTTGCTATGGATACATTTAGTAAATACTTCAACAGCATCTTTCAACTGGTTCAGCCTGTGAGGAAACAAAAGAATCTTGAAAAATATTTTGGAAATCTCCAGTTAATCTCAAGACTCTCTACCACATACTAACTACATTACATGCCAAAAAAATAAAAACCAGCATTTTGAACACAGCAGCTTCAATTATACAAATCGACAGCCATAAAAAAATCTGAGAAAGAGAATATAGTCCATTCTGTACCTTTTGTTTGTCAAGATTACTCTTTTGAACCTGTAATGTCACTTTAATAACATAGGTCTAGAGTTAAATTTAAATTAAAACTCATCAAACTGATTTGTTAAACCCAACATAATTATCCCACA
The DNA here is from genome assembly GCA_016746295.1 of Potamilus streckersoni. Taxonomy (NCBI): domain Eukaryota; kingdom Metazoa; phylum Mollusca; class Bivalvia; order Unionida; family Unionidae; genus Potamilus; species Potamilus streckersoni. The sequence continues at coordinate 606,319 of JAEAOA010002311.1, read as the reverse complement.
CTGTGCTGGAAACACATTTCAAGTCAATTTGTGAGATGTGACTGTCAAATAAACAAACACTAGGAAATGCATGATGTCTATTTTAAATAGTTTTTGTCAATCTCTTTAGCACATTTTGAAGAAATGATCAATTCTGAAAATGCAGATTGAATTTTGCTCTGGAATCATTTCAAAATAATAATCTTTTAAACTGAACTTGCTAAAAATTTACAAATTTACTAATTTAATATTACAGCCATTTGTCGAACAAACTGCCTACATAATGGCAGTATCTGTACGGTAGACAGTCTCATCAATGAACTGACAGATATTCTAAACTTATGATGGTTGACAACACGAGTACCAGAAGAGTGGTGCAAGGTTGTCATTGTCAAACTTCCAAAGAAAGGAAACCTAGCAGACTGTACAAACTAGCGAGGAATCACACTCCTCTCAGTCAATGGCAAAGTGTTTAGCATTGTCCTGCTACGGCTACTAAAGGAACCTGTGGACGCAAAACTCAGAGAAGAACAGGCTGGCTTTCATCACAGACGATCATGCAGTGAACAAATATTCATCCAGAGAAACATCATCGATCAGAGCCTAGAACACCAACAGTGGCTCATTATCAACTTTGTCAATTTTATCAAGGCCTTCGACAGCAAACATCGGGAGTCACTTCGGAACATAGTGAGATTGTACGGCATCCCTGAGTGATTCATTGAGGTCTTTAGAAACCTCTACCTTGACTCTAGATGCTGTGTCAGAATGAAAGACGGCACCACAGACTTCTTTGCCATTAAAACTGGCGTCAGACAGGGATGTATCTTGTCTCCTTTCCTCTTCCTTATGGTAATCGACTTTGTTATGAAGAAAGCCATGGACCAAGATGATTTTTGAATCCCATGGCTGAAACCAAACCAACTAACTGACATAGCCTTCGCAGATGATATTGCACTCCTTGGCACCACATATAAAAAAGTGCAAGAAATGACAATGAACCTGGAATGCGAAGCAGCCCGAGTTGAACTTAGGATAAGCAGGAATAAGACAAAGATCATGAGGATTGGATATACCACAGCAAAGGACACCATGAAGATTGTCCAGCAACAATTTGAGGTGGTAGAAAAGTTCACCTACCCAGGCAGCACCCTAGCCAACGATGGCGACACCTACCATTATATCGCTTGTAGAATAGGAAAAGCAGGGGCAGTCTTTCAACGGCTTCTCCCAATCTGAGCCAACACAAAAATCAGGATAGAAACAAAAATCTGGCTACTCAATACCATTGTTGTCCCAACTGTAATAAATGCATGTGAAACGTGGAAGACGTCAGCCTGGATTGCAAGGAGACTAAATGTCGCCCAACAGCAATGGTTGCATAGAATCCTGCAAATCTCATACAAGGATCATATCACAACTGAAAAAATCCACAAGAGAACTGAGCCTTGATGTAAAACAATTCACTTAGCAATGAGGTGATTATGTCATCTTTTTAATCTGCAATAAATCATAGTAGCATTTGATACATATAAATTGCACTGCAGATTAAATCTGTCCATATGTTATAGAAAAATAATGAATGGAGCTCAGTTTACAAAGGTACCATACATGTTGCTAAAGATGTATTCATACCAGCCATCTTGCTGAGGAAGTAGTCACTAATTTGATATTTAATGTAAAATGTCTTATTAATTTTTCTTCATTCATTTCATGTGAATAATAAATAACTTTGCAAATCTCTGTCCCCTCTAAAGTTGTATGACTTTTTTTCATCAAACTTTTATATTTTCATAATACTTTAAAACAGATTCAAGTATGCATAGTGAAAACATTTCAAACACTTACTGAATATTTAGCATATTTTACACAGCAAAAAAAAATCAATCCAGGAAAAGACTGTAAGCTTACTTGTGGTAGCAAAGCCCTAATGTGTGGAGAATATTGTGGTTATTTGGATCTATGACTGCTGCCAGTTTAAAGTCATACAGGGCATTGATAAAGTCCTTCCTCTCAAAGTACAGTAGCCCTCGATTGATCAGCACCTAAAGAAATGTATACCATTGCAAATATATAATCTTTATTCAAAATGAAATTATAAGAGAAAAAAACTTTAAGCATGATTTACCAAATATGAGGAACAAAATCCTCTACCACCGAACTTTATTCACACCATCTTGATTCAGTCAAGGATTGTTCGTCAGTGTTATACATGCACTGAAAAGTGTTTTTGTTTTCAGTTTAAAAGTATATTATATCTGAAACTGATATACCACTACTAGGATGACTGCTTGCCTGTTATGTGCTGAAAAATGAAGGAGATAACAAAATCTCTTTTTCTAAAAATATTGATTTTTAGTACATTCTGTATGACATTACTGGTAGCTTTTAAATACATGTGCTATTTACTTTATATAATTATTAATCATTATTTCTATATATTATTTTATATCATTATTCTTTTCATGCCAAGTCATGGTGTATATAAAAACGTGGATGAAGAACATGGCACTATAAAAGTGCAAAAAGTTTCATGACTGATGCTTTAAGTTTACAACCAAACTGTGTTCTAAATTCTGGAATTATAACATGACTGTATGGCATATTTAATTTTGATTACCTTGATTTTTAACTGTTCTCCAAGGAGTAAGACAATACCATAGTCTGTTAGAGCCTGGAAAACAAATGTAAAGAGAGTTAATATAAACTGTATAAAATGTACAGAAGGAAAGTAATGTAAATGTATAAAGCATACAGATGGGAAGTAAGTTTTACATTTTTCATTGAAAAACATACAATCCTCATAATAAACAGAATTATAAAAAAAAAGATTTTCATTTTAGTCATCTTCGAATTTCTCAGAATATATTATTTTTTCTGCTGAACACACTGATATGCAACATAAAAAGGTTTGCTATATAATAATGAAAATTGTTATGAAATCTGGTCAACTTCATAAATCCACATTTATTTTTGATTCACTAAATAGATTCTTGTCCAAGAAGTGCACTGTTTTGCAGTACTATATATTGAAATAAAATACAAGTTATGAGTTTTGGCCACTGTACCATCTACATTATTATTTGACAATACCAAAAATTTCCAATGTCATAATATAATTTCATTATGTATTAAAATTCATGATATTTGCATGAAAGAAACTGCCATGTATTCTGGCAAGGTTGTCACATCAAAATACACAAAACTTAAAATGTTCATTTTATGCCCAATGGGTTATTTTTGAGTGTCTTAAGTCCATTTTATGCCCAATGGGTCATGTTCTAGTGTCTTGACTCATATTCTGTATTAAATTAGACTTTGTACCTTCTCATACTGTTTGCTTTCCTGGTAGCAGACAGCTCGATTGAAGTAGGCCAGTGGACATGTGCTATCAATACTGGTTGCTTTGGTCAAGTCCATTATGGCCAACTCATAAGCTTTGATGTGGTATTTCAGAGCACCTCTAAAATTGGTAAGATTCAATTTTCAACAAAATATAGGGTACAAACATTTTCTTGCAGATTAAGTCAAATATCCAGTGCATTATTTTTGATAAATTTCAGTAATTCATACATTTGTTTCTATGTTCCCCTTATGCAATATTATTAATTTATTCACATGAAAGCATACATGTAACTCCATTTACCAATCCATAAACTTCTTTACACATGTAATCATCTGCTGGGGTAACATGAATTACCATTCTTCCATATGACCACAGTTCATGTATAACTTTAGCTTTAATTTTCTCTATATTTAAAACATACTGAAATACATAAATAACTTTAGCCATGATTCTAAAATCTAAATTCAACCTCTGATACTTTTGCATATGCAAGAAGTTATAATATTAAAATTTTACTTTAGTCATATTATAAATTATTATTTATTTTAACTTAATCTGTTTACAATTCATGGCTTCATTTTATCCATCTCACCTGTACAGGTATGCCCTAACACTCTGGGGCTGCAACTTAATAGCTTCATTACAGTTCAGAATGGCCTTTGTATACAAGTTCTTCATGCCATAGTAACAAGCTCGACTCAGGTATGCCTGAAAGTTAAACAAGTTTTGCATAATGTATCTTACAAAAAAAATAAAAACTCAGAATCTAAAAATCAAATGGCCAATATTCACTTTAGAAGAATATGTAAGAAGTTTCAGTCTCCATACTTTTAATTGAGTCAAGTTCGATCCAAGTAAAAATCACATGCTGTGAAGTCCTATTTTCATGGATACATTTTGTGGTGTAGAAACATAATCACCTTTTCATTTGTAATAACTACACAAGTCTCAATAAATGTACAAACCCCTCTTAAGTCAAAACTTTCACAAAAACATGCAGTATGAACACAACATTAAGATATCAATGTTATGCAATTTGGGAGGGACAAGGATGCTGATAGTGGCATGCATGAGGAGAGAGAAGAATAGACTTATCCTGGCATGCCATCAAGGAGGGAGGCAACAGCTGATCATGGTATGCTACAAGGGAGATAAGAGACTGCTTATTCTGGCATACCACATGAGAGGAAGAGGCTGCTAATTCTGGGATGCCACGTGGGAGGGAAGAGGCTGCTAATTCTGGGATGCCACATGTTTATTTATATTAAGGAGAGATCTGGTTTCTAATTATAGCCATAGCTGTCACACCTGTTTGTAGTGGTTGGTGAGTGTGGCAATTTTTTTAAAATTTTTTTTATGGGTATCCACGTTTACGTTTCAATACCCAGGTTTTTCTATATGGTCGGGTACCCGGGTAACCAGGTACCCGATGACAGCCCTACATGCCATATTTTGAAAACTTTTCCAACACAAAACTCCAACTTTAACTCATAAGGTCCCAAAGCTCTATAACACTACAAAAACCTGGTTTAACTCAAGTTTTTGTATTTTCCTAACAAAGTTTTCTTTTTTCATATCAGAATAAATTGATAAAGATATACCATGTATATATAATACCTGATTTTAGGGTTTCAGCTTAATCTGAGATTTAAAAAAAACCCCAAAACAAATCTATTTAGAACAGAAGGCCAACTTACTTGGAAAATTTTGGGATTGATGGCCAGAGCTCTGTTAAAATCCTGGATTCCCTTGGACAGTTTCATCTTCATTCTGGAGATTCCTCTCTGGTACAGTGCCTGCAATATATTTTATTTTCCTGCTTTAAAACATAAACAATATGGCATTCCATTAGGAAGACTGATAGTGTGATAAAAATTCCAGTGCCAGCAATATATTGTATTTTCCTGTTTTAAAACATATACAATATGGCATTCCATTAGGAAGACTGAAAGTGTGATAAAAATTCCAGATTTAATTATAGATATATTTGTTGTGGTAAAAAAAAATACATTTTATTGAGTAGTAAAATCAGGAGTTATGTCATCATGTTTTTTTTCTGCCTGAGGATGAAATATGTTCATGATTAATGCATAGACAGAAAATATTCTTTTGATTCTTTTATCAATATTGTTCAAAATATTAAACTCATCCTCCATAACTACCCCTTCTGTAGGTCCAGCTCAACATGAATCATTCAAAGGTTTGTCATAAAAACAGCAGCAATTTAGGAAAAATTCAGGTTTTGGGTGAGCTAATATGCAGCATTAAAAGACATTTTTGACATATTACAAAATATTTTAGATCATATTTAACAGCAAAAGCCAAATGAATCAAGCAACATGACATTGTTCCAATGTTAAAAAGGTAGCTGGGCCTGCAGGGGACATAACTTTGTAGAGAAATAAACTGCAGTGTGTTAAATATCTTCAGCACAAATAATCTCCATGCCTAAATAGTAATTCATTTTCCCTTTATTGTTCAAGGTAATGAAAGCTATTCTAGGTGTCAGCATACCTCCTTTTGGACATATTCTGAACAATCACAAGGCATGATGGAAAATTTTGAATTTTAACAAATGAAAATTCAAGGCTATATCTTATTATATTAAAAGTATGACTGAAAACTATGAAAAATATTTCACCAATACCTTTCTATTAATTTAAGTATTATGTTAAGTATGTAAAATAAATCTGAACCAATGCATAATATTTCCAAACTGAGCATGAGCACTTCTTTTAAATTCTGAAGATGGCTATAAGTGATGTTATTTATTTTATAACTTGTCTGTCTTAGTTTTAAGCCAAATTCACCAACATGAGCAAAGTTATAATGCAATAGCAGTCAAACTAAACTTTGTACGTAAGTACACAAAAAATATTTAATTTTGAAGTTTTTGTCAGCAATATCTAAATTGGCAAAAAGTAGTCCCACTAAATTTGGAATGATTTCAACTAGCTGATATAGCCAACTTTGACCTCATACAGGTGTTTACACAGTGAACTTTCACCTCATAAAAGTGTTATACAGACAACCTTGACCTCATATAGGTGTTTACACATAAGAATATTTACAAACCTTGAACTTCATTGAGGATGTTCCACCAAAGTGTTGTCATGCAAGACAATCAGTGAATGTGTCAGTGGCAAAAAGAGTCTCAGCACAAAATTTTCATTTTCCAAGTATATCTTCATCTCTTTCTATCAATATGCATTGTATCTGTATACAATGATTGATATATGAACATTATAAAATGTACATTTACTCTATGTGTCTTTACTTTTAAATATGTTTTTGTTGTCATACATTTAATCATTATATTCCATGAAGAAATAAACTTTCCTATAACTGGATTCATCATGCAGCAAATTCGCATCTACCCTTCCTACCATGGTAAACAACCATGTACTATGAGCAATTTAGAAATGGGCAGCTAAAAGCAGTGAACAAGACCAAGGGTACAAACAAAAATATAGTAGCCAAGAAGAAAATTTTTTAAGTGATGGAAAAATTCAAAACATCTTGTCAAGCCCCAGATGCCAAAAGTAATTACTATCAAACATTGTTTAGGATTACTAAACCAAATGGATCTTGGTATAATTTGAAGAAAAAAAAAACTATGTAATTATCTAAAAGGGCTAAATTGTATTTTCTCTTCAAAATTCAATGGTATCAAGACTTAAAACGTGCAATCATACCATAAGAAAGAGAAATTAAAAATGTAACAGATAAAAATTGTTCTGAGAAGGCATAGAGTCTCCAGGACCAAATAGTTATTTTCCTATGAAGACATTAAAGAGGATGTAGGAAACATTCACTGAGTTATAAAGTGATACTGAGCAAAAAATTGAAAGAGAAAACCAGACATTTACAGATGGGTCACAAATTTGATTTTGCCAATGTAGTTAATGAAAATGAATGTAAATCCAGAATCTGAGACTTGAGGTTTAAATTTTATTGAATCTTTGTTTCAGTGGTTGAACCTAAAATACACTCATATAAAAAAAAAATGAATTAATTAACTGACAGTAAATTTAAATTTAGATATAGACTAAAGTTCTAATGTTGAAATCCATTTCAGGAGTCACTATCATAACCATAAAATGCCATTACCTCTGCCAACACAGCTTGCAAATGAGTACAACCTTAAGGTGTATTGAAACATCTAAATGAGTACTAACTTCATCTGTATTTTGACATCTAACTACTACCTTCAACTGTACTTTAATATCAGAATGAGTATTACCCACAGCACATCTGGCTGATTATCACCAACTGTAATTTAACATGTGACTGAGTACCATCTTCAATTGTATTTAACACCTAAATGATTACAACCTTCAGCTGTATTTTAATATATGAATGAATACCAACTTCAGCTGTATTTTAACTCATTAACACCTGGCGTTTTGTTTACCCTACTTCCGAGCTCCGTAGCATCAAGGTCATGTAAGATACACCAAAGTGGGTTTGTATTACAGAAAGGTAAGACAGCTGTAGCTCTACAATGATACCAAGTAATTTGGATATTCAAGCTGCACTACAAAATACAGAGGAAAAAACTTTAATTTTTTGGACCCAATTTTTCCACTAAAACTTTGTCGGTGTTTAGAATCCAATTTTATGTCTGGATTTTAGACTTTTTGGCCTCAGATCTAAGGCAGACCAGTCTGAACTGCACACAGACACAGACTGGTGAACCCTTTGCAAAAAGTAGGACAAGATGGGCATTTGGAATAAAGAGTGATCTTGATATGAAAATGATGGGTCCGTTAAGCTAAAGAAAAGAAAGAAAGAACTCCAACTTTTACCCTTCTGCTCATGTGCAGGCGAAACAGCCAATGAAAAACAATCTTTCAAACACAACTAGGCATTAGATTAACTGAAATCTCTTGAAAGTCAGAAAAAATGTTTCCTACTTGCATTTCAGGCAAAAACAATGAAAAACCTCCAAGGGTTAATGAGTTAATACATGAATGAGTACCAATTTCAGTAAAATTTTAATATCTGAATGATTATCACCTATAGTTGTAACAAAATATTTGACTGAGTACCACCATCAACTGTACTGTAACATCTACATACTCCCTTCAGCTGTATTCTAACATCTGAGTACCACTTTCAAACTGCATGCTAACGTCAGACTGAACTGAGTACCATTTTCAGCTGTAATTTAACATCTGAATGAGTACCATTTTAATCTGTAGTTTACAATAATATGGACTGGAATCCTTTTCAGCTGGGTTCAGTAATTTAAATCACAACATCTGGGAAGTCTTCCACATTATTGCTGATTGCATTAAACCAGAACTTTGTGTAAATTAAGCATATGTTTTACCTCAGCATAATTAGGGTTCAGCTTAATGGCATTACTGAAGGCTTCCAGAGCATCTACGTGAGATCCCAGTTCTTGGTGACAAATTCCAATGAGGTAGTGAGAGTCAGCTGCTTCTATCGGCCATGAATCACGAGGTTTGTATGGCTTCTGGAAATCAATGCAAAAAAGGATGAGCATAACTTTAATGACATTTCATACCCACACCAAGGCTAAGTGCAACTATCACACTACTGATGGTGCATTCCAAATGGCTACAAGTGTGTTCCATTCACCAGTTCATGTAAATTACTGATAAAAACCAAATCATGGCAAAATGAATAACATAATCTTTCAAGTTGAAACACATATATGCATATCACTAATCCAAATGTAAACCAAGGGTTTGTGCATTCTCATGACAGATAATACAAGAGGGGAAAATAAAATTCCTTTATTTTATCTCTACCAATTCCTTAAAGGAATATCATTCTGTACTCTCATACCATTTCCTTAAAGGAATATCATTCTGTACTCTCATACCATTTCCTTAAAGGAATATCATTCTGTACTCTCATACCATTTCCTTAAAGGAATATCATTCTGTACTCTCATACAATTTCCTTAAATTAATATCATTCTGTACTCTCATACCATTTCCTTAAAGGAATATCATTCTGTAATCTCATACCATTTCCTTAAAGGAATATCATTCTGTAATCTCATACCATTTCCTTAAAGGAATTTTATTTTCCCCTCTTTTATCACTATTATTTTATAAAATACATTCTTACCTCCCATGCCACTTCCATAAAGGAATTTATATTGCCCTCATAACATAATCTTTCAAGTTGAAACACATATATGCATATCACTAATCCAAATGTAAACCAAGGGTTTGTGCATTCTTATGACAGATAATACAAGAGGGGAAAATAAAATTCCTTTATTTTATCTCTACCAATTCCTTAAAGGAATATCATTCTGTACTCTCATACCATTTCCTTAAAGGAATATCATTCTGTACTCTCATACCATTTCCTTAAAGGAATATCATTCTGTACTCTCATACCATTTCCTTAAAGGAATATCATTCTTTACTCTCATACCATTTCCTTAAAGGAATTTTATTTTCCCCTCTTTTACCACTATTATTTTATAAAATACATTCTTACCTCCCATGCCACTTCCATAAAGGAATTTATATTGCCCTCATAACATAATCTTTCAAGTTGAAACACATATATGCATATCACTAATCCAAATGTAAACCAAGGGTTTGTGCATTCTCATGACAGATAATACAAGAGGGGAAAATAAAATTCCTTTATTTTATCTCTACCAATTCCTTAAAGGAATATCATTCTGTACTCTCATACCATTTCCTTAAAGGAATATCATTCTGTACTCTCATACCATTTCCTTAAAGGAATATCATTCTGTACTCTCATACCATTTCCTTAAAGGAATTTTATTTTCCCCTCTTTTACCACTATTATTTTATAAAATACATTCTTACCTCCCATGCCACTTCCATAAAGGAATTTATATTGCCCTCACACACCACTTTATCACACAAAGGAACTGATGCTCTACCAACCCCCCAAAAAATTCCAGGATTTCAAGACCATTTCTGTTTTTTAGCTGCTGATATTCTTCAGCAATAAAATTGTCAAATTTGCTGTTGTGTTAGCCATATTCGACCTTTTGGAGTTGTTTTTATTTGATGTACCAGCACTGTTAGCTTATTATTGACTATTTCATGCCAAAGAAATGGGAACTAAGTGACTTTCTCTAGGCAACTGACATGGAATGACCAAGGCATGTAATAATCTCATCACCCTGGCATGATAAATCCAATTCATTTCCATTTTAGTCCAAAATGTTTTCATATGAAGTATTCTGGTGAAAGTCCAATGCCAATATGACTTTCCATCTAGAAGAACTAGCAAGATTGTCAAGACATGTCACAATTTTCATGTAAAACCAATTAGACACATTAAGAAGTCTCACAGTGAAAACCCAATACTTGTACGACTTTCAGTTGAGAAGAAGAAATGATAACAAGATTTGCAAGATGATGGCTGCTGTTGTTGCAATATTGCATATCAGATCAGCACCATTTTCATTTGAGACCAACTAGACATCAAAAGTAGTCTTGTCTTGCAGAAGTGGTAACAAGATTTTTAAGAAGGCTACCTTAGTGGCGATACTGGACATCAGATCAGCACTATTTTCATTTAGGACCTACTAGACATCATACGTATTCTTGCAGTAGTGGTAAAAAGCTTGTCAAGATGGTTGTTATAGTGGCCATAATGGATTTCAAATAAGCACCATTTTCATTTAGGACCAACCAGACATCATAACAAATGAAAACTCATTGTTCATGTGAGTATCCATTCAGGAGTAGCAGTAACACAATTTTCAAGATAGCCACTGTTATGGCCATTCAGGATGCCCAAAAGATACCAAGATAAATAGCAATAAGATTTTCAATCAAGATGACTGTATGGTGGCCATACCACACATCAGATCAGCAACATTTTCATTCAGGACCCTGAACACATCAAAACAATTCTGTAAGTGAAAACCCACATTGGACTAACTAGACCAACGTTTGAAGGAATCTGTGTAAGGATTCATGGCAATCACCCAAGCAGCAATGGAGGAGTAGCAATAACAAATCTGTGCTAACAGCAAGATGTTCAGACAACATACCATCCCATAATCTATTTCGGTCTATGGCCAGTAGAGAGAATTATGAAAACAAATATATACTTGCCACAAAGTTAACTATATTAAATTTCTCTAAGAGGAGAAATTAGACTTAATAAAGTTTATTTACATATAACACAGTGGACTGTGAACAGCAAGTACTAATATCTACCATGTACCTACATATCAAGGTCAACACTTTTCACTTGAAATCATACATATGACAAACAGCATTGACAGTGATCTGCCAGCACATTATATAGGACAAACATCCTTGAGTGATCTGCCAGCACATTAAAAATGGTAGATTTACAGGCCAATTAGACAACAGCACAGCAGATCTGAAACCCAACTGCACAACAGCACATTTTGGCCTATTATGCTATGGCATAGATATGGCCCATTATACAATGGCAGACCTACAATTCAATTATACAATATCAGATCTACTGGCCCAATGATTATACCAAGGCAGATTTTCTGGCCCATTATACCATGGCAGATCTACTGGCCCATTATACCAAGAAAGATCTACTGGCCCATTATACCTTGGCAGATCTTCTGGCCCATTATACAAAGGCAGATTTTCTGGCCCATTATACCAAGGCAGATTTTTTGGCCCATTATACCATTATGGCAGATCTTCTGGCCCATTATACCAAAGCAGATCTACTGGCCCATTATACCAAAGCAGATTTTCTGGCCCATTATACCATGGCAGATCTACTGGCCCAAAATACCATGGAAGATCTTCTGGCCCATTATACCAAGGCAGATATTCTGACCCATTATACCATGGCAGATTTACCAGCCCATCATACCAAGGCAGATTTTCTGGCCCATTATACCATGGCAGATCTACTGGCCCATTATACCATGGAAGATCTTCTGGCCCATTATACCTATAACAAGGCAGATCTTCTGACCCATTATACCATGGCAGATCTACTGGTCCATTATACCATGGCAGATCTTCTGCCCCATTATACCAAGGCAGATTTTCTGGCCCATTATACCATGGAAGATCTTCTGGCCCATTATACCAAGGCAGATATTCTGACCCATTATACCATGGCAGATTTACCAGCCCATCATACCAAGGCAGATTTTCCCATCATACCAAGGCAGATTTTCTGGCCCATTATACCATGGCAGATCTACTGGCCCATTATACCATGGAAGATCTTCTGGCCCATTATACCTATAACAAGGCAGATCTTCTGACCCATTATACCATGGCAGATCTACTGGCCCATTATACCATGGCAGATCTTCTGCCCCATTATACCAAGGCAGATTTTCTGGCCCATTATACCATGGCAGATCTACTGGCCCATTATACCATGGCAGATTTTCTGGCCCATTATACCATGGCAGATCTACTGGCCCATTATACCAAGGCAGATTTTCTGGCCTATTATACCATGGCAGATCTACTGGCCCATTATACCAAGGCAGATTTTCTGGCCCATTATACCAAGGCAGATTTTGGCCCATTATACCATTATGGCAGATCTTCTGCCCCATTATACCATGGCAGATCTTCTGCCCCATTATACCATGGCAGATCTTCTGGCCAATTATACCATGGCAGATCTTCATGGTCTATTATACCATAGCCAATCTTCCTAACACATGGTATAATAAAAGATCTTCTAGAACATCATATAATAGCAGATCTATCAGCCCATCATATAGTGACAGATATAATGGCCCATTACACATCAGCAGACCTACAAGCCCATTATACAATGACAGATCTAAGGGCCCTTTATACCACAGATCTACCAGTTCATTAAATAATGACAGATCTTCCTGTTCAGTTATACCAAAGATTTACTAAATCATTATACAATGGCAGATATTCCTGGCCCATTATACAACTGCTGATCATATGAAACGTTTGCAATGGCAGATCTATCAGCCCAATAAATAATGACAGATCTACTGGCCCATTGTACAATGACAAAATCTACTGGCCATTACACAATGGGAAATCTTCCTGGCCAATTATATTAGTGTTGATCTTCTAGCCCATTAAATCAGTACAGATCTACAAGTTCATTCTACTGGCCCATTATATAATGACAGATCTACCAGCCCAATCTAATGGCAAAGGCAAATCTTCCTGGCCTATTATATTACGGTTAATCTTCCAGCTGACTGTAGCATGTCAGAACTAAATCATAAAACAATGACAAATTTACCATGCCATAATTCAATGACTAAGATCTTCCCATCCCATTATACAAGCATACTATCTAAAGGTCATTCAGAGTAATTTCCCTTTAGTTGATTTGTAAATGGAATGGTCTGCATGAAGTTAGATTATTTTGTCTAATTAAAGTGACATATCATATATACTAGCTCATAAGTTGAGTCAAACTGCAAACAAAACTGACCCTGATCTTTCATCACATAATGTGCCTGCAGATCATGAGTTCATCTTGTTTATTCTACTGATTACTAAAAACAATCTGCACAGATTCAGAGCTGCCAGTGCATTATGTAATGGCAGAACTGGTTTGTGCAGTTTGCAGTTGGACTCGACTTATAAGTAAGTATATACCTTATTCTTAATCTGACTAAAAAAACAACAATTATGCAAGTCATAAAAAAATGAAAATATGAATTCGGATGAATAAGTTAAGGACAGATAATATTAATTAAAAAATAATTAATATAAGCTGTATTGCAGTTAACACCTGTATGTGACATAAAATGGTTAATTTCAATTCTGTCAATATTGAGAATTTTACAATAAATTTTTTTCTTTTCGATAATTATTATCTTTTGCAAGAAGTTCTATTTAAATTACTGGTAAATGACACATAATTAGAAAATCACTTCTCAATGCTGCATGAAAAGCATAAGGAAAAAAAAAACTGAAGAACAATAATGCTGATTTAGCATAAATCCCAACACCTAAAAACATGTCCATGCACCTGAATTGCTGATGCAGCATAAATCCCAACACCTAAAAACATGTCCATGTGCCTGAATTGCTGATGGAAAATAAATCAAACACCTAAACATATGTCCATGCACCTGAATTTCTAATACAGCATAAATCCCAACACCTAAAAACATGTCCATGCAGCTGAATTGTTGATGCAAAATAAACCCCACACCTACAAATATGTTCATGTGCCTGAATTGCTGATGCAGCATAAATCCCAACATCTAAACTCATGTCCATGCACCTGAATTGCTAATACAGCATAAATTCCAATACCTAAAAACATGTCCATGCACCTGAATTGTTGATGCAAACCTAAATCCCAACACCTACAAATATGTCCATGTGCCTGAATTGCTGATGCAACATAAATCAAACACCTAAACACATGTCCATGTACCTGAATTGCTGATGCAAAATAAATCCCAACACCCAGACACATTCATGCACCTGAATTGCAAAAATCTGTAATTTAATTGACCCGTGTATAAGTCAGCATTCTGTTCCAAATAAACTCACTTGTAAGTTAAGTCCAACTGCAAACATGATAGATACAGATCTACTGTCATATAAAACACAGGTAGATCTGGGTTCATGTTGTTTGTTATAATGATTACTCCAAACCAACTCATTATAGCCAGATATGCTGGTGCATTATACGACTGCAGATCTAGGTCTGTGTAGTTTGCAGCTGAACTCAAGTTATAAGCAAGAACATACATTCTAGCTAAAATATTCATACAGGAATTGATGACTTTTTGTAAAATGAAATCAAACCTTTCAAAAAAATCAAAGTAAAATTCAAATTCACATTAATCTCAATGAAATTTAAATTGAATTAGTTGATTTTAATAAATTTCTGTTAATCATAGACAATCAGCAGGTTCTAAGACAAATTATATAAAATATCATTCCACTGGGAGATCAATTATTAACAGGCATATTTAGCTACCATTAGTTAGCTTTAGACACAGGTTTTTCATAGTACAGTGTTCCCTCAGTATTAAACCCCTCAATATAAAACAGCCATTCTTATCATATATAGCTATGCATTACACTATAGTTTTGTTCCTGACTCACTACATCCAATTACAATCTGGTTTGGATTTTCAAAATAGTTTTATGATTTTATGCAGAAAAATGATGGATCATGGACATAGCCTTGCATGTAATTATTGGCATGGTCTTGCACATAATTATGGACATGGTCTTCCATGTAATTACTGGCCTTACATGTACTTATTGGCATGGTCTTTCATGTAATTATGGACATGGTCTTGCACATAATTATGTACATGGTCTTCCATGTAATTACTGGCCTTACATGTAGTTATTGGCATGGTCTTTCATATAATTATGGACATGGTCTTCCATGTAATTACTAGCCTTACATGTAATTATTGGCATGGTCTTGCACATAATTATGGACATGGTCTTCCATGTAATTACTGGCCTTACATGTAATTATTGGCATGGTCTTTCATGTAATTATGAACATGGTCTTCCGTGTAATTACTGGCCTTACATGTAATTATGTACATGGTCTTCCATGTAATTATTGGCCTTACATGTAATTATTGGCATTGTCTTTCATGTAATTATAGACTTGGTCTTCCACATAATTATGGAAATGGTCTTCTATGTAATTATTGGCCTGGTCTTTCATGTAATTATGGACGTGGTTTTTGCACTTAATTATGGACATGGACTTGCATGTACAGTGTGACCCAGCTATAATGCAGTAGTTGGGAGCCATATAACCTGACTGCATTATGAATCGAACCGTGTTATAAGCAACCATGTATGTTACCAACAAATGTGCAAAGTTATCCATTGGTAATAAAATTGGATGCAAAAACGTGTGCTTCATTGGCACAGTTACCATTTTAAATCAATGTATAATAAATGAGAAAAACACTTGCAATGATAACAGATTGCATATATGTAAATTACTTTATTCAGAGAACCACGCATTGGTGCATACACGTGTATAGTTTATATATACATGTCTAATCTATAGCATGAATAGAGTATCAACACCATGTATTCACCAGTGAATCTCGTCATATACATTGAATCCACAGTACAAATATTTCTATCAAAAATATCTGCATACATATTTAAAATATTCAGTAAATTTGTCACAGATCGGTATACGACATACAATGGGGAAAAAATAAAAAGCAACTAGTATGTAACGAATGATGAAACAGTACATCCGAAGGTTAAATAATGGTGTCTGTATAAATTTCATACTGCTAAATTTTCTCATCCGTGATTTGTAATAGTTTATTATTGTTTGAAAAACTCAGTAATTTTCAGCTGCTTTCTGACTACAGCAATAAACAAATAGGTATATTTGTAGGAATTGGACGACATTATTCACTGGTCAACTGACTGCATAAAACAACACCGCCAAGCCACGTGCACATGTTGGCGGCTTGCATTTGTTTGATGTTTTATAATTTGTTTACCCATAATTTAAACAAGTTTAACCCAACAATTGATTTTGATGATGAGCAATGTACTTAAATTAATTGATTTATAAATTCAGGTGAGAATCTTTTATCAACCTCTGCATTGTTTTTTGCGTAATTGTGAATGAAGCTTATAGAAAATGTTGGATATTGTTTGAGCAATGATTTTATAGGGAATGCATTGTAGGCAAACACAAAGTAGATTTGATGGCTTCATTGCTCATGAACCAATAATAAGAATAATAGAATCCATAGATAACTTTCTCTCTTTCCTATATTGATAATAAACTTTCTACACGTTACTTTTTGCACTTTTAAGAAGAAATGTTTTCTGTGTACCAGAATAATACATGTGATATTTCGGGAACACCACCACAAACGTTGTATATTCAAATTTATAAACAATATCTTTTCCAACATGATTACAAAACGTTACATAATTTACTTTTAATATTTAATTTTTTTGTTTACGACAAAAATACTGTTAATAAGGTAAATGAAATTTCAGGAGTCATGCCACGATTGTTTCATATTAGAATCCATACATGATTTCCTTCCCAAAATGATAATAAACTTTCTACTTGTTAGTTTTTTGCACATTTATGAAGAAATGTATTCTGTGTACAAGAATAATACATGTACATGTATATGATATTTCAGGAGCCACGCCACAAATGTCTTATATTCAAATTTATAAGCAATCTCTTTTCCAAAATGATTACAAAATGTTACATAATTTACTTTTCATACTTAATTTTTTAAATGAGAAAAATACTGGTAATAAGGTTAATGAAATTTCAGTAGCCACACCACACCATGCCAAGCTCCATTTATATTAGAATCCATTTGTGATTTCCTTGCCAAAATGATAACAAACTTTCTACACGTTAGTTTTTGCACCTTTAAGAAGAAATGTTTTCTGTAAACAAGAATAATACATGTACATGTATATGATATTTCAGGAGTCACACCACAAATGTCTTATATTCAAATTTATAAATAAAATCTTTTCCAACATGATAGCAAAACTTTACATATTTTACTTTCTGTACTTAAAATGATTTTTGTTTATGAGAAAAATATCTGTAATAAGGTGAATGAAATTTCGGGAGCCATGCCACGACCGCATTATATCCGAATTCGCGTTATAACGGAGCGCATAATGGCGGGGTCACACTATAATTATGGACATTGCCTTACATGTAATTATAGACATGGCTTGCAAGTAATTCTGGACACAGTCTTACATGTAATTATAGACATGATCTAACACATAATTATGAACATGGCATTGCAAGTAATTATGAACATGGCATTGCATGTAATTATGGACATGGTCTTGCATCCAATTATGGACATGCCATTGCATGTAATTATGGACACAGCCTTGCATGTAATTATGGACAAGGCCTTGCATGTAATTATAGACAAAACCTTGCATGTAATTACAGATATGGACTTGCATATAATTATAGACATGACCTTCCATGTAATTACAGATATGGACTTGCATATAATTATAGACATGACCTTCCATGTAATTACAGATATGGACTTGCATATAATTATAGACATGACCTTCCATGTAATATATATACTACATCAAATGGTGACTTAACTTACAACTTAGTGCACTTTTATGGATCATCCTATAAACTGTTTTATAGTGAGGGACATGGTATTGAAACGTGCATGAGCAAAATGTGTGTGCTTTAAATCGTCATTAAAAAAGAAAAGTAAAAACCCATTCCAAAGGTTTCTGCAAAGAATAAATATCTAATTTTCACTAAACCTCAGTTCCTGTTATCTTTTTGAGGCCAGTAAATGTTACACTGACTTTCATTGCTGCATTCATAGCGTGCACCTCAGCAATCTAGAATACACAATATATAAAACTGACAGCACTGACTAGTACTTTGTATGGCTTGTTTGCTTTCCAACTTTGATACTAACAATGATCCCACTAAAGCATTATTCCATATTCATAATGTGTACTACTGTAAAATGTATTTCTGTCTTTCTTTGCATTTTTTCATAAGCATCAATTTCGAAATATAGCATTTCCATCATATTGTATATTTTAAGTTTGTCTCAAACTCACATTTCTATCAATCCATTTTCAATCAATATATCTGTAAATTAATGAAAAATATGCAACCACATGTAAAAAGCTTCAATTTAAATAGTACACAAATGATTC
Source organism: Potamilus streckersoni (assembly GCA_016746295.1). Lineage (NCBI taxonomy): Eukaryota > Metazoa > Mollusca > Bivalvia > Unionida > Unionidae > Potamilus > Potamilus streckersoni. Next base: position 587,329 of record JAEAOA010002311.1, on the reverse strand, counting down.
CTTTGCACATTTTCTCCTTTTAACAAGTTACTTGTGTTTTTTTCTCCACTCATTTTACTTTAAAAATATAACCATATGCTGAACTAAACCCACACATGCTAGTATAGTTTTTTATAATTTAAAATTATCTTTATTTAAAAGCTGATTATGCAAGAGTTTGTTTTGTTTGTTTACAAATACTAAGTTAACATAAAAACTTTGAATATAAGAAATAAAATTATGACATAAAATAGTCATTAATTTCCATCTGATATCTTACTAGTTCAGCCTTAAATCCAATCAATAAAGTTTTTTGCAAAAAATATCCTCTAAAACTTTCACTTCATTTAATTTCTTCAGTTACTTACATATTCATCCAGGGCCCTTTCAAAGCTCCTAATGGAATCCTTGAAATTTTTGGCTTTCATCTGTGTCTTGCCAAGCAACATAAACATGGCTGCTGTTGGCTTGGATCTGGTAGCTGTCTCCAGGGCTTCAATAGCCTACATCATATATAGTACCTTATTTACCAGTGTGTTTTAAACATTCAATTTCAGGTGGCATTCACTCAGAGCTGTCACTGCATAATATACCAGTGGATCAGGGTTGACATTATTCACATATGAACAGAGCAGCATATGCAGTACTCCATAATTATAACACCATACATTGGAACCTTAGAAAAGGTGTCAGCAACCTATTTTACATAGGGTGCTACTTTTTCCGAATTACAAAATGAACGAGTGCATGCCATCAGTAAGAGAGTAACACTGTTAAAATCAAGATTTTTGGCTTCGATTCATGATTCACATGCCACACAAAACCTCTTGATGTGCCACCTTGTGGCATGCATGCCATAGGTTGCTGACCCTTGCCTTTGAGTATAGCATCTTATATTGAGGGAGTAATGTACTCTGATCTACAAGCACATTGTGCAGCAACAGATCTAGGTCTACAATGCTTGCACACAGTCATAAGTTATATATGTACAAATACAGAAAGCATCATGCATTATAATAGAAAATGGACATGGGTAGATTTACCTGATATGGAATTAGAGTGCATTAAGAAATGATCTCAGCAAGAGGAGGTAATTCTACTATTATATAAGGTAAATAAATTTTAGCAAAGGTGAATTTACCTGTTGTATTATTTTTTTCCATACCATTACTCAATATAATAATTATGCATGGAGCCTTTTAAGATGGTAATACAACTTGTAAGTATACCTGACACTGGCTAATTACATAACATTACCATTTATGTCATTAATAACCAGTATACCAGACACTGGCTAATTACATAACATTACCATTTATGTCATTAATAACCAGTATACCTGACACTGGCTAATTAAATAACATTACCATTTATGTCATTAATAACCAGTATACCTGACACTGGCTAATTACATAACATTACCATTTATGTCATTAATAACCAATGATGTCAGCAGATAAAAAGACACCAATTGAAAACTGATGCAGTGAATAAAAAGCAAATGAATGTCTAAATTCAGCACAGGAAAACATGAATAAGTGATATCTGAACTCATAAACATCATAACTGACATTCACATTCTATAATACAATATTTCCAAAGCAGGCACAATACTGGTTTATAGGTAAATGAAACAATGCCATGAAGATCAGCCTGTTTTCTAACCACATAATGGGTCTGACAATAACAAATGACCATGGTCAATCTGTTTAGCAATGCTTAATAGCACCATGCTAAAAGAATGGTTTTGGTTTTATAGTACAAGTTAACTCCCCTTATAAAAGAAAATTAATGCAATACCTTGTCATAGTTCTTCAGGAAGGACTGCACCACAGCCTGCTGGGTAGGTCTCTGTCCCAATGTAGATGAGTCTGACTGCAACTCGGATGCATGTCTGAAATGGCACAAAAGGAAACATTTTTGCCATTACAACTAACCCAGGCACAAAGAAGAGATACTTCATGTCTGTAAAAAAAATTTCAGCAACACGAATAAACCCAGGAAATTAGGTAATGGTAACTCATTCTGGGTGCACAATACACCTTCATACCTAAGCACAACCAACATTTCAACTTTCACAGCAATAACTGCAGAAGCATTGAAATTCAAGATCAGCTATTGTATCTAAACAACTGTTTTCACAAACCAAGTAAAAGTAGCTCACAATAGTCCATTTTAAGTATGTAACATGTCTTCACATTTATATGTACTGACATTGCAAGACTCACAATAGTCAAGTTTAAGTATGTAACATGTCTTCACATTTAGATGCACTGACATTGCAAGTCTCACAATAGTCAAGTTTAAGTATGTAACATGGCTTAACATTTAGATGTACTGACATTGCAAGTCTCACATTAGTCCATTTTAAGTATGTAACATGTCTTCACATTTATATGTACTGACATTGCAAGTCTCACAATAGTCAAGTTTAAGTATGTAACATGGCTTCACATTTATATGTACTGACATTGCAAGTCTCACAATAGTCAAGTTTAAGTATGTAACATGGCTTCACATTTATATGTACGGACATTGCAAGTTTCACATTAGTCCATTTTAAGTATGTAACATGTCTTCACATTTATATGTACTGACATTGCAAGTCTCACAATAGTCAAGTTTAAGTATGTAACATGGCTTCACATTTAGATGCACTGACATTGCAAGTTTCACATTAGTCCATTTTAAGTATGTAACATGGCTTCACATTTAGATGTACTGACATTGCAAGTCTCACAATAGTCCATTTTAAGTATGTAACATGGCTTCACATTTAGATGCACTGACATTGCAAGACTCACAATAGTCAAGTTTAAGTATGTAACATGGCTTCACATTTAGATGTACTGACATTGCAAGTTTCACATTAGTCCATTTTAAGTATGTAACATGGCTTCACATTTAGATGTACTGACATTGCAAGTTTCACTTTAATCCATTTTAAGTATGTAACATGGCTTCACATTTAGATGTACTGACATTGCGAGTTATTGTTCCATTAGATGCATTAACATGAGTTACATTCCAAATTGGGAAAACAGAAATGTTTGAACATATGCAGATAAATGTTCTAAAAATGTTTAGAATATTTTAATTGCAGGCCCAAGAAGTTTATAAACAGATTTGAGTGTATAAACCTTTAAATTTTTCAAACTTTCAAGAATAGAACATTAAAATGATATTTCTTTAACTTGCATTAAATAAAAAAATTCACAAACAATATAGTGTCTCACCTGACACAGAAAGATGCTAGTTCATAATTACCCATTTCCAACACTAACTGGCCCTGTCAAAAGAATAAAATATGATACACATTATTTTTTAAGAGTTCATAACATGTGAGATAAAATTACACAAAGTCACAGAGTTAAGCAACATTACTGATGTTAGTAATTATATTTATCAGAAAAAAACTTCTGCTCTGACTTCATAGTGTAAGTCACATTATCTGTTTTCCGCAATATTTTGGGCTATGTTTTACAGTAAGCCTGCAATATCTGACTGTTTTGCACAGAATAGCAATATCAATTTTCACTTCCTAAGAAAATAAGCAACACTGTTGTTTTTTTTATCCCCAGAAAAGACAATATAGCAATTCAAGGAAAAATTCAATTTAACTTCAATAGATCAACAAATCAACAATGACATCATGGACAATAATAATAATAATAATAATAATAATAATAATAATAATAATAATAATAATAATAATAATAATAATAATAATAATAATAATAATAATAATAATAATAATAATAAATGAGGATGACTAAAGAGAACTCCTGGATATATTCTGTGGTACCCTAAACTTTCCAGATACCCTAAGATTTTCTCAAGTGCTCTAAAATTTTAGCAACTTTTGATCAAAATGTTTTTGATTGATCATAATTTTCCGACAGAATTTGCATATCATAAATTGCAATAAATTACATCAGCATGCATGGTATTACCACCAAAAGTTCACACATGATCTATGAAACAAAAATGACTTTAAAATATGCAGTTCTGTAATGAAATCAAAAGCAATATACATATCATTGGACATGTCAGGCCAATTTTATCCAATACTTCATTAAATACACATATGAAAATATTACTTGTACCATAGAAACAGTTGCAGTTTTTCAATTGTAACTTGCCCATATATTTGAAATTGCTGTGAATATGTTATAAGAAATGTTATGAAAATTAGAATACATGTAATATTTATTAAAGTATTAAATAGTATTAGATCAGAATTTTAACCAGCTGACATAAAATTATTCAAAAACATGAATAAAGTGAAAGATGGCATAGGATTGCAAACTTTGAAAACTACTAACTAGATATTAAATATAAAGAATTGGTAGATATAGTTCACAGGAAATGTGTGGAGATGAGTGTGTGTGTGTGTGTGTGTGTGTGTGTGTGTGTGTGTGTGTGTGTGTGTGTGTTATAAACTCAAGGTGCATTAAAATTCACTTAGCAGGCAAAAATTCAAAGTGCAATAAAATTCACTTAGCAGGCAAGCAATAATTCAAAAATTTAACTTCTGCAAAGTTTAAATTTTGAGACCAATAAACAAAGAAGCCAGTTTATGACAAATTGGGAGATTTGTCAAACTTGGTCAGGAGTTTTTATTCAGATGCCCTTCAATGAGAATGAAAACTTTTCATTGTGGTATATGTAATTTATCTTATCGGGATCCAAAGCCTGTGTCACAATGTAAGGGGTGCTCCAGTAAAACATACCTGGGACCCAGGGAAGGTACTCTTAATGTGGGGTACTCACCCATAGATGCAATTTAGACTTTTCTTATCATTTTAATATGAATTCTGTGAAATGAAAGTACCCTCGCATATATTTTTAAAAAACTGCCTTCCCTGGATGCCATGTATGTTTAAATGGAACAGCCCTGAGTAACTTTTCTGTTTGTATGAAAAGTTTTGAGCTGAGTCAGGGATTATTTTGACTGGATCTGATAACTGATTCACCACAACAAACAGGGATTATGTTCAGCTATAAAATTGGTGAGCTAAGTCTCAGCATGTATATCATCATCCATATTTGATGCAAAATCTGCAAATAGTGATGTCATATTTGTTGTTGTTTTTAATGTGCTTGAATATGACGCATGACATGTAAGGTCATTCTTGCCAATGAAGCAGATTTTAAAATCAGCATTACAAGAATAGCAGAATGTCATGTCCTTTGAACTTGATTACAAACAATGAAATTCTCATTTATATTTCCAATCAGTGCTAGGCTATTCCCAACATTACAGTGTGATCTGTGCTGATCACAAATCAAGTATAATTGGTGCTAGGCTGATCCCAACTCAATGTAAAAGACTGATTCCCAATCGGTGCTAGACTAATCACAACATTACAGTGTGTTCTGTGCTGATCCCAGCTCAAATAGAACTGGTGCTAGGCTGATCCCAGCTCAAGTAAAATATGCTAGGCTGATCCCAGCATTCAAAAATATTCTGCACTGATCCAATCTTCAGGTAAATCTATGCTAGGATGATCCCAGCATTATTGTGCATTCTGGGCTGATCCCAGCTCAAGGATTATTGGTGCTAGGCTGATCCCAGCATTAAAGTGCAATGTGGGCTGATCCCAGCTTCCATGGACTGTGCTAGGCTGATCCCAGCTCAAGTAAAATCTGTGTTAGGCTGATCCGAGCATTCAAGTGTATTCTGATCTCAGCTTAAGTAGAATATGTGCTAGGCAGATCCCAGCATGCTAATGTATTCTGGGCTGATCCCATCTCAACTAAATCTATGCTAGACTGATCCCCTCATAAGAGAGTATTCTGGGTTGATCCCAGATTTGTGGAATAGAGTTAGTCTAATCTTAGCATGAAGAAAATAATCTTATATTTTTCCTATTTAAAACTGTAAAAGAAATGTATTTAATGGGCATGACATTTATGTTATTAGTACATATTATGAGTATCTGATTGGGGAAAAAAATGACAAATTGAATTTGATATTAACAAATATAAAATGAGATCTCCCAGGAGGATGCCAGTTTGTAATGTGAAAGTCCATTTTAAAGAGAGAGAGAGAGAGAAAGAAAGCATTTGTATTCATGTAATAAAATTATGTAAGCATCATTGAAGTTTTCATGAACTATTATTCAACAAATATACAAGCAGATTCATAGACTGTTACTTATATTTTGATAGAAGTAAATGAATAACAGGATGTATTAAAGTGGAGGTAACATCATCGTTAAGTTACAAAATAAAAACTCCACAATTAGTTTATAGGAGACAGGACTAACATCAATGTATATGTAATTTAATTGCTTGTTTTGAGTTTAAAATGTTTTTTTTGTATTTCATTACATGTTACTGTAATGATAACTTTATTCACTGGATTTTACATTTTCTTGCAAAATTCAGTTTAGTTTATTTTGGTCTGATAAACAAGCATTAATAGAAACATTGTATCTTTTGCTGACATTGATGCAGGACTAGTAAGTAATCACATTATGTCATAAATAGAAGTCAGTTTTACCTCATTTAGAATTGACCTGTTGTAGTGATATAAAGAGTTAGCTCCTTCTAAGTTACAATTTTCAGCAAAATTACTTCTAAGGATATTGTTTTGTAGAACTGTGTAAAAATCTGTAGGAGAGTAAAGTGTATGAAGTACATAAAAAATACAAACCCTGTACATGTAGTAATGGTGGACATCCGGGCGAAGATGAATGGCCCGTGTGAAATCCCTCAATGCCTGACTCAACTGGAATAGATAGAATATGTCATACAATTTTGCCTTGAAACTCTTTCTTTATAATACTGTATCATAAATCTCACTTTAAAATTATTTTGAAGTTTAGATGCAAATGTTTTTGTATTATGGCAATTTTCTCACCTGATCTATCTCATGTTTTAAATTAATCTAACCCATAACTTGGTCATGTTCTAAATTTAACTTGTATTCAAGATATAGGCAGTACTTAGTGTAATATGGTTAGCAATGTCACTGTTACAGGGTAGACAACTAAACAGAATCCTCATTCCGATGGTTGTATAAAGACAAAAATGAATCAACACAAGGAACAAACAAAACAAAAAGCACTAAGATTATGGAGGGGGGTGTTTGTAGGAGAGAGAGAGATTTGGCTTCCTACCACGAGAGAGAGAGAGAGAGAGAGAGAGAGAGAGAGAGAGAGAGAGAGAGAGAGAGAGAGAGAGAGAGAGAGAGAGAGAGAGAGAGAGAGAGAGAGAGAGAGAGAGAGAGAGAGAGAGAGAGAGAGAGAGAGAGAGAGAGAGAGAGAGAGAGAGAGAGAGAGAGAGAGAGAGAGAGAGAGAGAGAGTTGATCATAGAAATAAAAATTAAGAAGGCAGTAATTTAAAAAATTCTCAAAAATTCTTTATGAAAACAAAAGCAATAAAAATTTGACATCCCCAAAAAAAATTAATGTATCATATGTGACTCAATCCACTACCTTATGGACTGCTGACCAATACTGTACTATTGCTGGCAGTGATGAATGCATCGCATGATTCACATGAACAAAAGTGTCACTATTATACCCTACTGTAGACACCAATTGTCCCCTATCTTGTATATATATACCAAAAGTGGACTCAAGTGTCACTATTATACCCTACTATATACTGAAATACATCAATTATTCCCTCTCTTTTACATATACCAAGAGGGGACCCATGTGTGATCACTGTATTCTACTGTACACTTGCAGGCAACAATTTCCCTGCAAAAAATAAACAAGTCATGACTGACTAATCAACCATCTTACAAATTACACCCTAGTCAAAACCAAAAACTGGTGGTTGCACACTCCGTCAAATTCCATGGAAGTATCATGACAAATCTGACAGGTTCAACAATAGATGTAAATCCAGAATTGCCAAGGTGACAGCCAAAAGCATAACTACCAAGAATAAAGTCAGACAACTAAGGGGGCTGGAACTGTTAATGTTTTAATCAGGAGTGATCAATACCATCTTACAAAGCACCATAGGCAGCAAATGAAAAAGAGAATGTCAATGCAGGAACTAATTCTAATAGAATTGATGGACATGACACTTTAACAAGCATTACAAGCTGTGAAGTTTCAGGAAAAATGATGTCATAAGGACATTGGAAGTGGTGCCCCAATATTCACTATGATCAAAGAAAAGGTGATGGTTAACAAAAGGTAAATGAAGGTTCTTGCAAACGATATTTTTACCTGCTGCCAATGGAGGAAACAAATTTGTGTTACAACATGCATTCGGTTGGCATTAACAGAACTACATTCTTTAATGAAGGATATCTGTTCCAAAGTAGGGTTTGATAGCTGCTATACCAACCATAATGTTATATGCCACATCCATGTTCCCAAGATTAAAATTATGTTTGTAAATATACCCACTGAAAACTGTGGAAAATAACATTCCAAAACCTGTGGAATATATCAACCCACCAATAGCTGTGAAAAATATCAACCTACCAAAAATCGAGGAAAATATCAACACAGCACAGACTGAGAAATATATTAACGTATTTCAAGCCGATGAGAAATCTGACCAAACTCAGTGCCTATAAAGAAAATTGTCTTGAATACGTTAAACTTTAGCAATTCATCATAAATGGTCTATTGTCACTACCAAATTTGTTACGCTTATGTCAACATCGAGATAAAAAATAACTACAAGTTGACAGAAGTCCTAGATCCCACTTTTAACACAATTCTGTTTTCTTATTGTTTATTATGTTGTTGCCAGGCTTTAATGCTGCCATCACATTAACATATATCTGGTTTTCATAAGTTGGTTTTTTGCAGTGACTTCAATACTATGTGCACCTTTTATCAAAACAAGCCAGCTACAATCTTTATTTTATAAAAATAATGCACCCTTTATCAAAAGAAGTCGACATCAAACTCGTGTACAAGCAATGAAATCTTATTGATCTTTGCATTTTCTAAAGTTATCAGTGATAAGAACAAATTGAATGTGTCATGCAAGTTTCATTTTCTACAGGATATTTTTTAATTATATGTATTACTCTATTCTGGATTGTGAATGTTTTACAAAAGTACAAGTTTCATTTATGCTTAATAATACAAAACTTAGTAACAGGTTTTCATTTTCCTATGAGTAGCATTTTTCCCTAGGTAGCCTCTTTAAGAAGTTTACATTTGCTGTCTCAGGCGTTTTAGGGAGCCCCAAACTCCTGGCCAGTTAAGGTACATATAGCATGTTAATACAGTAAAAACTAAATAGCCATATTCTGATGGGGGACAATGCATATCAAAAATGTTTAGTAACATGTGTTGGTTGCCAGTGGATTCTACAGTACACAAAATGTGAATAGCATTTTTGTTACAGATGTATTTATACATTGTGTAAATTTTCTCATGGGAATTTTCTAACATGTGACCTATATACTCATGTGCATGTACCCTACTTTTCACATTATGGACTCTATAACACAAAGGTAACAAAAATTTAAGTTGACAATATACAAACTGGTTTTGTCTTTGGTGTTGATTTAATCAAAATTTCCATTGTTTATTTTCTCAAAGTGTATATCCTAAGCACTGATGACAAGTAAATACTTACAAAATATTTTTCACTTGTAATGGTACATTTGTTTTCTTTAAACCAAATCCTACTTATCTCAACAGCATTTTGTCAAGAGTGTTTTATCTTGGTCCTAAGGATGAGATAAACAGTATTGTATCTACAAAGGAATAATTTCTTAAATTGACCTCTTCAATACAATCCTTAGCATAAGACAATATGTCTTTGAAATTCTTTGCCTTTCTTTGAAAATGTCCAAAACTTAAGAAAAAAAATGAGGTCATCTTTTTTGGAGAAAACATCTGTACTAATATATATTGTACATGTACAAAAATGTTGACAAGTTTTGTAATTAATGATTATCGTTGCATAACTGAAACTGATGATCGGCTTTCAGGTAATTAGTTTGATGGTGCAAACAATTTCCTCCAGAGAGAAATTCAACTATGAGCCAAGAGCCATACTTGAATGACAGGTGAGACAAGTGCAAAAATATCTAGCTAATCAAATAAACACTGGAAAGAAAATCACCATCATACAATAAATCAGACAAACACAGTATGAAGGAGACTCACAGAGTATTAATAGAGAAATCATGTTCACTTTAACATCCACAACTTCGCCAACAACAACACCTTTTTGTCACCACACCCGATGATATATCTGATATCCCAATTACACATATAAATCAAACTGAGTCATATTTTTACAAATGCTCAAAGACTCTAAAAAAATATTATTGAAAAAGGATTAAACCCAATACTAGCTTAACTATATTTCTACAGTCCAAAGTTGAACAGATCATACACCAATTGCTTGTAAAAATAACTTACAACCAATGAAAAGACCATGAAGAACCCATTTCAAAGGTATTTGTAGATTATGAAAAATCTATCATAGTTTTAATCACACCTAAGGCTATCACCAATCTGAATTATTCTTATAATTATACATGGGAATTTTGCTATAGTGCTATAGTTAGAATACATAGTCCATGGCAACATTATATGATAATAATATGGTATAAAAAAATGGTATAACAAGAATGATTTAAAATCTTATGAATCCATGTATAAGCAAGGGTGGGGTAAATAAAATATAAGGTAAAAAATGTGATATAATTTAACTGCATGGAATTATACATACAAATTATATACTAAATTTGATTAAAGTAATCTATACCCAATAGAAATGAATCACTGCTGTGTAATGGCATTAATCATGATCTGTAAGCTATATGAAATATAAATAAAAAATTTTATTGTTTTTTTTTAATGTTTGGCTGAAGATTTGAGTTGTGCCAGGACATAAGAGATATCGAAGACCAAATATTGGTAGTACATGTTAAAAACAAATTTATTTTATAACACAAGTGTTATTACAGGGTTAACCTTCATCAATCTCAATACTACTACTACTACTACTACTACTACTACTACTACTACTACTACTACTACTAATAATAATAATAATAATAATAATAATGAGAATAATAATAATTAGAATAATAATATCAGAATTATTGGATACTGATGAATGTACTCTACCTCATGTATTTTGTGGTAGGCTTCTGCTCTACAAACATACGCACGGACATAGGTTGGATCTACTTTGATGGCAGCGGTGAACTTCTTAATAGCCCTTATTTCATAACAAAATAAAATTTGTTTAGATACTGTAAAGAATGGATGGATTATGAATTAAATCAAAGAGGACATACACCAGCAACTTGAATATCTTTAATATATGATTATCTGTCTTACAAATAAGGTGGTGCTCACCAGTTATTATGTACTTTTGAGAGAGTGATGTATGTAAGGTGAAGTTGTTTGCATTTTAAACATGCACAGTGGAGAGAATGTTGGCATACCTATATACTACTTTCATGTAATGTGGATGAAATTTCTTTGGATATTGTACTTTTGGAAATTTTAAATGATCTTAGGACACTGCTAACTAAAATGACTGCTCCCTTGTGCTCCAAAAATCAACCTAAATTTGTCTAAAGTACACTATTCTTGGCAGCTATTAAAATATGGAAAATGAATTTTGCCAAACTAGATAATACCAGCTTCTAAAACTGCAATGACTGAATTACCAAATACATAAAATGTAAAAAAAGTTATCAGCTCTTTTTTTTACAATTTACCTCTGAAGTTCGAGAAGTGAAAATGAGCAAGTAGAGCTAGCACTTTTTTGAAAGATGCACATCTGGAGTAAGGCCAAGCTGTATACTCTCTAACCCATATTACACCCATCAATCATACATCAAAATAAAGGGAATTAAAGGTTCTTTGAACAACACCTAAGATATACAGTCTTTTTTAAATAACCAGTATAACTAGTGAGGAAACCCGGGGAAACTCTTTTTATTTAAAATTTTAACCCTATGCTAAATACGAAACTGTAGAGCGCCACCTAAATTGGTCATGTACAGAGGAAAATAATTTGTTAAAATTCTATGAAAACAATGTCAAGAAAATCTCTTAAATGAACCATCTTTATCTACAGATTATCCTCATCCAAAAGTTTCAATGAGAGAAAAGAATAACTTAGAACTATCAATAAGCTAGCACCTACAGAAAACTCCTAGCAATAAAAAGAGAGATAACTCTAAATATCCGACTCTAACAAAGCTAAATGATGTATGGGATACAAACTCTTGTCAGAATATAAATACATACAAAGTTTCATGAAAATATCTCAAATAGTCCTGGAGATATTAATTAGAAAAAAAGTGAGATGATGCAACACAATCTGTAATAAAATTTGTTGATAACTCTTGTCAGAATATAAATACAAAAAATGAGAGGATTGAAGCAATTCTTTTACTATGGTGTAAAAGGTAGTTATGTTATCACAGCAGCAAAATGCAGATCAGACAGACTCCACTTATTTACAGGACCCAGTGTCTAGTCATGATATAAAAGCATACCAAATTCCATGAAGATATCTAAAACAGTTTAGGATACACTAAGTAAACAAAATTGTCATGGACAAATGGATGAGCTGATTTCAGTATACCACCTCACCTCAACTTAATAAGCTGCCATAGGTAATATAAGATTATATTATATAATATGTAATATATAATATAATATAATATAATATAATATAATATAATATAATATAATATAATATAATATAATATAATATAATATAATATAATATAATATAATATAATATAATATAATATAATATAATATAATATGTAATAATACCTGTGATAATTTTCATAATGATGCATAAGTATCAGACCCAGGTTGACATGAGCACAGGCCACATCTTTATTCAGCTTCAGAACACTCTCAAAATCCGGAACTGCATCCTCTGCTCTGAATGGAAAATTATGAAAGTAGTCAAACCTGTCCTAATGATCACCTAGCCTTAATGTCCATTTTAATTTTACCCCAGCAACTTTCCTACATAAATGACCTGTATTTCATGGTCACCTGCCTCCAGCAGTCAGCAGCCAGGTGTTCTCTACCCAAACAATGGATTCATCCTACCTTAACTGGTCGCTGGAGCATATCAGGAGTGACCACTCCAAGTATGAAATTAAACAGCTTTTTTGGTTTGATGAGCAAAGTATTTTTTAGATAAAGGCATATTGTGTGAATCTATGTTTAAGCATTTCATGTTTTGATTGTACTTACTATATTCCAGTCACAATGTCAAAGTCAGACATCAACATGTCAGCTTCAGAAGCAAAGCAGTTTTTATACTTACATGAGAGGATTGAAGCAATTCTTTTACTATGGTGTAAAAAGTAGTTGTGTTATCACAGCAGTAACAGAAGTCACATTTTGTGCCTGTGTGAAAGGTATAGTTATACATTTTCATCCATCTGTTTGTGAATTATAGCTATCTCTGATGCAAAAATGTTCATCTTTGAGAAAAGATACAAGTTACATCCCTTTTCATTAGGGTCAATCAATATGCCAAATGTGTCTGTGAAGGCAATAAAGTTTCAGTTCATGAGTCACCATAAGCAACCGTATACAAATTATTTTGATTTTCTGTTCTTCACAGACTAATCACAAAAGCTGACAGTCTTTTGATTTTGGCAACTAGCTAAACCAGTCATTGTTTTTATTGACTTAACAAACTAAGATCAGTGTACATTTTTAAGTCAGTAATGATTTCATTCCTAGAACGGACTAAAGTACTATAATCTTTTGTGGAAAAAATTTGGGAAAGAACAATATACACACATTTAATTATAATTTTGTTGTACTGTGCATATAAATTAATCTTAATAATAATAATAATAATAATAATAATAATAATAATAATAATAATAATAATAATAATAATAATAATAATAATAAACAATATTCAGTGCATTGTATTTGTAAAAAAAAAAATCAATTTTAAAAGGTGAATCTGAGTGGTTTTAATTACTGTGAATTTATTTTTTTTCTTATATAATAATATTTATGATTGTGTGAAAAATGAGATTTAAATGATGTTATGTATATGTAATTAAATTATTTGTGTTAATTTAAATTTCTTTTTTTTATTTTTGTTTCACTACATTTGATTGTAATGATAATTTTCACTGGATTTGCCTTTTTTTTGGACAAAATTAAGTTCAATTTTAGTAAATAATACTGTTGCTACATTCTTATTTTTAGCCAACCTTGTTTCAAAAATTCATAAACACTAAACAAAAATGATTGGTTATCACCAAGATCATGTTTGGCCCATGTGTTATCCATGTTGTGAAAAGATTTTTCTTCTTATTCATTTCCAGCACGAGAGTCTGATTTTTTAAAAATACAGCTATTCTAGCCTAAGTAATAAATGCCAATTTTTTTTATTGTGCTTTTCAAATTAGTGATCACATAGCCCCATCACATTTTTCATCATTTGATCAAAAATCGTTGGTTAAAACAGATGTTTTCTAGTAGATTTTTCAGTCATAAAATAATACCTTTGAGGTCAATGTATTTTGTTACCATTTGAGTTGAAATTGTTATTTAAAATAATTTTTTTTCTTGGAAAATAAGTGCTTCTTCATCCAAGTCATGGACATACATTCAGTGGAAATTATGTGGAATTCTAAAGCCGGGATATTATTCTTGATTCACAAAATTCAACAAGAAACTGTTAACACTTCAGTACAATACATTTATCTGACGTCATCATCCTCCATATTGGAACTTCATCAGGATTTGAATTTGGATTTAATTAGAACTTTTTAGTGATAGGACTTATACTTTTAGATTCCAGGATTAATTTTTGGATTATATTCACAAACTGTAAGCTTTTTTTCACATTTTAAACCTTTTTTTTCAGGGAAATAAATTATTTTTGCTAAAATTTACAAAGCTTGTTGGCTTCACTCTTTTCTTTTGTTACTTTTAAACAAGCCTACACGTAACAATGAAATTTGGGGATGGGTTCCTAGGTAAATACATAATGGATATCAAGTAATTCTAAGATGCTAATAAAAGTCTATGATACAAACAAAACTAATTCTGTAACATTATGATACTATTAATAATAATTCTGAGATATGAAATAATACCAACAGCATATCTAAAAATTTTAATGAAATCTTTGTAAAACATCTGAGATAAAGTGCCAGATAAGCTTTTTGTTCTAACAGTCAGTAGCCTTGGACAAGTGGCTATGAAGCAGTGGACATAAGCAAGGTAGCACATCCTCTCTGATATTATTGTAAATCCATTTATTTTGGTTGATATCTGTTTTTGCAATTTTCAAAAATGGCATTAACAATAGTACTGAAATTTATTGACTGGTAGAGTGGGTCCCATTTTTTCCACCACAAAATGATTGTTTGGCGAGTCTTTTAGTTCATGATCTCTGGCCATAAACATAAACCATCAACACTGGTACTCTCTGATGAATAATGATCAATTTACAATATGTAAAGACTATTAGCATGAAGATTTTTTAGATGAAAAAACAAGAGTTCCTCAAAAGGACTGATGCTTCAATGGGCTAAAAAAAATCCTGGAATTGAAGATGTGACCATTTCTTTTACCTGCCTAGTGTTGAAACCATCTCTGATATATTTCAGCAATAACAGGATGTTTAAAAAAATAGTTGCTGTAGTGGATACATTGGATGTACCATTTTCATTTATTACCAAGAAGATATCATTACAAATCTTCTGGTGAAAACTCCACGTCAGCAGGGCATTAAATTCAAGAGTAGTACACTGATTTTCATGACAGCTGTTGTGGCAGCCTTACTGGATGCATGGGAGGCACCATTTTTACTTAGGGTCAACTAGGTATCATTTGGATGCAGTAAATGTAACAGTATTTTCAAGATGGTGACCACTGTGTCCATTTTTAAGATCAATTTGCATCATTTTAAATTAGGATCAACTGGATGCCACAAAACCTCTTGTGATGAAAATTCCATGTCAAAATGACTTTCCAAGACTGACAATATGGCCTCCATGGCAGCCATACTGGATATCAGACAAACACCATTTAAATATAGGACCAACAAGACTTTCTAAAAGTGTTCTGGTGAAAACAACATTTTGACATGTCTTTCCATTTTGAAGAAGTGACCATAACAAAACTTTAAAGATGGCTGCCATTGTGGCTATATTGGATATCACATGTCCAAGATTTGCCCAATGGGTCAACAAGATATAACAAAGTGTTCTGGTAAAAGTAAAATCATGACAAGATGACCAGCCATCTAGGATAAGTAGCCATTATAAGATTTTACAGATGGCCACTGTGATCATTCATTCTGGAGAAGTGATAATATTATTTTCAAGATGGTTACTGTGGTAGGCATATTGGATGTCCAAGCAGTACCATTTTTGTTTCAGAAAAACATGACACCATAAAAAGCCTTTCAGTAAATATGCTATGTTGATGCAACCTTAAATCAAGATGATAGCTGCCACTGTGGCAGCTATAATGGATAACAAGTTGCACCATTTCTGACTAGGATGAACAGACATCAGAAGAAGTCTTCTGGAGAAAAATCCATGTCAATATGACTTTCTGTTCAAGTGTAGTTAGAACAAGATTTGTAACATGGCTACTGTGGTAGACATATTGAACATTATATTGGCAACATTCTCATTTTGCTCTAACTAGACATCAAAATAAGTCTTTCAGTGTTAACATGATCATTCATTCAGGTGATAACAAGATTTTCATGACTGGCCATAGTCAATATTAGATATGTATCATTTTCAGTATGATTAGTTAGATATTATGAGAAGTCTTCTAGTGATAGCCCAATGTCAATAGGACTTTCCATTCAAAATGGTTTTCAAGATGGATGCCATGGTGGCCATGCTGGATGTCAATTTGGCACCATTTATTCAATAATTACCAATTAGACGTCAAAATAAGCCGTTTAGTAAAAACCCCATGTTGAAATGACCATCCATTCTGAAGGAAAAACAATGATTTTCAAGATAACTTGACATCTAATCGGTGCCATTCTCATTTAGGACCAACCCAACCATGGGATGTAATGTGTGTAAATTTTCATGGCTACCCTCCAAGCAGTTTAGGAGTAGCAATAAACTTGTGCTAATAGATGGACGACAGACATTATATGCAAGACCATCCCATATGCTTTTTTGATATACAACCAGTAGTAATATAAACAGATTTCTCTTACCTCCCCATAGAATTGTATAAAATCCCTCTGTGTAGATATGACATGACATTTTCCTCTGTGTCGCAGATTAACAAGGATACGCTGTAGTCTTGAAGGGCACGCTTGGGATAAGCTCTACATTAAATCATTAATCATTTTTTAAAATACATCTATTTCACTAATTTGTCATGATAATTATTACAGCTGAGCTTTGGCAACGTATTCAAAATTAGCTTCAGCCTGGTCTTAAATACAATATTTGGTAATGAGGCCAATAGAATTCATGTGAGTGGATTAACTTACAAATGACAAAAGAGCTAAAAAAATCAATGATGCCAATTCAATTTTAATGCATTTGGATAAATATTATTAAAATAAGAAATGTTCTCTAACCTAATAATATAATCCAAAAATAATTTTTCCATTTCTCTCAAGCAATTCCAAAGTTAAATGATACAGTTTTGTCTTTAACTTTAAATAATAAATTCTACTTTAATATCTATGTAAGTAATATATTTCATACAGCCATGGCAGTGATCTCGGAAATGCTTAATTACGCATATTTGGACGCAAAATTTTGATTTGGGACGCATAAAATTGCCGACACGAGAGTCCTCCATACATACGTTTTTGTTGCAAATAGGAAACTTTTTTGGCAAAATAAATATGTTCTAATCATTATGAAAACTGAAGCAATGCTTTTAGTTTAGTTTTAATTTGTTGCTGACTTCTTTGATCAAAGGTTGCTGGCTTGCTTTGATGAAGGTGCATGTGTTATTGAAGGCGCCGCTAAAGGCTTCCTTTGACGGACAAAACAAACACCCATTTGCAACAACATCAAATGAATTGTAAAACATTGACACAATTTTTAAAAAAAATATCTTTATTAGATATCGGTACTTCAGAGGCAATCAATTTTCATTGAAGGTTTAGCAAAACTATTTTCTGGTGTTTTTTTATGTTTGTTTTTTTTTTTTAAATTGCTGGCATGTGGTCGACAGTAGTCATTTCATATTTCCACTTTCAGAGGTATTCGTATAGCTAGTCAGCTGCATGGCTAGTTTGATTATAATACAGCATACAAGTATCAAGGCCAAATATCAGGATAAGTGGATTATGACATAACAATTATTATGCCTAAATCCGATACTGGCCAAGTGTAAGAAAGTACATGATTTCTGGCTTAGTTCGGACTGCAACTTTTGCTGGTGGGACTCCTATTTTTACCAAATTAGGAGTCCTGGACTCCTAGTTTTAAAATCCTAGCAAGACCTCTGCATGGTTAAATAAAATGTTTGATAACTCTTATTCCTAATGATAAATTTTAACCCAGTAATTACCACCATAATAACTACACTGAAACTCTGTAAATACCACCATAATAACTATATTGGACCCCAGTAATTACTGAAGTAATAACTACATTGGAATCCAGTAAATACCACTATAATAACTACGTTTGAAACTAGTAATTACCACATAATAACTACAATGAACCCAGTACTTACCATCTGAACCCAGTAATTACCACAATATCTACATTTGAACTCAGTACTTACATAAAGATTAATAACATTTAAAACAAATTATTACCAAAAAATAACTACATTTGAGTCAAATAATTACCACAGTAATAACTATATCTGATCCTAGTAATTACAATAAGTACATTTCAACCAAATAATTATAATATTAATTACATCTGAACTCAGTAATTATCACAATATTAACTATATTTGAAAACAGTACCTATGGCAATATTAACTAATTGTGAACCCAATAATTATCACAATATCAACTACATTTGAACCCAGTAATTACCACATTAACTACATTTGAACTCAGTAATTACCACATTAACTACATTTGAACTCAGTAATTACTACATTAACTACATTTGAACTCAGTAATTACCACATTAACTACATTTGAACCCAGCAATTACCACATTAACTACATTGGAACTCAGTAATTACCACATTAACTACATTTGAACCCAGTAATTACCACATTAACTACATTTGAACCCAATAATTATCACAATATTAACCACATTTGTCAAAATTGCTACTATCAATGACACAATACTTGACAAAATTCCAAAAAATGTCTTCATACAATATAGCAATGGAACTCTAGATAACTTTTTTCTTGCTTATTTTTCAGTAGTGTCTTCATTACATATATATATTTTGTAACATTGTTAGTGCCTAATATGAAAACCAATGCATACTTTCTGAGAATACAAGCCCTGTGGTAGAAGGCCTTCCAGTGGTTTGGATTCAAATGAATGGCTGCTGACAAATCACCCACTGAAAGACTCCACTGTCCCATGTTGGCATAAGCTCTGCCTCTAAGTACATGTGCCTCTGCATTCAGAGGGTCAACTCTCAGCAGATCTGAGAAATCATTGATTGCATTGTTCCAGCTCCTATAATAAAAAACAATAGTAAGATTTATTTCCATATATCTAACAACCAGAAACTGAAGACAATTTCCTATCTAATGCCTCTGTAGGTATGTATTTGTGGCACATTTACAGGAAAATCTCATCAGACATTTTTTAATCGGATCTTTGCATGATATGAATGAAAAAAATATAACATAAAAAAAAGTAATGTTTTCTTTCATGTAGTTTAATTTTGTTTATTATTCAATGATTCTTGTCTAATGAATATAATTCTGAATGATCTAGAAAAGGCAGACCTTCAAATTTTTTGTTATCCACAGCAAGTGAATTTTCCCATGGTAAACATTAATTCAGATATCGATTACCAATCAGAAAAAATTGAAATGTAGCTTCCTATTTTTGGCACTGCACATAAGGATTTGTACAACTGAATATATTTGACATTACACATAAAAATCCATATCAAATAGTATATTTTTGGCATTACACATAAGAATTTGTATCAGTGTTTTTGGCATTACACATAAGAATTTGTATCAGTGTTTTTGGCATTACACATAAGAATTTGTATCAGTGTTTTTGGCATTACACATAAGAATTTTATCAGTGTTTTTGGCATTACACATAAGAATTTGTATCAGTGTTTTTGGCATTACACATAAGAATTTGTATCAGTGTTTTTGGCATTACACATAAGAATTTGTATCAGTGTTTTTGGCATTACACATAAGAATTTGTATCAGTGTTTTTGGCATTACACATAAGAATTTGTATCAGTGTTTTTGGCATTACACATAAGAATTTGTATCAGTGTTTTTGGCATTACACATAAGAATTCATATTACAGGGTGTATTTTAGGAAACTTATAGTGATGCAAAACTTCAGAAAATATAAGTTACATTATTAAAGGTTTTACTGAAGTTTTGCTAATAAAATGAAAATCTGATCATTCTGGATCTCTTAAATGTGATTAATGTTTACAGTTCTAGCAAAAGCTTACAAAATAATTGGATCTATATTTAATAGCAAAGGCTTACAAATCACTTGGATCTATATTTAATAGCAAAGGCTTACAAATTACTTGGATCAATATTTAATAGCAAAGGCTTACAAATCACTTGGATCTATATTTAATAGCAAAGGCTTACAAATCACTTGGATCTATATTTAATAGCAAAGGCTTACAAATCACTTGGATCTATATTTCATAGCAAAGGCTTACAAATCACTTGATCTATATTTCATAGCAAAGGCTTACAAATCACTTGGATCCATATTTAATTGCAAAGGCTTACAAATCACTTGGATCTATATTTAATTGCAAAGGCTTACAAGTCACTTGGATCCATATTTAATTGCAAAGGCTTACAAATCACTTGGATCCATATTTAATTGCAAAGGCTTATAAATCATTTGATCTATATTTCATAGCAAAAGCTTACAAATCACTTGGATCCATATTTAATTGCAAAGGCTTACAAATCACTTGGATCCATATTTAATAGCAAAGGCTTACAAATCACTTGGATCAATATTTAGTAGCAAAGGCTTATAAATCACTTGATCTATATTTCATAGCAAAAGCTTACAAAATAATTGGATCTATATTTAACAGCAAAGGCTTACAAAAAACTTGGATCTATACTTAATAGTAAAGGCTTACAAATCACTTGAATCCCTATTTAACAGCAAAAGCTTACAAAATAATTGGATCTATATTTAACAGCAAAGGCTTACAAAAAACTTGGATCTATACTTAATAGTAAAGGCTTACAAATCACTTGAATCCCTATTTAACAGCAAAAGCTTACAAAATAATTGGATCTATATTTAACAGCAAAGGCTTACAAAAAACTTGGATCTATACTTAATAGTAAAGGCTTACAAATCACTTGAATCCCTATTTAACAGCAAAAGCTTACAAAATAATTGGATCTATATTTAATAGCAAAGGCTTACAAATGACTTGGATCCATATTTAATAGCAAAGGCTTACAAAATAATTAGATCTATATTTAATAGTAAAGGCTTAAAAATTACTTGGATCCATATTTAATACCAAGGACTTACAAAATACTAGCAAAGGCTTACAAATTCCCTCACTCTGCCTTGTGATATTTGAATGAAATATGAAATGATTGTATGTGATATGCACTTATTTGAGATGACTTCCATATTAAAATCTTTAAATTTTGAGTGTGTACTCTGCAATTTACTTAAGATACTTATGCTGGGAAGTAAGCAAGTTTAACTGGCAAGAAAAAATCAGACAATTATTTGCCCATTAGGCAAGGAAACTTAAAGAAATTTTGAAGGCCTGATAAGAATTATCCTACTGTTAAAAATATTTTCAACAAAATGCTCATATTGCCCTGGCAAGAATTTTGCTGATTGATATACTTCTATTGTGAACTGTACATTGTACATGTAGCCCCATTGCCCATTAACTTCCACCAAAATTTTAAAACTTAACCTTGACATTAAAAATTGTGACTTCCATATCTCAACTGATGCTTCTAAGCTTAGACTAAACAAAAAGTGTAAATCAATGAATTAATAAGACCTTGATTGCTGACCAAACATAATTGTCATGAATTTAAGAGAGCACAGATTCTCCTTTATAAATGCTGAGAGCTGAAATCAACTACGACATTTCTAAGAAACAACAAGATTTTCGAATTAGATATTGGAAAGTCAGCATTAGTCAGCATTCATTTAGAACAAAAACCAGACATCATAATAAGTTTTCTGGTAAAATCCCTATATGAATATCACTGTACATTCTGAAGTACCAGTAAGATTGATACTATTTTATACATGGCCACCTGGTGTCTATACTAAATGTCAGATTGATGCCCATTTAGGCCCAATTAGATGTCTTATGGTGAAAAACCCCATTTAGGCAAGACTTTCTATTTAGGGTAAGCAGCAATAACAAGGCTTTCAAGTTGGCTGCCATGGTGCCAATACATTGGATATCCCATCATCATTTTCATTTATGACAAAGAAGACCTAACAAGAAGTCTACACATGTAAATTTCATGTCAATCTTACTTTCCATGTAGGAGGAGTATGGATAACAACAATCATGGTGACCATATTGAATGTAAACTCAGCACCATTTTATTCAGAAGCAAACAGACAAAGAAAAAATGAAATGAACATCCATCCAGGAAGTACAGCAATACAAAGATTTCATGATAGTTATATGTCCAAGCATTTTCACTTACTATGACCATCCAGACATCATAAGAAGTCTTCTGGTTACTACCCCATTGTTGATATGGCTTTCCATTCCAGAAAAGAAGCAATCACATTTTCAAGATGGCTGTCATGGTAGCCATATTGGATGTCAGATTGGCATCATTTTATTTAGGACCAACAATACATTAGATATTGTAGTCTTTTAGTGATCAAGCCATTTGACCATTCATTCAAGAGGCATAGAAATACAAAGATTTGCAAGACGGCCACTGTGGCGGCAATACTGATGTCAGCTAAGTACTTTTTCCATTGAGGATCAACTTTATATCATAAGAAATCTTCTAATGAAAATATGTCAATATGAGTTTCTGTTCAGGATTTTTTTTATTAAAATTTTCATCATGGTTGACATGGTGGCCATATTGTATGTCAGATTGACAACGTTTTTATTTAGGACAAACTAGGCATCATCAAAGGTCTTTCAGCAAAAATCCCACGTGTATTTGACATTTATTCTAGAAAGGTAGCAGCAAAATCCCATGTGTATTTGACATTTATTCTAGAAAGGTAGCAGCAAAAATCCCACGTGTATTTGACATTTATTCTAGAAAAATAGCAGCAAAAATCCCACGTGTGACATTTATTCTAGAAAGGTAGCAGCAAAATCCCACGTGTATTTGACATTTATTCTAGAAAGGTAGCAGCAAAATCCCATGTGTATTTGACATTTATTCTAGAAAGGTAGCAGCAAAAATCCCACGTGTGACATTTATTCTAGAAAGGTAGCAGCAAAATCCCATGTGTATTTGACATTTATTCTAGAAAAATAGCAGCAAAAATCCCACGTGTGACATTTATTCTAGAAAGGTAGCAGCAAAATCCCACGTGTATTTGACATTTATTCTAGAAAGGTAGCAGCAAAATCCCATGTGTATTTGACATTTATTCTAGAAAGGTAGCAGCAAAAATCCCACGTGTGACATTTATTCTAGAAAGGTAGCAGCAAAATCCCACGTGTATTTGACATTTATTCTTGAAAGGTAGCAGCAAAATCCCATGTGTATTTGACATTTATTCTAGAAAGGTAGCAGCAAAATCCCACATGTATTTGACATTTATTCTAGAAAGGTAGCAGCAAAATCCCATGTGTATTTGACATTTATTCTAGAAAGGTAGCAGCAAAAATCCCACGTGTGACATTTATTCTAGAAAGGTAGCAGCAAAATCCCACGTGTATTTGACATTTATTCTTGAAAGGTAGCAGCAAAATCCCACGTGTATTTGACATTTATTCTAGAAAGGTAGCAGCAAAATCCCATGTGTATTTGACATTTATTCTAGAAAGGTAGCAGCAAAAATCCCACGTGTATTTGACATTTATTCTAGAAAGGTAGCAGCAACTAGATTTTCAAGATGGCCACCATCACAAACATAGTGGTTTCTTTTAGAACAACAAGACATCATAAGAGGTTTTATGGTAAAAACCCTATGTCGACATGACATTTTGTTTAAAAGAAATTACATGATTTTCATGATGGCAGCCATAATGGTTATCAGATTGACATCAATTCCATTTAGAACCAATTAGTCATCCTAAGGTGTTTTAGTGAAAACCACATGTTGATATGATCACCCAGGAGATTAACAAGACTTTCAAGATGGCAAATGTGCTGGCCATAATCAATGTCTGAGTGGCAATGGTTTCAATGGGACTGACTAGACCATTAGAGAAATGAGTAGTTTTATGGCAATCCTCCAAGTAGGAGAAGTGATAACAAACTTATGCTAATGGTCAGATGGATGATGGACAACAAAGGATCCCATAAACTATTTTTGTCTATGACCAGGAGAGGTGATAAAGTCACAAAATGAAATTATAACATTTATAAAATTTGCACAAAAACTACCAGAGAACAACAACTTGCTCAAAGACTACCAGAGAACAACAACTTGCACAAAGACTACCAGAGAACAACAACTTGCACAACAAGAAATTTAACAGCTGAAAAGATCTTACCCAATCTCAAAATAATACATTCCATGTTTGAGAATTGCATCAGTTCTTGTTGGCATGATCTTTGTGGCCTTCCCATAATCTTCCAACGCCAGAAGCATGTCACCTCGCTGTAGGTAAAGGAAGAATCAATCAATATTTTCTAAAAGGTATAGAGGAGTCTAAGGCTGTATGCAGTAAATAAGAATTTTGTTTCCTAATAGTTCTGTTTGTTACTGAAGAATGATGAGATTATTCAATTCTGTGAATTCAGTTACAAGGCTAATACTCATCGTGATTTTCATTGGTACTCAAATTTGAAGTACTGTTGAATAGTACTATTTTTTCTAAGGTTAAATATTTCTTTGTGAATTTGTAATAGAAAGTTAATTTTGCAGATGGCTGCTATAAGCTGAAAAACATGCCATAAGTTCGTTTAGCTGGGCAAGCTTATTCTTCTATTTAAATATTTATATGTGAGCTTCTTTCAAGACTACGTCTGTCATCATTGAGACTGCTATCAGATGTCTTAATCTCTGTTATATATATCATCAAGAAGCCCATACCTGTCAGACAGGTCCAAGTGGTTGAGAATGTACAAAATAGTTCACTCTGCATCACTCAAAATTATTTTAAAAAAACTAATGGATATTTATTTTATACACATTGTGCAATTTAGGAAGACATCAATTGAATATTAGATGAATTCTGAAGAAACTCTGTTTCTATTGTTAAACCATTGTTGTCTTTGTATCAAAAGAAAAGTCAAACAAAAGTGTTTTCCAGTTATGCAGGGGTCAGACAAATAAAAACCGCCCCCCCCACTACCAAATATAAACTCATTTAGTATTTTTATTATATTGTCTTCAAAAATAAAAGATTTCAGATATGAAACTCTCATGATATGACTGATAACAATTTCAGTCAAAGATGACCTAACTCATTAGTTAAGCAATGTTTTTTACTGATCAGACTTTATGCCAAATTCAATGCCAATATCTAAAGAAAAAATGATTCAAAAAGGCAACAATAATCCTGACTTGAAGAAACAGAGTACTCTCTCTTGGATTGATAAACTCTTAAATTACAGTCTAATAATTCACTGCAAAATGAAAATTGCCAAAATATTGGCAATACATTTTCAATAAAAACAAAGTGGGCATTACATTTTCTTTTGTCCTCTAATAAAGAGAGAACTGTAAAGCTCTAATTGAGCAAAGGAGTAACTCACTGGAGATTTCAATTGGAATAGGATCTATCAAGGGTAGCTGATTCTTGGCCTGAAATCAGGCTGGTAAAGAAGAAAGGCCAAATCATAGTTACTACTGAAACAGAAACAACCTTTTCCCCATGGTAAAGCATGAATTTCAATCTTTCTCCATGCTGATGATGGGAGCCTGTTTTATGGATAGGGCTCTCAAAGAAAACTTTTCTCCAATGTTCATGAGAAGGTTTAGATAATAACCAAAGAACATACAACTGGTTCCACCTTCACATTAATGAGACTGATCTCTGGAGCTAGAAGATCCAGATTAATTCCAAAATATGTACGTCCAATACTGAAGTGCCAGTCATAGAGAATTTAGGAGTATTTGAGAGGGCAGCTCTATAGACCCTAATGATGGATACTGAAAAATCTTTTACATAAAAAAAGAAGAAGAAATTCTGCAAAAGTAGTTAATGAAGAGCAGATAGGATCAATACTTTTCCTACTGTACTAATTATAAAAAATTGTCCACTTGGCAACAAACAGAAATCAATTTCCATTTAGCGTCAGTAATACATTTGGCAACTGTGCTTGAGAACTAGTCCTCACAGAAAGATCATTTGATTGTGCTGGGTGTGAAGGTGGAGAATTTGTGGAGTGTTGTGCTTGATGAAGGCTTTGTGCTGCAACAGCAAAACACTCTTCAGTGGTAATTCAAAGGCTGCAATGGTGTAACAATATATTGGTACACATCTCTTTTTGCTCATATTTTATGCAGCATAAAACAGATTATCAAAACTTTAATAATATTTGAAAATGAAAGCAACAGCATCAATTACAGAAAATTCGGAAGATGCAATGTGGCTGTACACATGACATTACTTTTATAAGTGCTGAAACTGAGACACTGACAACGGAACCAGGCATAGTACAACAGCTCTCCACTACATGACAGAAAAGCAAAAAATTAAATTCATTAAAAAAAATTAATCTATAACCTCCATAACTCATGGACTGTTAATCCCATGTATTGTTGATTAACCAGATGAATAAAGTCCCATACCTTCTCGTACATTTCTGCTCGTTGGAAGTACGCCTCATGATCTTTAGGGTTTAACTTAATGGCTTGAGTGTAATTGACAATAGCCATTGTAATATCTCCCTGTCTCCTGTAGATCTCAGCCCTGTTGACAAAGGGGAAAGATTAGTTTCACTGGAATTGTGTCATACATGCAAGCAAAACAAAATTACAACCTGCCATGTAAGAATGTATCATTCTTTAAAAATGCTGAATGACAATATAATGCTATCATGATAAATTTCTCTGCTTTGGAAGATGCACTATCAGTATATAAGGTCTGAATCAAATGAAATTCCTCTTTGCAGTGTTATAAAAACACCTTCCAAAACTCTGTAACTTATGGACTTCCTTGCTGACATTAAAAGCATTAATTATGCAGACGTCTTTTGGTACATGACCTTTTTTGAAATTCAAAATTAAAAATCCATATATGACTCCTATTTTTGAAAATGCTTGTATAATATAATCAATCAATATTGTTCTTCACAATTATCCATGTTTCAATGCATGCAAATAACAAATACAATTTTCCAAAGTGATACATCTCAACTATTTAGATCAGGTGTCTCAAACACACTCCTCATAAGCCACATGTGGCCTGCCAAGCCGTATCCTGTGGCCAACAAAATGATTGGTGTCACAAGGTGTCATGAGAGATAAGAAAGGTGATGCAGCCCTTTAGCTATCAAAAATACCCTCATGTGGTCTTCAGGTGGTTTGAATTTCAAACCCCTGGTTTAGATGAATGTGTTAATTGTGAGCCCAATAACTTATTTTGAAACATCAACATGTGGAAATATTTCATCATGGTATTTTGTCTTTTTAAGTACTGCTTTCAATAGATTATTTTTACAAGAGTTCCTGTGATCACATGACTGTAAACTCATATTATGAGGGCAAGTTTACCTGACAGATAATAACCTAAAAGTAATCTTGGGTATATACAGGGTGTGATCAGTGTAATATGGAAGGATTTAAGCCATTAAGGGATTATGGTTGGATTACTAAAGACATCAAACAGCATAAAACATCATTTCGCTGTTTGTTGAAATACTAAAGTGTGCATCATCTTGTAATGCTAAAATACCAAAATCAAAACAGCTGAAATATCACAAAATTCGGTAATGGATGGAAACAAGAATTTCATTGGATGCAATCATGTTTAATATGCATTCTGCCATTCTTGGAAAGTTGAATTTAAAAACGAACTTTCCAAATTCAACTCAGACAGCACTAATGTTGAGCAGTTCCAGGAGGTAGTCAACAACATGAATCTAACCACAGGTTGGAAACAATTTAAACATCTTGGTGGCCTAAGAAGAGTCATACTACCATTTGCATATTCCAATGTTAACAGTGAAAGAACATTTCCTATGCTAAAGAAAATTCAGGCAAAATCCAGATGAAACTGATTGTATCATTTCCTATGTTTTCAAACCAACAATGATGAGGACTGCCACAAAAATAATCCAAACAATGCTGTAAGAAATGCTAAAAATGTTTGTACAAGGAAAGTATGAAGGGCAAAGGTTACTGTGAAATGACTGATATGATGAGATGCTGTGCATATTTTATACCGAAAATAGAAAATTATTCAATAGCTGTCCTTTTTTAACATGTACAAGAAAAATATTGGGTCATTGAAAATTCTGCTAATTTGAAGTCAACACTGGTGACCAAATTTTGTGAACCTCCAGATCTGTCCTGAACTGTCACACATATGTCAATGTCACCTAAGCTCACTGCAAGAAATTTCAGTTCATCTTATTGACCTTCAACACAGTAATTTAATTCAGTTTTCAGAAATACATTCCTGATGTGATTCATTATTCCCAAGTGATCAAGTGGTCCAGTGGTCTAAGGCACTTGCCTTTACAGATCACTGACATTCCAGCTGTTGAGTCTAAGGCTTGGCCAATCTAAGTAAGAAAGCTTGCTAGTAACATCACATGGGTCAGTGGTTTTTCCATGGTTTTCCCCGGTTCTTCCTCCACCAGATATGCAGGCCACCTAGTAAGGCCTATCATAAGCTGAAAGATGGCATTAAACCCATACCAAGCAAACAACACACCAACCAACATTTTTCCATTAGATTATAAGAAAATTCCCTAGCTGACCAAACAAACAGAAAATGAAATAAAGTATTAACATATTCAAAAAGTGAAGAAACACAAAAGTAAAGTGAATACAATAGAAACTGAAATCAAGTAGACGACAGTTATTATTTCAGTAAAAAAAAAATACCAATATTAAAAATTGCATTATTTACTTCTTGGACTCCCTATTTTTTGACACAAAGTTTGCCAATCTAAACACCCAGGATCTACAGTATTTCAGTTGTCAATGAGCAAAGTACCATAATGTCATTAAATTTACCAATACTCAAATGCTCAAGGATGCTGAACAATATTATAATTTTCATCTTAACAGAAAATGATGTACTGACATAGATCTGTAAGCACCAGAATGCTGCTTGCTGTGCTTCAATATGTACGTCAGATCTTCCAATGCCTGGGCTTTCTTATCCTGTAACACGAACAGCAAGTGACGATGCCAGTAAGCATCTAGCAGCATTGGTTCCAACTCTATTGCTCTGCAATTAGACAAAAAACAAATACATTAATACATAGACTGATACATGGAATATAGTATATTTACATTATTCTGACAATAATGTATCAATAATACACTTGTACCATACCACAATAGGAATGCGTTATTTTAAACTTTCCACTTATTAAAAAATTTTAATATATGTAGTCAGCATGGAACTGATTTCAATGGTGAATTAATAGGCATGGTTTGCTGTCTCCTTGGGTCCATTTTAGTCTATATAGAGAATTCTACAGAATGACGAGTTTTTCCTTAGAATAGAATTAATGATAAACTTCTGCAAATGTTTGCAGAAACTAGAAAATTATAGCATCTCAGGGTACAAACTTTAAGCATACCAAACACTATATGAAAGTTTTGGCTGATATCTGTAAATTATACAGAGGATAACATTAATATTAACAAACATTAACAAAGAATCTGAACACATTTCACGCTGATGTCAGTAGTGTTGCCTGAAAAGTTATAACAACATCCCATCATTGACAGAGAAATAGGTTTGGTTTGATATTTTACAGCACAACAACATATGTAGGTTATTTAGTGTCCAGGCCTTTGGAATAAACTGGATATGCCAAAGTAGCTGACCTGGACTCATTTGACGGGAGAATTCAAAATCGTACCCTTTTGGTAGTGAATGCATAATAATCCACTCAGTTACCATGGCTACACAAAAATAAGCATAACAGGTGACTACCATGATCAAGAGAATTTATCATTCATATACAAGTTATGTGTACAAATAAAATTGTATGCATCTGGTTGGATTTTCAAACTTTTGTGTCCATGGACTGAACTTTAACAGCATTTTCTATTTATTTAAAAACTTTAACATTTCCAAAGCACTCATTTCCTCAAGTTATAAGTATCCTTATCATACAATCTCTGGACAGCTAAAATTTTGGAATACATTTTCCCAAAAATGGAGTTATCAGAAAAATGAACTCTTAACACAGTTGTCTCCCTTTGCAAAAGCCCCACCCCCACCCCCACCCCCACCCCACCCCCAACCAGCAGCCACCTGCTTGAGCTTGTATCCAAACGTACCCCTCAAGGATGGCCAGCATACTAATGAAAAAATGTTTGATTTAAGTCCCATGAGAAGACACATATTGAGGTTTACTGATAGAAATCTCATAAATATTTGTCAAATTCAAAATTCAAAACACTGACATTTGTTCCAACATCCCCCCCCAAAAATACATAATTGTAATTCATATAAAAAGGTAAGTAATCCATTTATCTTTATCACTGTGAGCTCCTTTGATGTCAACTCTGATAATTATTAGCTATTACCAATAATTATTAAAATTACAAAATTTAACATCTTGGAAATACTGTATTGTTCACCTAAAGGTAGCATGACATCTATTTGTATAAAGTACAAAATGGTATCTAAGACATTGTGCTTTCTCTCTCACAGATTATGAAAGAGAACCTGAGTAAAACCAATCAATCATCTCACAAGATAAATTCCTTTGCAAACAATATACATGACATGCAATAGCTATGAAATTAGTTTCACATTGGCATAGCCCCCAATGATGGAAGTTGTTGCAAAAAGTGCAAAATGTCTGGGATTCTCAGCTTAGAATAAAAGTGATTAAATGAAAATAGGCAGAGTCTGAGAAATTTGACATTAAATGGATTCAAATATACATTCTAGGGAAAGTGGAATAGACGAAGAGTTACAGGTATAAGTTTGTATTTTATTGACAAGGTATCCAAATGGATTTTATTAATGATTATTCATAATAATTTTCAATAAAAATTCATACAAGTTTAATCACAATAATCCCATAACATAAATGTGATTTTTAAATTAAAATATTAAATATTTCAAAATCATTTATCAGTGATTCCTTTCTTACTTTAAATGTAATCACTTCTCCCATCTGTATGATTCCCCTTCTATAAAGGCTATCTCTCTTATAAGACCACTTTCATATGCAGAACAGGTGGTCTTATAAGAGAGTAACAGCACTTAAATTCATAGATTTATAAGGGTGTCTGTTTTGTCTTCAAAGAAATATCTTTGTTTAATTGGTCCATAAATTTGTGGTCTGTAGTAACACAAATCCAACAAATATGGCACACTATAAAAAAAAAATGGCTCCACAATATATGCAAATGTTGTGTGATTTACTTGTTCAAATCCTTCTCCGCTTTCTTGATATAGCCAAGCTGAAAATATATAAAAGACATCTGAATAAGATATCAAGCATTTCTCTGTTATGCATGCTGTATTTATCCCACAAAAAGCCTATTCTCAAAGATAAGCTTCTGCAATATTAAAATTTGTTAATAAATATTCATTATAAATATCTGTTTGATAATTGAAGAACAAGTCGATGCCCCTACTCTTTGACAAATTTGCCAGACAGCCCCCTGCCCTCCAAGTTTAATTATGGAAGAAATACTGTAAATCAGTGCAACAAAATTATAACAACAAAGAAATGATTAAAACTTAATCATAACTGTTTCAGCAACATACTTTGGTTGATTGAAACTAATACAAAGAAATTTTAAACAGAAAAATTTCAATTAAAATTCATCTGCAAATGAGATACAACTGTGAATGAAAATTTTAATAATGTGTACTTCTAGGACATAAAAATTATACCATCATGATATCTTTCAAACTTTTACTTTCTTGTAAAAAAAGGAACCATGATCAAAGAGTCAACCAAATATAGGAATTCTTATCTATGCAAAACACAAGGCATGACTCATACAGCAAACTTTTTAGACTGAACAAAAATTACCACAGACCTTTCTATGCAATGCTCCCCTACGACAGTAATCAAAAGCTCTTGGTTTGTCCTTCATTTCTTCTGTAAGCTTCTCAAGTTCTTCGTGTAAGATCTGTGAAATTTTTAAACATACAAGTCAATATCACAAGTAAAAAAAAAGATTCAAATTGACTCATACCAGGAAGTTTTTTAGGATGTATACAGTGACAGTTCGCAAAGAAGACCCAATGCTTTGTAAATTAATTAAACTTAACAAGGAAAGGATCTATACAAAACAATGTTGATGACCAATAATGAAGCATTAAATACATATATTGCAAATTTTAATTATCAAGTCTCTCAGTATTACAGCCTAATGGCAAGAAAATTTACTAATCTGTTAAAATTTTGAATTTGTACCAAACAATAAAAAAAAATGAACCATACTAAGCTCTAATCAGTTCTGTACCCATTATCTTAAACATGAAACTTTAGCTCTAATTCAAATATATGAATTCCATCAAATTTAGATTTGACTCATTTTCATTTACTCCAATTATAGCTTGAATCACAGAACTTGTCAGGATTTTCTTAACTTAGGATCTATTTTATCTTGTTCTAGTTCTCTTATTTAAACGAATAGTCAAACCTGCTTTGAGTCACCTGTATTAGACAATCATCTGTCAAAACAACCAGCCTTTTAGTCTCATAGATGAAAATATTAAAGAAGAAAATATCTATTAAGCAACCACCTGTCTACAGTGGTCACATTACCCATTTCCATGGGATGTTGGCTTAAACAGGATTATCTGTACTCTAAAATTGATCTCTAAAGGATAGTCTTTTATTTTTAATTTGAGTTCAGCGTTCAAATACTTATGAAAATATTAGACCTGGTATTGCCAAAGTACAATATACAAATGTTAATTTTTAGTGACATCCAATCCTCAAGGAAGAAAAGATAACAACAATCGCTTATCTATTTGAAGTACCTTCCAGTGTATGCTACCAAAGTTTAATGTAAAATATAAAACTGAAGAGGTGTATTGTAACACTAATAAAGTTTGAAAAGTGAAAAGTTACAACTAACGTAGAGACCTGTACCACCTATGTAAAAGAAAAACACTAGACTTTCTCTAAAACATGTTACAATACTAACACATGTACTATGACAATCTGGAACTCAAACTATAATGAATAAGAGTTTCATTTTATTCATATGTTTATGACGATGTCAGATCCACCAAATATTATATTTAATTATGTGAAAGTAATTTGATAGTTTTATACATACAGGTGTTTTACCGGAGTGTGAATTTGATAATTTATTTTTAATAGGTCTTGATTTTATACACAGAGGAATTACAGGAGTGAGCATTTGATAAATTTATAATTTATTCTTTGTGTAATTACAGGAGTCTGCATTTAATAAATGTAAAATTTATACATAGTGTAATTACAGGAGTGTGCATTTGATAAGTCTAGATTTTATACATAGTGTATCATGTAGGAGTATGAATTATACTTTATGCATAAAGTATCTTTTAGGAGTGTGAATTTAATATAATTATGAAATAAATTCAATAATATTATGAGTTGAACTGCTTACAAAGAGTTGAATATTTTTTAATGTGTCATAAATTTCATGTAAAAAAATGATGAGTTTAACATTCTATTTATCATAAAACATTAAGGACTTTGCCTCATTCAATGACACTGAAATATGACCTTATACAGCATTATGGCAAAAATGACACTGCTATGTGACAATGCAAAGCTTTATGCAGTGACACTGCTATGTGACATCACACAGCATTATTAAAGTGACACCTGCTGTGACATCACACAGCATCATGACAGTAAAAATGCTAAGACATTGCACAACATTATGATAGTAACACTGCTATGTGACACTGTACAGCATTATTAAAGTGACACCTGTTGTGACATTGCACAACATTATGACAGTGACACATGCTGTGAAATTGCACAGCATTATGACAGTGACACCATGTGACATTGCACAGCATTATGACAGTGACACTGCTGTGACATTGCACAGCATTATGACAGTGACACCATGTGACATTGCACAGCATTATGACAGTGACACTGCTGTGACATTGCACAGCATTATGACAGTGACACTGCTGTGACATCACACCACATTATGAGAGTGACACTATGTGACATTGTACAACATTATGATAGTGACATGACACTGCTATGTGACACTGCACAGCATTTCAAGTGAAACTGCTATGACTGCACAGCATTATGACAGTGACACAGCTATGAGATATCACACAGCATTAGGACAGTGACACTATGTGACATTACACATTATAACAGTTACACTGCTATGTGACATCACACAGCATTATAACAGTGGCACTGCTATATGACATCACTGACCATTATGAGTGACACTATGTGACATTACACAGCATTACAATGCTGACACTGCTCTGAGATATCACACACCATTATTACACAATGTGGCAAGTAATTTTTTGATATTATAATGCTAATAATGGCGAGAGTATCATAAATTCCATGATGGCATAGCAATGAAGTGGTGTTCCAACTGTAATTATTACATTTTAAAATTTTACTTCATAAACAAAAGTATCACAATTTTATTATAAATATTTTTGGAGATATTTTTTAGAATTAATAGACAATCTTACATGAGTGAAGGATAATAAAAGCTTTTTGAAAGAAAAGGTAACAAAATTACTTTACAGCATGTTTTTGTAGCAATGTAAACATTTTGTGTTGTGATTCAAAAGGTTAAGAATGAGATCTCACAAATATAATCTAGTCAAAATTTTTTAGCTGATGAAATAATGAGTAGCTAACATTTTTGTAATCACTTGAAACTTCTACACAAATGCAACAAAACATTTTTTTTTATAAAATCCTACTTCATCCAGTTTGAGTGTTCATGTCTTATTCCTAACCTTCAATTGTGATCATAAACATTTGGTTTGGTGTTTTATGGCACAAAATTACATGTAGGTTATTTTGTGCCATGGCAACAGAACATAAGTGACTTGCCCATGGACACACCACTGTTGCCAACTCAGGCTGATCATGCATCCTATCAATCAAACATTCATACACTACTGAGCCACTGTGACTTTTGCCAACATCTGTCTCCTTATGACATACAGCCGAGTGCTACAGGCCTATTGTACATCTCTAATCCTGCAGGGGGTTAACATTAGTTACTCCATATAGGATATCAAATCCTAATTTATTCTTTATAAGACTCACTCACTTTTCAGAAAATAATACACTGTTCAATTATCAGTGACATACTAGCTTAAAGTCTCATAGTTACAGATTGTCTGTTATGTGAACTACTTGAAATTTAGTAGGGATTATTTACATGTTTCCCATATCAATAAAAAATGTTTTATATGACATCACTAATTGTGTGTTTTGACATTACAGCTGTTATGACATAAAAATGATTCATTCATATTTTTCTACCATTATGATATTCTTTTGTTCAACATGTAAGGAATTTACATTAACTATTTTATTTTCTCAACAATAAAACTGATGCAAATTAATGGTTCTAAAGAAGTATATAATAAATAAAATAAATTTTACATGTTGGGATACATTGTATAATAAATGAAACAATGCATGTTAGGATACATTGTATAATAAATGAAATAATGCATGTTAGGATAGATTGTATAATAAATTGAATAATGAATGTTTGGACATGTTGTATAATAAATAGAACAATGCATGTTAGGATATGTTGTATAATAAATAGAACAATGCATGTTAGGATATGTTGTATAATAAATGGAATAATGCATGTTAGGATCTGTTGAGTAATTTACTCATAAAAAAATAACTTTTCCACTGCACTTAGTCTTGAGGTTTGTGCTTTTAGGCACAGTGAATTATTCAACATAGCCACATTGCAAAAAAAGAATTATCCTCAGCAAATTTTTCTATGTAATTCACTCACTGTGGTCCTTTTTCGTACCTGCAAGACATCCAAATTTTCTTCATTCTCCACAAGTGGTTCAATGTACTCTAAACTCTCTGGGATTGAACTAGATATGGAGATCTTTCTGTTGAGAGCACAAACGGGAAATTAACACTTATGTAAAACAAAATAATACTGAATTATACGAGAAATGATTTAATACATGCATTGTAATACATGATACATGAGTATATGCATTCATCTCTCTCTCACTCACTCTCTCTCCCTTTCTCTTAAACATTCCACTGTTCATTATTGCTGATATTCTACAACAACATCAAACTCATAACTAAAATAACATCAATACTTAATTTAAATATTTTTAAACATATTTGGCTCTCTCTGTTGGGGCTACTCATGGGCTAGAATCTGAATGTAAAAGAATAATTCCCAATCAGTGCTAGGCTAATCCCAGCATTACTATGTATTCTGAGCTGATCCCATCTCAAGCAGAATTGGTCCTAGGCTGATCCCAGTATTACTATGTATTCTGGGCTGATCCCATCTCAAGTAGAATTGGTCCTAGGCTGATCCCAGCTCAGCAAGAGGCTAATAACAGCCTCTTGTATAATTCCCAGGTCTGCCTCTCAGTTTGAAGGTACATGTACAACACCCCTATCTAAGTGTTAGCCACTGACTAAGCCTTATAATTTGACATTACATCATCTTACCACACCACCAGTTAAAGTTCCTCCCTCAATGGTCATTATCAGACAAACCCTATTGCAACACTAGCAATGTGTACCTACAATAACTCAAGATTCTCAAGTTAAGCATAAACTAAAATTTAATAAATTATCATAACAAATACCTAATCTCAAAAATAATTTTCTGATGGAACAGAAAACAATTCAAGCAACTCAAAGGATATAAGCATAATCATGTACCCAGAACATCAGGAACGCACAAAGCAAATAATTATATAACCAGAACATTAGAAACACTTACAAAGAACATTATTATGTACCTTAACATTCACAAAGCAAATAATTATGTACCTTAACATCTGGAACACTGAAAGCAAATAATTAAGTAACCAAAACATTAGGAACACACATAAAGCAAATAATTATGTACCCTGAAAATCAGGAACACACAAAGCACATAATTGCATACCATAACATCAAGAACACACAAAGCAAATAATTATGTACCCTAACATAAAGAACTCACAAAGCACATAATTATATACCTTGACATCAGGAATACAAAAAGCAAACAATTATGTACCCTAACATTAGGAACTTACAAAGCACATAATTACATACCCTAACATCAGGAACTCACAAAGTACATAATTATGTACCCAAACATCAGGAACACACAAAAACATATTTATGTACCCTAACATTAGAACCACACGAAGCAATAAATTTTGTACACTGAATATAAGAATCACAAAAATGCATATAGCAATGTGTTCCGAGCTTCATGATCACAAAAGCACATAATTATGTACACTGAAAATAAGAATCACATAGAATGCACGTATTAATGTACCTAAACATTAGGATCACACACCATGTAATGAATGTACTCATTAGAATCACACACCATGTAATTAATGTACTCATTAGAATCACACACCATGTAATTAATGTACTCATTAAAATCACACACCATGTAATTAATGTACTCATTAGAATCACACACCATGTAATTAATGTACTCATTAGAATCACACACCATGTAATTAATGTACTCATTAGAATCACACACCATGTAATTAATGTAATCATTAGAATCACACACCATGTAATTAATGTACTCATTAGAATCACACACCATGTAATTAATGTACTCATTAAAATCACACACCATGTAATTAATGTACTCATTAGAATCACACACCATGTAATTAATGTACTCATTAGAATCACACACCATGTAATTAATGTAATCATTAGAATCACACACCATGTAATTAATGTACTTATTAGGATCACACAGAAAGGAAATTTTTCAGCATTTCAACACAATGTTAACCCACTCATTTTGTGCCTCTGTGGTCCAAGTGTTTGATTCTCAGATGAAAAACATGAAAGGCTTAATGTTCATTCATCAAAGACACTGTCCGGATTTGCTAGACGTTTTCCATTACATTTTTGCCTACAAGAAAACTTCCATGTCATACAAGCTTCGTTTGAATTCCATTTATGTTTGCAGTTTAGTTATTGTCTCATTTTCATTAGAATCTCTGAAATGTATACTGATTTTGTATTTATCACTTACATTCTTTGTTTTATTTTGTTTTTGCTCATTTGAAATAAAATGAAAATGCATTTACCAAACTAAGGTTTTCTGTTTTAGAGAGTGAAAATGGGAGAGAACTATTACTTTCAGATCTTGTCTTATTAAAAGTGAGCTCCTAAAATATCAAAGTAATTAAAATGAAAAAGAGCATTGAATTTGCAATTAAATGAAAGTTATAACCATACCTACCTTAAATATACATTTAAATAATGAACAATACATATGTTCATAAGACACTTTATTGTACATATAAAATAATCTTTGGCATAACAGGGGCAAATCCTATCACAGCACACTGTGCCTGCCTAGCTCTGAATTTGTTCTATAGGAATAAGAAGAGAGACTTGGGGGAGTTTGTAGGGTTGGGAACAGTGTCCAAAACTGTAAGTGGACCTACAAGAGGCTGATATAAGGTATATAGGGACACTGATAACCAAACCATGACAAGTCCTGAGAATGCTATGATAACAAAAATCAGCCAATTCACTGTAGGATTCGGGCATATGGGTAAAATAGTTGAGTACATTTAACTAATGAGACAAACTAGGGTTTAAAAGCAAAGATGTGAATGTATGAAACCTAGCAATGGCCAAACAGTGTGACTGTAATAAAGGCCCCCAATTTAAGGAAATGTAAAGATCAGAGAAACCATAATAGACAAAGAGGGGCCCAACAAGGAGTCAGAGATGGATGCACTGTGTATTACTTAAACTATATTTAGTCAATCAAATTATACAAATATGGTTGTAAGCAGATTTTATTTTATATTTTATTTCATTTAAATAAAATTATACATATACACCTCTCCCTTGATAACTTGCACACAGCAGGATCCACAAATATAGATCGCATTAAAAGCAAGGATGAAAGTTACTGAGGGACCTCCAAGAACTGCAAAAAATTTCATTAATAAATTGAGAAAACTGCTAGGGAGGAGGACAGTTAGGGAACTGGGCTGTTTAATGTAACAATCACATCAATAATAATTTTCATAATGAGCTTTTTCTAATGAAGTTGTTCATTATTCTGTATAAATAACATTTATTTTCTAAATGTCCAACATGTGAAAAATCATTCCAAGTATTTCAACAACCATTACATGTATGCAAAAACATCTGTGTATAACATCACTGCTTTTTGCTTTCTTGATTAGTCTGGTTCCTGGCGTGGTATTTAATGGTATACAAATAATCAGGAGACCATACTGCCAGGAACTAGACTAACTGTTGATAAACAACCAAACAAGATTCCTTTTTCGAAAAACAAACTAGCAACATTTATTTTGTGAGATAATCTCCTATGTTGAAACTCAATTTTTGTATTGTAATGGTACAATATTGATGTCGTGATTTCGTTAATGTAATAGTAAATCTATTCATCTTGAGGATATCTCTAAGTGCCAGTTCAGAAATTCTCTGAAAAGTGCTTGCCAACAATGGTCCATAAAACCAAGCTCTTTATTTCACAAAATATTTGTTTCGCTTGGTTGTCTTGCTTTCTTTGATCACAATTATGAATGAGTCAGTTGATGTAGGGTAGTTTATGTTGCATACACAATAACATTTATAACAGTGTTCAAAGTGAGTTCACAATACATAGAACAGGGCTGCTAGATTTTAAGTGTGTAGGATTTACATGCCATTTAACTTTTTATTTATTCTACCTCCTTTATTTGATTCAAAAGACATAATTATGTGATAATATAAAGGAGGCCAGCTTTTAATTCAGTACAACAATAAAACAAATACTTTTGCAAGCTAGTTATCAAAACACGGTTGGCAAGTAATTAGGTTCTAAGAGAAATGCTTACAGACACGGCTGTTACAGTAGATTGACACATTTTACATTTAAATACACATTGCATTATGACGATTACACTTAAGATGAACTAAAAATAGAATTAAAACACAAATTTCACTTCATAAAAATTATTTAATTGGCATTTAAATATTAATGTACTGCGTACACTAGGCATAAGTGACATTTTCATTTATCAAAATCTTTAATTACAGTGCAATAATGTTGTTTGGAAAGAAAATGTAACCAATTATGACTTCTTGTTAAAAGATGATAATTTCAAAATGCTGATTAAAATTTCATGTTATATCTACTGTTTTCGACCATAAAATGAGTGATATATCGACGTTTCAGTTACCAATGTAGATCACGATTTTTTCAAGTTCAAAAAATAGGGATTAACTTTTTTGTTGGTATTTTCTGGTTAAAAAAATGGGATCCATGCCTGACACCGCATATTAAGTGGGTTTGTGAGATATCAGGGTGCGAGTTATCAAGGAAGTGGTATACAACCATTTATGATGTCATTTATGATGTCATCAAATCAATAACATTTAATGTCTTCCTGGAAAGTAATGTTACCGTTAGCAATGGTAAAAATCTGACAAATGTACAAAATTAGATCCTGATTTATCAAGCAAAAAGTTTTTGAACATAAAAATTTAGCAACAGCTTGAAATAATTGAATTTTCAAATTCCTTCATAAAGAATAATCATGTTCAATTCCATTTTGATCTATCATTCATCATTATGTGTTATTTATTTTGCATTTGCACTGTTTTTTCAAAATGTATTTATCATTTTGTCAATAATCATTCTGTATTGCATTTGTGGTCACTTTTCGTTCCATTTATATTTCTTCTTCATTAACTCTGCATTCTGATTTTCTTCACTTGTAAAAATTACTTGTTTCAAGGACTGTAGGTCAAATTCACAGAATTTTTTTTCATATGTTTAAGTCAATGCTCAAGTTTTGCCTTTAAAATCCATGTCTAATTGAAGATGTGGGACCATGAACTAATTTTTAAATGACCATGTCTCATCTTCTATGACTCCGTATATTCTCAACACAGCATGGATATGCTTTACCTTTTTATTTTTTCCTCCTCCTTCTGGTCTTTTCCTGTTTCCTCTATTTCTGACTCTTCTGAATCCTCAGGAGTTGGTGGGAAAACCTCATCAAACCATATGTTCCAAATATCTCTCACCCATTCACGCACATTATAGTCTGGTCTGAAATACAGCCACACAATCATGTGATGAAAAAATAAATCCTTTGTAAAATCTGCTATGAGTTTTTGAATAAACTTTGATAAATTTACAACCTGACATTAATGACACTACTTTCTAAACAATATACATATATACAGCAATAGCCTGCTCAAAACCAACTTTACTAAACTGGCATTCTGTCTCTACCACATTATCTTCTGGTTCTAGTAAATAACAGTGTATATTTATTTTCGATATACTGACATCTTCAAAATCCGGAAATAAACTTTTTGAATAAATACAGCTCCTACAGTGAGTTCTGCAATGATGTGTACTCCAACTGGTTCCAGTCCTATTGGTAATGCTGACTTCAGCGCAGAGACATATATGTAAATGTGCTTCATGCATTCTGTAAATTTCATGAATTTATTTTACATTTTGAATCCAGATATTTAAACACATGACTGAAATAAAGATATACTAATTCTACTTTATTCATAAACAAATGTATAAATTTATTGCCAAAGAAGAGAATGACAAAACCAATTATTTTCACCTGAACATCAAATAACAAATAAATCAGATTATAGGAAATAGTTTAAATCAATGGTATAGTAGTACACACAGTACTCACAGCACTTGAGTACTCACAGAACTTATTATAGCACTATAGTATTTACAGTTATTTACAGTACTCACAGCACTTACAGTATTCACAGTATTCAGCAATTCTAGTGCTCATAGTACTCACCCTTATAGTATTCACCACACTTAAAGTACTCACTGCATTTACAGTACTCAAGGTACTTACAGTACTTAAAGTATTCACAGTACTCACATCAATTATGATAATCACAACACATAATACTCAAACACTCACAGTACTCACATCACTTACACAGTACTTACATCATCTCAAAAGTAAAAAATAAGCAGAGTTTTTCAGGGAAAGGAAATTTTAAAGTTTGTGTCAACTCTGATGAAAAGAAATTTACTTCAAGGGTTTGTAAGTAATACAAATAAACACATCTTGTATGTTGCTCTATATTCTAGTAAACCTGCTAAATGTGTTTTTGGTTACATCAATTGACAAATGGATGAATAAGCAGGAAAAAATAAGATGCTGCCTTTTTATCAGTGCCGTCAAAAATATCTCTAAATAAAACTAAATGCAGTGATTAGATATACAAATCTTTCTGTTGCACAGAATTTCAACTACAGCTACTGAAGAAATTACCTTTCTGATCATCAGCTTGAACAAGGCAATGATGTAAACAGGAATTGACAAATGACAATTGAATTGCTTTTTCCAAACACTAAAGTATGTAAAATTACTTATGTATGAAATAAAAAGTCATTCTTACAAACATTAGAGTATGCAAAGTCATTTATGCATGAAATAAAAAGCTGCTCTGATTTCACTGTATTATTCTGGCTTTATATCAATTCAGATAATTGTTTTTTAATGTCCCCACCATGACTGTTAGTACATAGAACAATAATTTTAAGCCCCAAAACTAAACATTTTTGAAATGGTACTGTACAATAAACTAATGTACAAGTTGAGTCCAAAGTGCAAACAACATACACCCTGAACTGCTGATCCAGTTTGCACCAAACAGATTAGGATTTATCTTGTTTGTCCTACTGATGACTCCTATATAAACAGATGAGACCCAGATCTGCTGGCTGATGATGTGATGGCAAATCTGGGTCTATGCAGTTTATAGTTAGATCTGACTTTTGAGTGAGTATATATGGTATGTTATTTCACAAGGCAAGGGAGATGACAAACCATAAGCTTCAGAAATAATTACTTACTTTAATCCTTTTTTGTCCCCATATTCTTGAAAATTCAAAATATCTGGCAAACTATGTTTCCTCCCCTCTCTAACTTGCCTGGAATAGAGGGAATAAATTATAAGAAAGTTTTTAATAATAATAATAATAATAATAATAATAATAATAATAATAATAATAATAATAATAATAATAATAATAATAATAATAATAATAATAATAAATATTAATAAATTATTATTATTATTATTATTATTATTATTATTATTATTATTATTATTATTATTATTATTATTTAAAGATGGTAACTCAATATTTAAGAAATAGAACTAATCATACATATTTTAAAAAAGCAGAAAATAAAACAAAAAGAAAACTTAATTTCTGAAGTTCTCTTCAAACATGACTATAAAGATTGCATTATACTTAGAGGATACCCAATAACTTCATCCTACTGCATTAAAGTAAGATTAGAGGATCTCTGATAACCCCATCTTATTGTACTATACTAAGCATACAGAATCTCTGATAACCTCATCTTATTGTACTATACTAAGCATACAGGATCTCTGATAACCTCATCTTACTGCACTATACTAAGCATACAGGATTTTTGATAACCTCATCTTACTGTACTATACTAAGCATACAGGATCTCTGATAACCTCATCTTACTGCACTATACTAAGCATACAGGATCTCTGATAACCTCATCTTACTGCACTATACTAAGCATACAGGATCTCTGATAACCTCATCTTACTGCACTATACTAAGCATACAGGATCTCTGATAACCTCATCTTATTGTACTATACTAAGCATACAGGATCTCTGATAACCTCATCTTACTGCACTATACTAAGCATACAGGATCTCTGACAACCTCATCTTACTGCACAATACTAAGCATACAGGATCTCTGATAACCTCATCTTTCTGCACTATACTAAGCATACAGGACCCCCAATAACCTCATCCTGTTGTACTATACTGAGCATATAGTACCTCTGATAATCTTATCTTATTGTACTATATACTAAGCTTAGAGGACCCACTTTAAAAATGGTTACTGAAATACAGGTCTCACACTGGGACACGAAGTTCTCTTTCAATGGGTTTTACTATTCTGATCATAGAGTGTCGTCGTCTAATTCTGTTGGGTCTTTGTCTCAGGAATCTCTCTACTTCATCCAGGCGTGCCATGCTAACTGGGCTCCTCTGTTTCTTCTTCTTTCTAAATGAGTAAGATGGAAAAAGTTTGTTAAGTGGAATGATTCAAACAGTCTAACTTATATTAGCCATAATCTCAATGTATTTTACATGGTTAAATTGTGTAATGTTTTCACTCAGTGATAATTCACTAATGAGCTAGTCTGGATATTGGATTATTCAGTCAATGACAAATATTTATAA
Organism: Potamilus streckersoni; assembly: GCA_016746295.1. Lineage (NCBI taxonomy): Eukaryota > Metazoa > Mollusca > Bivalvia > Unionida > Unionidae > Potamilus > Potamilus streckersoni. The sequence goes on along the minus strand of JAEAOA010002311.1, from coordinate 542,475 downwards.
ATGTGCTTGATTTGATTCAAAGATTATTTTGCCTAGACTGACAATGATTTATTTTACAAATTATGAAAAGCTTTGAATATTTTTAATTTAGAAGATTTAATTACTGTTTAAAAAGTGTAAATGTGATTTACATAAATTATGCAATGGAACAGGGGAAAAAATATTTCACATGAAGAAAATGGTTTATATTTTGTATAAATGGCACTGAGACTCCTATCCCATAATGTATCTGAATTGTTATTTATACTCTTATCTAGGGATAGATGGGCACTATGAGGAAATACCTGGCCTGGCCAGATTTTAAGATAAAAGTTTGATTTTGCCAGGTCAGATCCCCACTCTATAGACATTTAAAAAAATCTAACCATTTTACAACTGATAAAAATGGGGGTGAGAGAGGGGAGTGGAGAAACAGGACAAATGAAAGTGGAAAAACCAAATATAATCAAAATTAATGTACCCAGGTACCTGGCAAAATTTACCTACCCATCCAATTCTAATCATAATATTATATATGTAACATTTTTTATGATACTGTATCATAAATGATGTTATGTAAAGGAAAGACCTAATGTTCAAGGTATCAGAATGTTTTAAATGTCATATCACTACACTATTCTATTGCATGATTTTCAAACAAAATTTGTATTTTTTATCATGCAATAAATGGATGATATATTTGTGTTCATTTTAAATGAAATTTATACAATTTGTTGAATAATTTAAATTTCTTCCTCATAAATGTTCACATAAGATAGAAATTATCCAACTCATTTCATACATTTATTTTATTTTAAGTTACCACTCATGTACAATCCTCCATGTCTAATGTGATCTCTGCCTGCCTCTCAAAAATATATGAAAATCTGCATGGGACTCTTCATTCTTTTAAAACTGCTCTTCAAATAGAACTTAAACTTTATATTACCAACATCTTCTCATGATAATGTCTTCAAAAATGTTAATAATTTTGTATCAATATATATGCAAATGTAAATTTAACTATGAAATGATCTCATTTATTTATGTAGTTTATTTACAGCTATTGCAGTAAACTTTTGTGGTATCTTAAGTTTCCTTATTAACAAACTTCTTAACTATGTATAACAAAAACACAAAAAGAATAGAAATGATAGACATGAAATATTAAGCAAAAATTATATATGAGCATTCCAATAAATAGAAGACAAAGCAAAATGGAATCAGATTTGTAATTTTTTTAAAAATACTTTTCAGTTCAAGACAGATATCTTTAGGTCAATATGCCATAGAATTATTTTTGACAGCAATGTTAAAATTGTCTTAACACTATTTGACTAAACTATAGAAATGTAAAGTATCTTCTAAATACAGTGATTTCTTACCTTACTGTAATGTATTACCTGATTTAACATCTGCTAATCATCATGTATTCAAGATATGGAATGAATGTTTTTTTTAAGAAAACATGATAAAAACAATATACAGGCAACCTTGCCTAAAATACAGTTCTGTAATTTTCAGCAGAAATGTTTCATATTTTCTTCCATAAGAAGAATTGGTATGGAATATGCAGATGAACTGGCCTATATGTACTTTTATCTATATTCCATATTGTGCCTTCTACATTTAGCGGAGCTACAGGTATTTCCTAAAGTATCAGTGATCTCTTTGTGGAAACATTGTTGATTAATTAATCTGTATCTATCAGAGACAGCAAAATTAAATGTCTATATCTTACATTAAAACCATAGCAGTCCATAATATTAACATATGGCTACAACAAACTGGAAGAAATTGAGCCACTTTGGCTCAATTAGAAGGTCAAAAAAAATGTAAAACCGCTAAAACAGCAAATTTCATCCTTTTTCAGATTCCCTTTCCACAATGAAAGCCTTACATTTTACAATCCATTAATACCCATATATTAATGAAACATGATGTTCTAATACAATCAGTAAAAAGCATTATGTACTGTTGGCTGCCTAGTCACGTTGATATTAAGGGTAATGTAAGGGCAGATATATCAGCCAAAGCTACCATCTGTTTTTGAAGGAAAGATTTGATATACTGTCTTCTAATAACGGACAAATTAGCATGTTCATCACACTTGGCAAAATATGTGGAATAAAAATTTTACAAAAATGAAGTTGAAAAGTGGAACAAATAGGTTACAGACTGATATGTCTACACATAATGCAGCAGCAGGTCTGGGTTTTAGAATGTTTGCAGTTGTGTGAACTTTGTACAGGAGACAATACAGCTCTACATTGCTATAACAAGATTAATGATTATAACACAATGCCACACTGGACATCAGGACTAAATTATAAAAAAGATATAACACAATGCCATGATGGACATCAGTACCAATTATAAAACAACATATATAACACAATGCCATGCTGGACACCAGGACCAAATTATAAAAAAAAGATATAACAATGCCACGATGGACATCAGGACCAAACTATAAAACAACATATATAACACAATGCCACGATGGACACCAGGACCAAATTATAAAAAAGGATATAACACAATGCCATGTTGGACACCTGGAACAAATTATAAAAAGGATATAACACAACGCCATGCTGAACACCAGGATCAAATTATAAACAAGGATATAACACAGTGCCACTATAGACACCAGGACCAAATTATAAACAAGGATATAACTAAGTACCACTATGGACTCGAGTACCAACTTATGAAAAAGGATATAACACAGTGCTAATATGGACTCTAGTACCAAATTATAAAACAGGGTATAACACAGTACCATTAATGTCAACATGACCAAATTTTAAAAATTATATTAGCTAAATATAAAATTTAATTTAAAAATTACAGAACTGTAAACATTCACAATATGAAAAAATTAGCATAAAAAACATTGGTTTATCCAAAGTATGACAGAATGGGTTGAACAGGTCTATATAAAGTATGACAATATGGGATTTATTTGTTCTATCCAAAGTGTGACACTATGGGTTGAATTAGCAGGTCTAAAGTATGAAAATATGAGTTGACTTGGTTTGTCAAATATATGACAATAGGGGTTCAATTGGTCCATCAAATGTATGATAAAAGATATGGCAATATGGGTTGAATAGGTCTGTCAAATGTATGACAATTTTGGGTTGAATTGGTCTGTCAAATGTATGGCAATATGAGTCAAATTGGTCTGTCAAATGTATGGCAATATGAGTCAAATTGGTCTGTCAAATGTATGCCAATATGAGTCAAATTGGTCTGTCAAATGAATGGCAATATGAGTCAAATTGATCTGTCAAATGTATGCCAATATGTTTTGAAGAAAAAAAAAAACAATATGAAACTTAGTATTATCTTTTTGTTTCCAATTTAAAACATTTTAATCCAACAAAATTCAAATGTACAAATAGCATTAAGTGAAAATAAATTTTGTATCTAACCTAAAATTAATGCCATACAGAACAGTGGCATTTTGTTTATACCCTCCTCCACCCCTCCCCTGACATACATATAAGAAGCATACAAGTTTGTATTTTTGTGTATATAAGGTCTCACACTGATCTGACAACTTTAACACAATACAATTAACTATACTGTCTGTAATTTTTCATACACTTTTTATTGGCTTTTATAAAATATATGAATAAGAACAGATAAAACTATTAGTACAAGTTTCAGCTCATTCTTAAATACAAAATATTTTACATTTTGCAAGAACAATTTTTACTGAAAACAAAACCTCACAAAAAAACAAAATATTTTCATTCACATATTGTGTAGAAAATAAACTAAATGGTAAAAAATTACAGACAGCACTGTTTGAAAAGTACTAAAAATTAAAACATCTTTAAAAATGTAAATTTTGATAGTTACTCCACTTTCCAATGATGAATCTGTGATAGTGCACTCAAAGTTGGACTGAGACAATGACAATAAAATGAATGAGGTTTAAGTATCATTTTTGGATATAAAATTACACTTATGAATCATAATTCGTATATAACCCTTATGTATCATATTTCTTTTATTACCCTTATGAATCATAATTCTTTTATTACCCTTATGAATCATAATTCTTATATTACACTTATGAATCATAATTCTTTTATTACCCTTATGAATTATAATTCTTATATTACCCTTATGAATTATAATTCTTTTATTACCCTTATGAATTATAATTCTTATATTACCCTTATGAATTATAATTCTTATATTACCCTTATGAATTATAATTCTTATATTACCCTTATGAATCATAATTATTATATTACCCTTATGAATCATAATTATTATATTACCCTTATGAATCATAATTCTTATATTACCCTTATGAATCATAATTCTTATATTACCCTTATGAATCATATTTCTTATATTATCCTTTTTAATCATATTTCTTATATTATCCTTTTTAATCATATTTCTTATATTACCCATAATAATTGTACCTCACTTATTACCCTTATGAATCTTATATTACCTATACAAATCATAATTCTTATATTACCCCTATGAATAATAATTATCATATGCTTACGAATCAATTCTTATTACCCTTATGAATCATAATTCTTATCCAAGACCATCAAACAATCATGATTAGTTTGTGCTTGGGGTGACAGTAAGTATAGAATCCAATAAAGCTGGCAAGGTTGTCACTGGATAAGTTACTCAAACAAAGCTATTATAACTTAATCTTTATGAGTCTGTCATGGAATGGGGGAGGAAGCTGTCAATGACTAAACTATATGATCCAATAATGCAGTCGGGGTCATTAATGGACAAATTACAAAAAAAAAATGGTATCCCAAGTCCATCTGTGTATACAGCAATATATATCATGCATTTTTAATTGTATTGAGTCAATTTATTTATTTCCATGGGTATCTGTTTTGGTTTTAGGATCTATCTTTGGGTTGTTTTAAGTTTTAGTGGTCACAGATAACATGAGACTCCATAATGAGACAGAGATCATGATTCAAGTGATGCTAAGCATATCATTGATTGATACTGGACTTAAAAGTTGTACTGTGATACAAAGTGTGATCCTTGCTTTACAATTGTTTTTCTGAGTTATCAGATTTTACTGTATGGTTAATTGGGAAGCCCTTATCTTTACAACCACTTCATTATGCATTACTACAGTGTTACTGTATGGTTAATTGGGAAGCCCTTATCTTTACAACTACTTTACTATTAATTACTAGAGTTTTACTGTATGGTTATTTGGGAAGACCTTATCTTTACAACCACTTCATTATGCATTACTAGAGTGTTTCTGTATGGTTAATTGGGAAGACCTTATCTTTACAACCACTTCATTATGCATTACTACAGTGTTACTGTATGGTTAATTGGGAAGCCCTTATCTTTACAACTACTTTACTATTAATTACTAGAGTTTTACTGTATGGTTATTTGGGAAGACCTTATCTTTACAACCACTTCATTATGCATTACTAGAGTGTTTCTGTATGGTTAATTGGGAAGACCTTATCTTTACAACCACTTCATTATGCATTACTAGAGTGTTACTGTATGGTTATTTGGGAAGCTCTTATCTTTACAACCACTTCACTATGCATTACTACAGTGTTACTGTATGGTTAATTGGGAAGCCCTTATCTTTACAACTACTTTACTATTAATTACTAGAGTTTTACTGTATGGTTATTTGGGAAGACCTTATCTTTACAACCACTTCATTATGCATTACTAGAGTGTTTCTGTATGGTTAATTGGGAAGACCTTATCTTTACAACCACTTCATTATGCATTACTACAGTGTTACTGTATGGTTAATTGGGAAGCCCTTATCTTTACAACTACTTTACTATTAATTACTAGAGTTTTACTGTATGGTTATTTGGGAAGACCTTATCTTTACAACCACTTCATTATGCATTACTAGAGTGTTTCTGTATGGTTAATTGGGAAGACCTTATCTTTACAACCACTTCATTATGCATTACTAGAGTGTTACTGTATGGTTATTTGGGAAGCTCTTATCTTTACAACCACTTCACTATGCATTACTACAGTGTTACTGTATGGTTAATTGGGAAGCCCTTATCTTTACAACTACTTTACTATTAATTACTAGAGTTTTACTGTATGGTTATTTGGGAAGACCTTATCTTTACAACCACTTCATTATGCATTACTAGAGTGTTTCTGTATGGTTAATTGGGAAGACCTTATCTTTACAACCACTTCATTATGCATTACTAGTGTGTTACTGTATGGTTTTTTGGGAAGACCTTATCTTTACAACCCCTTTACTATGCATTACTAGAGTGTTACTGTATGATTATTTGGGAAGACCTTATCTTTACAACCACTTCATTATGCATTACTAGTGTGTTACTGTATGGTTAACTGGGAAGCCCTTATCTTTACAACCACTTCATTATGCATTACTAGAGTTTTACTGTATGGTTAACTGGGAAGCCCTTATCTTTACAACTACTTTACTATTAATTACTAGAGTTTTACTGTATGGTTAATTGGGAAGAACTTATCTTTACAACCACTTCATTATGCATTACTAGAGTGTTACTGTATGGTTATTTGGGAAGCCCTTATCTTTACAACCACTTCATTATGCATTACTAGAGTGTTACTGTATGGTTAATTGGGAAGCTCTTATCTTTACAACCACTTCACTATGCATTACTAAAGTGTTACTGTATGGTTATTTGGGAAGACCTTATCTTTACAACCACTTCATTATGCATTACTAGAGTGTTACTGAATGGTTATTTGGGAAGACCTTATCTTTACAACTACTTTACTATGCATTACTAGAGTGTTACTGTGCTGCTAAGTGGGAAGCCCTTTAATAGCTTTACAACTGTTTTACTGAGTTAACTGAATTTTACTCCATGGTTAAGTGGGAAGCCCTTGACTTTACTACTGTTGCTCTAGTTATCAGTTTCATTATCAGTTTCACTGTACTGCTAAGTAGGAATCCCTTATTTTTAAAATTGCTTTTATTGAGTTAATGGAGTTTTACTGTACTGCTGAACCATGACTTATCTATTATTTTACTCTGGTTAACAGAGTTTAACTTTATTGCTAAAAAAGAAAATCTTGACTTAAAAACTATTTTAATCTAGTTATCAGAGTTTACTGGACTAAGTGGAAATCCCTTGACTTTACAACTGTTACAATCTGAGTTATTGGATTTTCACTGTACTGCTAAGTGGGAATCCCTTGACTTTACAACTGTTACAATCTGAGTTATTGGGTTTTCACTGTACTGCTAAGTGGGAAACCCTTGACTGTACACTGTTTTACTCAGATGTCAGTTCAAGGAATAGCAACACTTGATTAACAAACAATATTTATATTCATAATACCAATATAGAAACAAAATTTACATCTCAGATTTTAAGTGAAAATGTGCCATACTGTAGTTATAAGGTACTGATATTATTATCAGCAATGTTACTGATAGATGGTTACAGCCATTTCTCCTAAAATTCAATTCTAGTTTTCAAGATAAAAATAATAACATAACTTTATCCAACATTACCAGCTTAACTTAGATTGATTAAACTGGATTCTAGAGTCTGAACTCACCTTTTTGGCAGAATGACATAAGCTCTACCTGCAGCCAGGGCCTTCTCTGCTGGTGTCATTTCATCTGAAATATCAGAAGCATGATTTATATATATAATAATAATAATAATATATATATATATATATATATATATATATATATATATATATATATATATATATATAATATATATATATATATAATCTATATATATATATATATATATTATATATATATATAATAATATAATATATATATAAGCAAATAAAATGGTACAAAAAAAATAATTGAAAATAATTAAAATAATGCAAAATATTCAAATCCTCAGTGTGACTGATTTTTATGTAAAACATTTTCCAGAACCATAGGCCATTACATCATTTTCTGATCACTGAGAGTCACATGTGGATGTTGCTGGTTCTTGCTGTTGTTGTAACAATTTGGTTATTGTTGTTATTGTTGTTTTAATGGATACTGAAACCTTGTTTTTAGCTATTGGCTTTGTCAACTATCCCTGTTCAACAGCTGATAAAAAATTGTTAGCAATTCACAAACAATCTGTTTCTTCATTCATTTTATCTTTTTAATTACTGCGTATTGAATCATCTCTGATATTCTTTATAACTCCAATATGCTGAATTTGGTAAATATGTTATGATATCTGGGAGGTAAATTTTGACAAGATAAATGCAGTACAAATATCTGTCATAGCCCTTTGACTTTGAACACAATATCATGGATAGAAGATCACTGAAATTGTCTCCAATACTGTCAAGATAAGTACACACATGCTTAGTTTGATTTGCACCATAAATATTAATTTGTTTTCAAAAAGCATTATTAAATTTGCATCATTGCAGGTATTCTCCAAAATACAATATATTCTCAAACAGGTTTTGATAAAAATCCATTCATACTTGTCTGTCTTATCATACCAACAAGCCATCACAAAAAAATCGGACACCAAAATCTAATTTTCCTATGACGTTAATTGAGAATTCTGATTTTCAACTTGCTTACTTAAATGTAACTAAATACAAAAATGGTGAAAATTAATTTGCAGAGTTACCTTTCTTTGATGTCTTGGCTGTATGAAGTTTAAGAATATCCACATTAAACATTTCTGGTGGCACTCTCTGAAAACAAAACTGAACCATAAATTTCAAACTGAGACAATAAATAATGAAAAAGTGTAAACGTCAAAGCAGAAAAGAAAATATGGAAGCACTAACATAAATAAACCACAAATTTAAAAAAAATATTTTAAAAAATTGGAAAAAAGCAGACTCTTCAAATTTACAAAATAATTAGTAGACAATTTTACTGTGTAGCAGAAAAAAAAGCAAAGCTGCCAGCAGGGATCAAACCCAGTACTTAAACTTCACAGTGAAGCACTGATACCACAATACCATAAGATCAAAACCAGTTACACTGGTCACTAAATAGCAAAATATACTGCTAAGTTTTGTTAATCTAAAATTAATTTCACAAGCAAACAATCCATTTTTTATGAATTACATCAATATGTTAATCTGAAATAAATCTCACCCGCAACCCCTCCATTTTTTCTTCTTCAGGCTGAGGCTGTTCTGTCAACTCTATCTGACGCAGCTTCATCTGACGTACATTGGCCTTCTGACGGTCAATCTGACAAAAATAATTTAACATGATTAACTCAGTTACATTATAAAAATAAATTTAACATTAACTCAGATACATCATAAAATAAATTTAACATGATTAACTCAGTTACATCATAAAAATAAATTTAAGCCATTTTTTTCATTGACATTGGGATTCATAAGGTCATATTCTTAAATCACTTTCTGATTCTGTTTACAAAATTATTTTAATTTCAATCCAATTCCAATAATTTCTCAAACATGATGCAAGTGCTTATATGAAACCATAGAAAAATAAGTGTTCTAAGGAATTAATCATTTTCCCACTCATTAATGTCCATCAAAAATTAAACTCAAACATATTTAGATTTCATGTTCATTTCAAATCAATTAAAGTGTCACAAAATAGCATTTAGATGTCATGTTTATTTCAAAGCAATTAAAAGGTCACAAAATAGCATTTAGAGGTCATGTTTATTTCAAATCAATTAAAAGGTCACAAAATAGCATTTAGATGTCATGTTCATTTCAAATCAATTAAAGGGTCACAAAATAGCATTTAGAGGTCATGTTTTTTTCAAATCAATTAAAAGGTCACAAAATAGCATTTAGATGTCATGTTCATTTCAAATCAATTAAAGGGTCACAAAATAGCATTTAGAGGTCATGTTTATTTCATATCAATTAAAAGGTCACAAAATAGCATTTAGAGGTCATGTTTATTTCAAATCAATTAAAGGGTCACAAAATAGCATTTAGATGTCATGTTCATTTGAAATCAATCACAAAATAGCATTTTTTTACCAATTAGTTCAGTCTGTAATAGGTTGAAATATGTTCACAGAATTAAGTGTACCTAATAATGTCTCTATGACTTACTTCTTCCATGGCTATGTTGTAATCTTGTGGTATCATCAAAGTGTCATCAAATTCTTCTGTAAAATCAACACAGCTGTTCCAACGGCTGTAATCAAATCAGTGCATTCAATTAAGGACAAATAAATCACAATTCTAACTAACCGGTGATGCCATATGTACAATCGAAAAAGGTTTTTCCCAGACTTGACTTAGACAATTACAAAATTAAATAAAATTAAGAAAGAGTCATCTGTTGCAAAGTGTCCAGCAAACTACAAAATAAATTGAGCAATATGAAAGTATGACAGTGATTTCTTATACATTGTATTTGATGAAATGTGTATATTCTTAAAGAAAATAAGATATATCAATATATATAGTGTTCTATTAAGGCATTCATTAAAAAATTAATATTTTATAGCTTGCTTATAAGATGTTCATTGAAACAGTAATATTTTATAGATTGCTGTAAAGGTGTTTATTGAAACAGTACTTTTTATAGATTGCTGTAAAGGCATTCATTAAAAAATTACTATTTTATCTATTATTCATTGAAACAGTACTGATTTATAGATTGCAGTAAAGGTGTTCATTGAAACTACTATTTTATAGATTGTTGTAAAGGTGTTCATTGAAACTACTATTCTATAGCTTGCTGTATAGGCATTCATTTAAAAAGAGAACTATTTTATAGCTTGCTGCAAAGGTGTTCATTGAAACAGTACTATTTTATAGCTTGCTGTAAAGGTGTTCATTGAAACAGTACTGTTTTATAGCTTGCTATAAAGATGTTCAATAAAAGTACTATTTTATAGCTTGATGTAAAGGTGTTCAATGTAACTACTTTTTATAGATTGTTGTGAAGGTGTTAATTGAAACTACTATTTTATAGCTTGCTGTAAAGGTGTTCATTAAAACAGTACTATGTTATAGCTTGCTTATAAGATGTTAATTGAAACAATACTATTTTATAGATTGCTGGAAAGGTGTTCATTGAAACTACTATTTTATAGCTTGCTGTAAAAGTGTTCATTGAAACATTAATACTTTATAGCTTGCTGTAAAGGTAATCATTAAATAAGTACTATTTTGTAGATTGCTGTAAAGGTGTTCATTAAAACAGTAGTTTTATGGATTGCTGTAAATGTGTTCAATGAAACAGTACTATTTTATAGCTTGCTGTAAAGGTGTTCATTGAAACTACTATTTTATAGATTGCTGTAAAGGTGTTCATTAAAACAGTAGTTTTATGGATTGCTGTAAATGTGTTCAATGAAACAGTACTATTTTATAGATTGCTGTAAAGGTGTTCATTGAAGCAATACTATTTTATAGCTTGCTGTAACGGTATTCATTGAAATAGTACTGTTTTATAGATTGCTGTAAATGTGTTCAATGAAACAGTAGTTTTATGGATGTTCAATGAAACAGTACTATTTTATAGATTGTTGTATAGGTGTTTATTGAAACTACTATTTTATAGCTTGCTGTATAGGTGTTCATTTAAAAAGAGAACTATTTTATAGCTTGCTGTAAAGGTGTTCATTGAAACTACTATTTTATAGATTGCTGTAAAGGCATTCATTAAATAAGTACTATTTTATGCACAAAAAAAGCCTTTTGCATAAGTATTATATAAAATATTAAACTCCAAGTCAGAACATATACACAATGAAAGCATATAGCATGTCTTTATTTTCATAAACTAATGATGGAAACCAAAGAAGAAAGTAAAAAAAAAACAAATGTGTAAAGATAACATACGGCAAGCGAGGAAACTCAGGGAATATTTCACTATCTGACATTTCTCTTTTGGGAACCAGTGAAGGTGGAACTGCCATTTCAGGTTCTGCTTCTGCTGGAAGAAAATGAAACATGCAAATCAATCTAAAGATATTGTGTATTAACTAGAATTTGTAGAATTTTCCTCACTGCCACAAAGTAAGAAATTTAAGGCCAAGTAAATTATCATCCATTTGTACCTTTTCCATAAGGGGCTGGTCTCATCAATGTAAGTTCACACAAAACTGTTTGGGTTTTCTTCAAAATTACAAGCACTAATACTCAAAATCATTCATTAAGTCACAGCAATACATTATCCATCACAAATGAATAACAATGGTGATGTTTATTCAAAACCATAAAAACATTTAATGAAAAACCTTAAATATTTGGACCAAGAAAATAGAATATATTACCTAAAATCACTCAAACACTGAAAATATACAAAATTAAATGCATTTGCATAAATCTAAATGTTCACTTAAAATAAACATTAAATATTGTTTAAAATCTGAGTCCATTTAAAACTATCTACACAATATTCATCATGAAGGTCTTAACCTATAATAAAAACACATCAATATTATTTCTTATTTCTATCCCCCATCTTTATTAAAATAAGTTCTAGCCTCTTCAAGTCAGCACATCTAATTTAATCTCTTATATTATTTTCTGACTGTATGAAGTAATGAAGGCTGACTTAGTCTGTGGGGCATACAGAGTATACAGATTGTTCAGTAAGCAGGTGATGAGATGTAATTATTCACAGATTATCTGAAATTATCTATGCAGTGAAATTCCATTATCCTAATTGTTATTTTGTTTATTTAGCAATAACATTTAATTTATAATTCCAAATAGGTCTACAAAAAACTGACTCATACAACCAGGAGCATAGCTATATTGTACAATTAGAGGCTTACATTGAGTTCAATATATGATTTTACTGAGATTTGAACTATGACATTGACCAATACTTCACAATGGACAATATAAATATTTCAAAACTCAATAAAACAATGCACTGAGTGAAGCATAACTCTTTTAACACTTTCACACTGTAATCTAAACATATTCCAATGAAAGTATGATATGTTGTCTTGCGGAATCGGAAATCACTCAAAGGAAACTTATCTGCTCTATTAGTGTTTATCTGCTGTATTAGTGTTTGTCTGCTGTATTAGTGTGTAGTGCATGTTGTTCTGTTCAAAGTCAGAATTAAGAATCATTTGTATGAAATTAATAAAAGTTACAATGCTTAGTCATATTTTTATTTCCTACTTTTATCATCAAAACTAACTATTAAACAAAATGAATGCATTGTATATTGAAGGTTGTTTTGCCCAGCAAATGTATTTTAAACAGAATAAATACATTGTGTACAAATGATTGTTTTGCCCAGCAGATGTATTTTGAACAGAATGAATGCATTGTATATTGAAGGTTGTTTTGCCCAGCAAATGTATTTTAAACAGAATAAATACATTGTGTACAAATGATTGTTTTGCCCAGCAGATGTATTTTGAACAGAATGAATGCATTGTATATTGAAAAAATTGTTATGCCCTGCAGATGTACTTTAAATAGAATAATTGAATTGTATATTTATTTTGAACAGAAAGAATGTATTATAAATATTGAAGGTTGTTTTACAAAACAGATATATTTTGAACTGAATGAATGCATTGTATATTTATTTTAAAATGAATTAATGCATGGTATATACTGAAGGTTGTTTTGCCCAGCAAATGTATTTTAAACAGAATAATTTATTGTATATGCAGGTTGTTTTGCCCAGCAAATGTATTTTAAACAGAATGAATGCAATAACTACAGGAGAGCAGTATGGTGAGAATACCAAAATAAATTTATCAATTCAAGCACCATATCAGATATAACTTCAAACTGTACAGAACAAGATCTGTCATGGCTAAATGTGCCAATACACCTGGGCCTAATCAGACTGTTAGAACTAATCTAAAAATCATAGAAGCACTACAGACACTGGTAAATTGATAAATTATGCAATGGCAGATCAAGGTATATGCTGTTACCTGACTAAAAAGTTAATGTATATGGTATGTTTATGGGTCCAGTAAAAAAAACAACATACAGCAATAATCTTAGTTTACATAAATTAAACATATTTGTTCACTTCACAGAATCTTGAATTCAGTTTTTAAAATAATAATTTTGCAACAAAAAAAGATATAATACAAAGTTGTATGTTTTTTAATAACATCCCATATTGTTATAGATTATACAGCCATCAATCAAATATAATGGTCTGATTTTGGTCACCAAGTCTAGTGTGGTACCAATTCAGGTATGATGGTTTGACTTTGGTCACCAAGTCTAGTGTGGTACCAATTCAGGCATGACGGTTTGACTTTGGTCACCAAGTCTAGTGTGGTACCAATTCAGGTATGATGGTTTGACTTTGGTCACTATAGTGGTAGCAATTCAAGTATAATGGTTTCATTCTGGTCACTGAGTCTGTAGTATTATTTTAATTAAATTATTTGACATAGGAATTAGGAAAAAACAACAAATAATTCACATTATATTTATGGAGTACCAATTATAATGGAGACCCAAGAAATGCAGGTCTATTTATTATGACATCAATACTTCCTTTCCCACCAGACATACAGACAAATATAAGTAATGACAATAATGCCTTATTTAGCAAAAGTACAAAACTTGATTTGCTTGAAAAGAAATAAATTGACAATATCGGATAACATGCATTGGTAACATGATAAATGTAAATTTACCTTGTAAATAGCTGCATTGAAAGTACATGACAATAAGAAAGGAAAGGAAAGAAAGTAAGAAAAGAATCGGAGAAATCTCACCAGCTCTAGCAGCTTCCTCCTTTATCTCACTCTTCATCCGTTTTCGTTTGGCATAGGGGAAAATCTTTCCCTCTTTTATATCCTGCTTATTTTGTCTTGAGGCTCTGACATACTCCGTCAAATCTTCACAAGATTCATACTTTCTATCCAGAGTTCTGTAACAGTGATGACATTTCTTACTGCACCACTCAAAATCAGATCATCGTTACACTATGATGTCAATGATATAACATTTTAACCTAGGTGTAATGTAACGCCATTAATGCCATCAACTCCTGGACAGATTGGATGTAAATGACATGTTTGCATCTTCAATCAGAATAAAAGATGAAGAAAAATGCTTAATTGTAATAACTGTATCAAAAGCCCTTAACAAGAAAAGGAAAAAGGTCAATAAAACCTTGAGAAACATCTTGTAATTTACAAGCTGCCATAAACTAGCCACACAGGCATTCTGTTACAGAAGACTGACGAAATTTCAATGTGTGACACACTGATGATTCTATCACAAAAATGTTCTTTTTGTACTTGATATAAGTAGTTTATAACCTTCAACCTTTTCAAATTTGTAAATACACATTCAGCTATTATTTTATGTATTATTAGTGACATGGTAATAGGTCCAATAATATGAACACTTGGTGACATGGTACTTTGTCTAATAGTATGGACACTTAGCGACAGGGTATTTTGTCCCATAATATGGATAGTTAGCAAAAGGGTACCTTGTTCCATAATATGGACAGTTAGTAACAGGGTATCCTGTCCCATAATATGGACAGTTAGTGACAGGGTATTCTGTCTCATAATATTGATATTTAGCAACAGGGTATCCTGTACCATAATATTGACAGTTAACAAAGGGTATTCTGTCCCATAATATTGACAGTTAACAACAGGGTATCCTGTCCCATAATATCAACAGTTAACAACAGGGTATTCTGTACCATAATATGGACAGTTAGTTACAGGGTATCATGTCCCATAATATGGACAGTGACAGGGTATCATGTCCCATAACATGGACAGTTAGTGACAGGGTGCCCTGTCCCATAATATAGACAGCAACAGAGCATTCTGTCCCATAATATAGATAGTTAGCAACAGGATATCCTGTCCCATAATATTGACAGTTAACAGCATGGTATTCTGTCCCATAATATGGACAGTTAACAACAGGGTATCCTTTTCCATAATATGGACAGTCAATAGGGCATTCTGTCCCATAATCTGGACAGTTAGTGACAGGTATTATCTCCCATAATATGAACAGTTAGTGACAGGGTATCCTGTCCCATAATATAGACAGCAACAGGGTATTCTGTCCCATAGTATGGACAGTTAGCAACAGGGTATTCGGTCCCATATGGACAGTAAGAGAACAGGGTATCCTCTCCCATTATATAGACAGTTAGTGACAGGGTATTCTGTCCCATAATATGGACAGTTAATAACAGGGTATCCTCTCCCATTATATGGACAGTTAGTGACAGGGTATTCGGTCCCATAATATGGACAGTTATAGAACAGGGTATCCTCTCCCATTATATGGACAATTAATGCCAGGGTATTCTTTCCCATAATATGGACAGTTAGAGAACAGGGTATCCTCTCCCATTATATGGACAGTTAGTGACAGGGTATCCTCTCCCATTTTATGGACAGTTAGTGACAGGGTATCCTCTCCCATAACATCGACAGTTAATAACAGGGTATTCTGTCCTACAATATGGACAGTTAGCAACAGGGTATTCTGTCCCATAATATGGACAGTTAGTGAAAGGGTACCTTGTGCCATAATTATCTATGTAATAGCCCCTACATTGGAATAGAAATGCAACCAATAGTTAAAGAAAATACACATAAATGCATGCATGTTTTTGCAACTGCATGGTCCCTTAGCTATGCAAAATCATTGTTTTCTTAAAATATTTAATACTAATACTTGAACCTTTTCCAACCAATCATTCTTAAAGAGTCTTACAGATCTGTTTACCCTTGGAAATTATTTAAGAAAAATTACATACTTAACCTATATCTTAACTTAATCTTACTTAATTGAGACAAATGACATACTTAACCTATATCTTAACATCTTATTTAAGATAAATTATATATTTTAACTTCATCTTAAATCAATCTTACTTAATTCAGACTGAAACTATTCGATTTTTTTTTTATTTTTCTCTGTCCTAACCTTTTTCTTAATTAATCTCTGTCCATAATCCTGTGATACATGTCATTCTACTGTCAATAGGAACAAAAAAAAATCATTATAATGTTTCAAGTAATAAGTCTAACATTGTTGAAAATTAAGATTTTTAATTTTGAATAATTAAAATGTTTATGCATTCTAGCCATACATTACATAGAGAAGTAAGAACCAGTCTACTGGGGACTGTTCTCAACATTGCAGTGACAAGTAAAATCGTGTATGATGAGTGATTAAATTAGGAGTGACACATGTGAACAAAAACACTGTCAATTGATAGAGTATACTGTTGTTAATTTGTTGCAATCTGAGGGAGTTTAAGGCCAAAGGAGGGATATTTATTGAGATGTTATAAGTAATAAAGGAATCAAAGGTGGTTTATGATGGCTTTTGAATCTTTGGTTAAAAAATGGTCAATTTGTCAATTTGTGGTGAGGTGAGTTAGAAAAAATGCTGACCTAATTTCAGCAGCAACACTTGTGCAAGTTTTCTTTCTTGCTTAATTATTTTTTTAAACTTTCTCTAAGTGCTAAAAACACTAAGAAACATCACAAGAAGTTTGGAATCTGAGTTAAAGTCAGTACAGGTGAGTAACAAAGGATCTGAGTTTACCTTGTGTGTTTCATGCAAAGGGAATTTTAATACAGTAAGTGGGTGAAGAAATATTATCAGACATATGCAGACACCATCACAAATGATATCACCAGACATATGCAGACACCATCACAAATGATATCATCATGCATATGCAGACACCATCACAAATGATATCACCAGACATATGCAGACACCATAACAAATGATATCACCAGACATATGCAGACACCATCACAAATGATATCACCAGACATATGCAGACACCATAACAAATGATATCACCAGACATATGCAGACACCATCACAAATATCACCAGACATATGCAGACACCATCACAAATGATATCACCAGACATATGCAGACACCATAACAAATGATATCACCAGACATATGCAGACACCATCACAAATATCACCAGACATATGCAGACACCATCACAAATGATATCACCAGACATATGCAGACACCATTACAAATGATATCATCATGCATATGCAGACACCATCACAAATGATATCACCAGACATATGCAGACACCATCACAAATGACATCACCAGACATATGTAGACATCATCACAAATGATATCACCAGATATATGCAGATACCATCACAAATGACATCACCAGACATATGTAGACACCATCACAAATGATATCACCAGACATATGCAGACACCATCACAAATGATATCTTCATGCATATACAGACACCATCACAAATGATATCACCAGACATATGCAGACACCATCACAAATGATATCTTCATGCATATACAGACATCATTACAAATGATATTACTGTGATACAATGACACTATCACACAGAAGCATGAATACTTTTGTAACAAATACACCCATTTGATTAGTTTTGTTTGAGACCCTGTCACTGCCAAATTCCACTGTTGATAAGGAGAGGGCATTCTTTGAAAATTATTCAGTGATTCAAGAGGAAATTTGGACTGATGAGAGGCTGTTAAGTATGAAATTTAATAATCACAAGGATTATCATCAGCAGTCACCAGGCAGTGAATTTGTGAAGGAAACTGAAATGCTGGTGGATTTTATTTTTGAAAAGTCTTTGCAGGGAACTATGAGATATACAAAACTTCCTTTTTCATTTAATTAACAACACCCTGACTCATATTAATTAATCATTATTGTAACATTTGTCATCAAAATCTGATTCATGTTTAAACTTCCTAGTTTATTATAACACAAAGAGAATACTCATGGTAAAAAAGTACTTTTTGTGTTTTCAATCTCTTTAAAGCACATAAAATGAATGTAGATAAAAGATCCAACATTTTTAAATCTACTGATCTGATGTACTGGTTCTGTCACATATATCAATCCAGCTCTCCAAGTACAGGCTTCAATTAGATAAACTAGTAGCTGTAAGCAATGCTCATTAAAGATGCAAGCAGTATGCCAAAACCAATATGAAAATTTTCAGTTGCCTTGATAAAAGAATAATTCAATTTTCACAGAAATCTTGTTAATTAAATCATAAGGGATTATACATATGTACATTCCTATACTTTGATGGCTTCTCCCATCATGCAGGTAGATTTTATGGTGAAAATGAAATCCAATATAAAAGGGGATCATACACAATTGCCATATTCGCATACCCTGATGAAAGAAAGTCAAGTATTAAACAAATATGTATGGTACCTCTCCAGATCCATAACTCTCTCTCTGTCCTCCACCTTGACTTTCAACTCCTCCTCCTCTTCACTGGACTCCTCCTCTTCCTCCTCAATGACCTCCTGCATCTCCATGGCCTCTGGACCCATTGTGGCTGGCTGGTAGTCTGGGAACAATATGTCCTTCACCCTGGCTGGTGCCACATCTAGTTTAGCTGGGGCTGGTGTCCAGTATAGCCGAGACTCATCAGAGTGGAGTGAAATTGCAGTGCCCTCTACAAACACCTCTGGCTGCTGCTCAAACTAAAGTTGAAGATTGAATACTGTAAATTCTTTTTTGTAGGTGTAACTTTTTTGTGATTCAACAAAAAAAATATTTCTGTCAACACTTAAAAATGATTTGAGAGATAGGTCCTATTTGCTTTTTTATTCTAGGTCTTTCTTAATCAGGTATTCAAATTCAAACCATCCTGCAAAGTTTCCTCCCTGCCTCAAGTTTGCATCCCACAAATGAAAGTAAACTGACAGTGTTTATAAAACATCTCAATCATACCTAACATCAAAAGGTTCTTATGAGAAACATTTCCAAAGCCAATCTTTCCTCCCAGAACACAGTATGTTACAGTAATTAAGACTTTTGATTCTATACATGGAATCTTTCATTTTTTATGATGTGTTAAGGGGATAAAAGCAACTATTCTGCATTGTGCCCAACATCAAGCCACATGCATGTTTTGTTCTGCTGAAATGTAAATATTCATTTGATGTGAGATATGAATAAATTTGAGGTCTAGCAATATCAGTTTACTGTCATGTCCCAAAAATATCTGTTGAATCAAGCAGTAGCTGAGAAAGAATTTTATGCAGTAAAACATCACTATCACTAGAATATGAGCAGTAGATGTAGATATATTTCCAAAGACCTAAATGTCTACCAAGCATCCAGTTAATGCTACATAACAACAAATATATCTTTTAAAAAATCTGAAAGTCTTTCGCTAAAAACAATAATTTAATATCTGCATGTGATGTGTTTTTACTGCATTATCCAGCATCATTTAACATGTCATGAAATAAATGTGAAAACATTAGATCATATCGCTGGTGTCACAATGCTACAATGAAACAAGTTAAAAAGTGACTTAAAGCACTAAATATCCAATATGACAATTATAACCATTTTATATGATCAACATGAAACTTTACGAAGCAGCCAACCCATCATATTGATCTACAATTTTTGTCAGTTAATATGAGGATTAATGATTTACAAGATTTCATACTCATCTCATTAACTGTCCATATTAGAACATCATCACATGATATTGTTCATACAAAAGATAATAAAGTCATACCCAATCTTTGTTTATATATGTAAAATCAAGGATTTTGTAGGTATCCAAATGACTGGCCAATTTTTAGCTTTCTTTTAACAAAAAAAAAAATCAAAGATTTAGTTGTTATAAAAAGAATTTTAAATTCACTTTAAATAGATGAAAACTATTGAATATTTTTCTCTATTCCAAACAAGAAAGCCATTCACCTCCTTTCTGAAACTCAAAGACTCAAGCAACCTCACCTATATATGTCTATGAACAAAGAATTAATAAATGGAATAAGATCTTCCACTATGGGATGTAAATATAATTTAAATTTTACAAGCCTTCCTGGCTTGGCTTCATTGGTGATTTCATTGGAAAGGCAAATAAGTCCCATTTCCCTGGCAGCTAGTCAGTAATCTGCTAAAAGCACTGCTATGACCAAGAAAATCAAAAAGAAACTTAAATTTTACACAAATAATTGTAACTTACTACAGTCTCAGCCCTCTGTTGCCATGCCTCTAGAGTGTCCTCCCCTTCTTTGTCCTTGTTTTTCTCAACATCCTGCAGGACTCTACGTGCAGCTGCTGACAAACGTCTTTCCTGTTCTTCCTTCCTGTCATTTACATGTGGTGCATGACTCACTGCTGACTCATGCAGTTCTCCAAACTCATTCTCAGGACCCCAACTACCAAACTGTTATGAAAAGGATTTCAATAAATACAGATTTGTACAAAGGCATTTGTTACATATGAAATTAAGAAGTTGAATGGTATCATATACCTCATGGCATAATGTTTTTATTAAATAAGTTTAGTATACTTTACATCAAATAACCACAAGTTATGAATTATGCTGTAACATGATATTGTTAAATGTAATATCACAGTGTGATATTTGTTAATTTGTATGCAACGTGATGATGTTCATAAGGGGTATGTCCAGGACATTGACATTGAAATGTACCAATTCACCTATTATTTTGTCTATCAATCCCCTTAAATAACCCCTGCTGGTTTGGGATGCATTATGCACTATCCTGAGTGATATCAGAAGTGACTAATGGATGCAGCAGTTGTGGTGATTCAGCAGTCAACATGCTGGATTAGTAAGACAAAGCATTTCTATCACTGGAGCAGTCTGGATCATTTATATTAGAGTAAATAACCTAACTGTGTAGCCACAGTACAACAAACCAAACAACAAACCAATTATTTTAAAGAACAGTCAAAAAACATCATACAGTAAATGACTGACAGTCAATAATATTTAATACAGAAAAGCCACTTATCATTCATAAACAATTTTGGTTTTTGTTGATTTTAATGGCACCCATAATTACATGCATGGCAATATCATGCCAATGAAATGGATTCAAAGTGTCTTTTAAAGACATACTCAGGTAGCCAACCTGGGTTGATCCAGGCAAGCACCAAATCTACAACCATTAGATTCCTAGTCCCATGCTCTACCAAATGAGATAATGTAGATCAACTATTTATGAGCATTGTGAATATTACAGAGTGGTGTGCCAAAGATATGTTTTTTTACAATAGGGCAGCAAAAATAGTTAACACTAACTTGAACCAGGTTATAAAAAATTTGACCTTTGATATAATTTTCAAAAGCAAAATAATAGACTTAAAAGAAAAATAATTTGGGGAAGGGAAGTATAACTAATGTTAAGTTATAAAAACCTCCATATTCCTAACTTTGTTGCTAGTTCACTGTAAAAAAAACCCATTGCTATATGACATATAAGGTACATACCTAAAACAAACCCACCAAAACCCTGCAGTGTTTACAAGATTGTGTGATTGACTGATAGACAGATGGAAAAATGTTGACTATTATATGCCTCCCCCCATCTTTGTCCTTGTTTCAGTCTGCTACTAACTAATGCAGGGCATAATGCAAATCTATAATCTAGTCTGATGAGGCTCTTACCCGATATGGCTGGTCTGGCACACCAATGTGATATTTTCCTGGGGTGTGGTATTTCCTGCCAACATGCCAGAATTCTCTAGGAAGCTGATAGTCCTGTGTTACAGTGCAGAAATGATGAATGTTCCTTGGTGATTCAGGAGGTTTTTCCTCCCGCTCTGTCTTTTCCCTCTCTGCTACAGGTTTCCATGTTGACAGAAAAGACACTGAGGAAGACTGAGCTGGGACCTTTTGGGGAACCTTGAATCCTGGACGAGGTGGGTTACGGCCCTCAAGCTCTACTTGTTTCCCCTTTATACTGACTAGATCCTCGTAAGTTACATTTGGTGGCAGCAACAGGTCTTCATAAGCCTGAATAAAATACATCATTTTGTAATCCATAGCTAGGGATAAAAATCTCTCAATATTTAAGTATATTATTTGCAAACATAATAACAAATGAACACATGTTTGTGGAATAAATGAGGAGAGGCAACCTTGACTTTCAACTCCTCCTCCTCTTCACTGGACTCCTCTTCTTCCTCCTCAATGACCTCCTGCATCTCTATTTAAAATTTTGAACACATTTGATTATAAAATTGGATAACTAGACATATAAAAAGGATAAGACATGCAATAAGCAACAGGAAGCTACCTTCTTCAATTGCTGATAATTGATGTTTTAAAAACAAATAAACAAAAAAAGTAACATGGACTCAAAATTTAAGTTAAATTTATTTGATAGTATATTTTAATATATATCTAACCAAGAATCTGGATGCTAATACTGTATATACTTACATATAAGTCAGGTCCAACTGCTAACAATGCAGACCATTATCAACTGGTGCATTATGAAATGACACATCCGGGTCTATCTTGCTTGTTCTATTCATCAGTCCCAACAAACTACATAGACCCAGACATACCAGCACATTCGGCAATGGTAGAAATGAATTTATGGATATAACTTACAAGTTAGTGGCAACAGTAAATTTGCAGTTACAGAGTTTTATACATCCAACAGTAAGTTTTATTCATAAATGTGTGGAAAATACTGAATTTGTTTAACTATGATAATTCAAGTCAAATCTAATTTACTCACTCTGTTGTAACAATTTGAACTACTGTTCCTGTTATGTGGTACACAGAGCTAGGTGATACAAAATTATTATTGTGATAGAAAAGGCATGACAGCCTGAAAGACACAAGCAGTAGGATGAGTATATATTGTTATTTTTTTTTGCTTCTTGGAAATTCAGACACTGGTCAAACTTTTTCATTTAGAAGTCAATTACATCACACTCCACATCTGAACTATGTGCCAAGTAATTTACACAAACTTGTTGTCTAATACTGAATATGCTTTCAATGTACAGCTTTATTTTATATACATCAATTGGAAGATTTTCCATTTTTCCCAAATATTTCAAAAAAAGGAGTTGAGTGAGTTCATACTGTAAATGTTCATGTACAATCACCATGCTGAGTTCATACTGTAAATTTTCATGTACAATCACGATGCTGATGAGTTCATACTGTATATTTTCATGTACAATCACCATGCTTAGTTCATACTGTATATTTTCATGTACAATCACCATGCTGAGTTCATACTGTATATTTTCAAATACAATCACCATGCTGATGAGTTCATACTGTATATTTTCATGTACAATCACCATGCTGAGTTCATACTGTATATTTTCATGTACAATCACCATGCTGAGTTCATACTGTATATTTTCATGTACAATCACCATGCTGATGAGTTCATACTCTATATTTTCATGTAAAATCACCATCAGACGAGTTCACACAGTATATGTGTGTGTGTGTGATTTAAATTTTTAATGTAACTTTTAAATGTTAATCACTACAATATCTGCAGTAGGACATTTTATAGTGATGTCTAGCAGAGGCATGCCACAGACATGTAGCATCATGTCCCACCCAGTCACATTATCCTGACACCAGGCCAAAGAGTCCTAACACTAACCTCTTAATGCTGAGCACTAAGCAAAGTATCTTCTATGTTCATTATATAACTATTGTCTATGCAGTGAAAAGATATACATTACATAATAAGTGATTCTGCAATGAAAGGATGTACATTACTGTACTATTGTCCATGCAGTGAAAAGATCTAAATTTCAAAATCATTCAGAAAAGATTTCTTGATCTTATTCAGATGTGAGTCTCTGTCAAAAGTGTTCTTATGCTCACAGCTAACTTTTGTACATCTTATTTCTATAAAACAAACACATACAAATCTGACACTTCAGCTTCCATTCAAAAATAATTGCTTAGAGATATAAAATTATATACCACTAG
This sequence comes from Potamilus streckersoni, assembly GCA_016746295.1. Classification (NCBI taxonomy): domain Eukaryota; kingdom Metazoa; phylum Mollusca; class Bivalvia; order Unionida; family Unionidae; genus Potamilus; species Potamilus streckersoni. Next base: position 517,776 of record JAEAOA010002311.1, on the reverse strand, counting down.
AAGAATATTCTGTCTGCTTATCATGAAAGAAAGCAACCAATGACATTGATCATGAAGAGATGCAACCAATGATATTGATCATGAAGAGATGCAACGAATGACATTGATCATGAAGAGATACAACCAATAACATTGATCATAAAGAGATGCAACCAATGACATTGATCATGAAGAGATGCAACGAATGACATTGATCATGAAGAGATGCAACGAATGACATTGATCATGAAGAGATACAACCAATGACATTGATCATGAAGAGATGCAACAAATGACATTGATCATGAAGAGATGCAACGGATGACATTGATCATGAAGAGATGCAACGAGTGACATTGATCATGAAGAGATGCAATGAATGACATTGATCATGAAGAGATGCAACGAATGACATTGATCATGAAAAGATGCAACGAATGACATTGATCATGAAGAGATGCAACCAATGACATTGATCATGAAGAGATGCAACCAATGACATTGATCATGAAGAGATGCATTCAATAACACTGATCATAAGAGATGCAACCAATGACATTGATCATGAAGAGATGCAATCAATGACATTGATCATGAAGAGATACAGCCAATGACATTGATCATGAAGAGATGCAATCAATGACATTGATCATAAAGAGATGCAACCAATGACATTGATCATGAAGAGATGCAACCAATGACATTGATCATGAAGAGATACAACCAATGACATTGATCATGAAGAGATGCAACGAATGACATTGATCATGAAGAGATACAACCAATGACATTGATCATGAAGAGATGCAACCAATGACATTGATCATGAAGAGATACAACCAATGACATTGATCATGAAGAGATGCAACGAATGACATTGATCATGAAGAGATACAACCAATGACATTGATCATGAAGAGATGCAACCAATGACATTGATCATGAAGAGATACAACCAATGACATTGATCATGAAGAGATGCAACGAATGACATTGATCATGAAGAGATGCATTCAATGATATTGATCATGAAGAGATGCAACGAATGACATTGATCATGAAGAGATGCATTCAATAAAACTGATCATAAGAGATGCAACCAATGACATTGATCATGAAGAGATGCAACGAATGACATTGATCATGAAGAGATGCAATCAATGACATTGATCATGAAGAGATACTATCAATGACATTGATCATGAAGAGATGCAACCAATGACATTGATCATAAAGAGATGCAACCAATGACATTGATCATGAAGAGATGCAATCAATGACATTGATCATGAAGAGATGCAACCATTGACATTGATCATGAAGAGATGCAACCAGTGACATTGATCATGAAGAGATGCAACGAATGACATTGATCATGAAGAGATACAACCAATGACATTGATCATGAAGAGATGCAACCAATGACATTGATCATGAAGAGATGTAACCAATAACATTGATCATGATGAGATGTAACCAATGACATTGATCATGAAAGAAAGCAACCAATGACATTGATCATGAAGAGATGCAACGAATGACATTGATCATGAAGAGATACAACCAATGACATTGATCATGAAGAGATGCAACCAATTACACTGATCATGAATAGATGCAATCAATGACATTGATCATAAGAGATGCAACCAATGACATTGATCATGAAGAGATGCATTCAATGACATTGATCATGAAGAGATGCAACGAATGACATTGATCATGAAGAGATGCAATGAATGACATTGATCATGAAGAGATGCAACGAATGACATTGATCATGAAGAGATACAACCAATGACATTGATCATGAAGAGATGCAACCAATGACATTGATCATGAAGAGATACAACCAATGACACTTAATCATGAAGAGATGCAACCAATGACATTGATCATGAAGAGATGCAATCAATGACATTGATCATGAAGAGATGCAACGAATGACATTGATCATGAAGAGATACAACCAATGACATTGATCATGAAGAGATGCAACCAATGACATTGATCATGAATAGATGCAATCAATGACATTGATCATGAAGAGATGCAACGAATGATATTGATCATGAAGAGATGCATTCAATGACATTGATCATGAATAGATGCAATCAATGACATTGATCATGAAGAGATGCAACGAATGACATTGATCATGAAGAGATGCATTCAATGACATTGATCATGAAGAGATGCAACGAATGACATAGATCATGAAGAGATGCAACGAATGACATTGATCATGAAGAGATACAACCAACGACATTGATCATGAACAGATGCAATCAATGACATTGATCATGAAGAGATGCATTCAATGACATTGATCATGAAGAGATGCAACCAATGACATTGATCATGAAGAGATGCATTCAATGACATTGATCATGAAGAGATGCAACCAATAACATTGATCATGAAGAGATGCAACCAATAACATTGATCATGAAGAGATGCAACAAATGACATTGATCATGAAGAGATGCAACGAATGATATTGATCATGAAGAGATGCAACGAATGACATTGATCATGAAGAGATGCAACCAATGACATTGATCATGAAGAGATACAACCAATGACATTGATCATGAAGAGATACAACCAATGACATTGATCATGAAGAGATGCAACCAATGATATTGATCATGAATAGATGCAATCAATGACATTGATCATGAAGAGATACAACCAATGACATTGATCATGAAGAGATGCAACCAATGACATTGATCATGAATAGATGCAATCAATGACATTGATCATGAAGAGATGTAACCAATGACATTGATCATGAAAGGATGCAACGAATGACATTGATCATGAAGAGATACAACGAATGACATTGATCATGAAGAGATGCAATCAATAACATTGATCATGAAGAGATGCAACGAATGACATTGATCATGAATAGATGCATTCAATGACATTGATCATGAAGAGATACAACCAATGACACTGATCATGAAGAGATGCAACGAATGACATTGATCATGAAGAGATGCAACCAATGATATTGATCATGAAGAGATGCAACCAATGACATTGATCATGAAGAGATACAACCAATGACATTGATCATGAAGAGATGCAACGAATGACTTTGATCATGAAGAGATACAACCAATGACATTGATCATGAATAGATGCATTCAATGACATTGATCATGAAGAGATACAACCAATGACACTGATCATGAAGAGATGCAACGAATGACATTGATCATGAAGAGATGCAACCAATGATATTGATCATGAAGAGATGCAACCAATGACATTGATCATGAAGAGATGCAATCAATAACATTGATCATGAAGAGATGCAACCAATGACATTGATCATGAAGAGATGCAACCAATGACATTGATCATGAAGAGATACAACCAATGACATTGATCATGAATAGATGCAACCAATGATATTGATCATGAAGAGATGCAACCAATGATATTGATCATGAAGAGATGCAACCAATGACATTGATCATGAAGAGATGCAATCAATAACATTGATCATGAAGAGATGCAACCAATGACATTGATCATGAAGAGATGCAACGAATGACATTGATCATGAAGAGATACAACCAATGACATTGATCATGAATAGATGCAACCAATGATATTGATCATGAAGAGATGCAACCAATGACATTGATCATGAAGATATGCAATCAATGACATTGATCATGAAGAGATACAACCAACGACATTGATCATGAAGAGATACAACCAATGACGTTGATCATGAAGAGATGCAACCAATGACATTGATCATGATGAGATGTAACCAATGACATTGATCATGAAAGAAAGCAACCAATGACACTGATCATGAAGAGATGCAACAAATGACATTGATCATGAAGAGATGCAACCAATGATATTGATCATGAAGAGATGCAACCAATGACATTGATCATGAAGAGATGCATTCAATGACATTGATCATGAAGAGATACAACCAACGACATTGATCATGAAGAGATACAACCAATGACGTTGATCATGAAGAGATGCAACCAATGACATTGATCATGATGAGATGTAACCAATGACATTGATCATGAAAGAAAGCAACCAATGACATTGATCATGAAGAGATGCAACCAATAACATTGATCATGAAGAGATGCAACCAATGACATTGATCATGAAGAGATGCATTCAATGATATTGATCATGAAGAGATGCATTCAATGACATTGATCATGAAGAGATGCAACCAATGACATTGATCATGAAGAGATGCATTCAATGACATTGATCATGAAGAGATGCAACCAATGACATTGATCATGAAGAGATGCAACCAATGACATTGATCATGAAGAGATGCAATGAATGACATTGATCATGAAGAGATGCAACCAATAACATTGATCATGAATAGATGCAACCAATAACATTGATCATGAAGAGATGCAACGAATGACATTGATCATGAAGAGATGCAACGAATGACATTGATCATGAAGAGATGCAACCAATGACATTGATCATGAAGAGATGCAACCAATGACATTGATCATGAAGAGATACAACCAATGACATTGATCATGAAGAGATGCAACCAATGACATGGATCATGAAGAGATGCAACCAATGACATTGATCATGAAGAGATACAACCAATGACATTGATCATGATGAGATGTAACCAATGACATTGATCATGAAGAGATGCAACCAATGACATTGATCATGAAGAGATGCAACCAATGACATTGATCATGAAGAGATACAACCAATAACATTTGTCATGAATAGATGCAACCAATGACATTGATCATAAGAGATGCAACCAATGACATTGATTATGAAGAGATGCAACCAATGACATTGATCATGAAGAGATGCAATCAATGACATTGATCATGAAAGAAAGCAACCAATGACATTGATCATGAAGAGATGCAACCAATGACATTGATCATGAAGAGATGCAACCAATGACATTGATCATGATAACAACAGATTTCAGACTGATTATCATCAAATAAATTCATATTGTAAAATTGTATAGACAAATGAAGACATAAACCTTTTTGATGTCCATCAATTCTCCATCTTCCTCTTCATCATCTTTATCTCCTATCCCCACTAGAAGCTCAACAACTGGAGGGGCCAACACAGAAGTCAGTAGAGAAGGGTGTTCTTGACCAGCAGATTTCTGAAATATTAACATCATGCAAATGTATATTTTATGCAGGTATTAAACTTTTCCATAAAGTAAAGAAATATAAAATCCTCATTGTCAAAACAACATAAAATCTTCAGTACTACTGACAGCCTGCATTCACTGTTATAATTTGGTCATGTTGTTGTTGTTGTTGTGCCTAATGCCATTTTTCAGCACATGATAGGCTATTCATGGCGGCCAGTATTATTGGTGGAGGAAGAAACCGGAAATCAACGGAAAGAACCACCATGTCTGTAAATTGTCCTGCCTGATTATCTATAATGAAGATATTACATAAACAATTTTGTGCATGGGTATAACTTCTATTTTAAGATCTTAAGAGTACATGTGGATTGCATAAGATCTATAAATAGTTGTGTTAAAGTCAGTTTGCAGATGTGTTTAATGCTATTTTAATATGAGACGAAACATTTGTTTGGATTATTTGTTGGAATTATAAAGTGCTTATTGGACTAAAATATTCTTCTTGGACTAGTGTGAATTTATTCAAAGGAGTTCTGGACAACATCATTTTGATACATCAGGATATTTGAGGATCTGGAATTTATTAGCAATGCTCGATTCTTTAGGAATTATTTTGGATTTAATTCATAATACTCTAATTTTTCATTCTATAACTTTTGTAATTGAATTCTCTTTAAGTGTTACAAAGCTTCTTGGTTTCACTTCTTTGTGTTATTTAGTTTATGACCATAGAGACACACAGACAACTTGTTTTATTCCCATAAACCATAATGTTAACGTCTGGGCAAATTACTGTACTTTCATGGTAAAACTTTCAACTCAAGCTTATGAATGATCTATGTAGATAAAAGTTTTAAAATAGTGATAATTGCAGTTTGCTTTTGAGAAGAATTCACTTGTAAATACACACTACAGAAATCTGAGCCATTAAGATCACCCCTATTTACATCCAGTGGTACCAATGCAACAAAAGTATTAAAATGAAAACGATTTTATATTCAAACTTACAATTCCATATACATTTCAAGTGGGGGAGGTAATTTAGATTGTTTATGTAGTTTTACAATTTTAGTCATATTGCTACAATGTCTGCAGTTTGGCATTTATGGTGATGTTTTGCAATGGGGCATCATGCTGCAGAGAATTAGCATCATGTCCCACCCAGACACATTATCCTGACATCAGGCTGACCAGTCTTAACCCTAACCTCTTAACGCAGAGTGACAAGCAAGACAGCTGCCTGTACCATTTTTATAAGTCTTTGGTATGGCTCAAACCCAGGACCACTGGCATCCCAGGCAGACATTCTAACCACTTAAGCCACTGGCTTGGTCTAATTTGCCTGTAAGTAGGAATCTTCTAAACATTTATTTCAACTTTTTTCTGGTAATTACTTTCAGCCAATCAGCAACCTTCATTCTTTTCAATAAACTATTTACCATCACACACAAGCAGATTCTGTCAAAAGATCTCCATATAGAATAACTCATACATAATTGTTCAAACATATTTCTTTTACACAATGCAATTCTGTAGATATCAACTATCAACTATAGTTTACCATTTATACAACACAGAATCAACTATGGTTCATACAATATAGAATCAACTATCAACTATAATTCACCATTCATGAATACAGAATCAACTATCAACCATAATTCACCATTCGTATAATACAGAATCAACTATCAACCATAATTCACCATTCATGAATACAGAATCAACTATCAACCATAATTCACCATTCATGAAATACAGAATCAACTATCAACTATAATTCACCATTCATGAAATACAGAATCAACTATCAACTATAATTCACCATTCATGAAATACAGAATCAACTATCAACCATAATTCACCATTCATGAAATACAGAATCAACTATCAACTATAATTCACCATTCATGAATACAGAATCAACTATCAACCATAATTCACCATTCATGAAATACAGAATCAACTATCAACCATAATTCACCATTCATAAAATATGGAATCAAATATCAACCATAATTCACCATTCATACAATACAGAATCAACTGTCAACTGTAATTCACCATTCATAAAATGCAGTTCAACCATAATTTACCACTGATACAATAAAAGTATTTTGATGTACAGACTAAATCAAGTTTTAAATACTTCTATCCTTGTTTTAATTTTTATGTCTTCTTATTTGTACTTGACTCATTTCAATCTATGATATTTTTGTCTGATGAAGTACTAGCTTTTATGAGCATATATCATGAACACACTAAAAATATTGTGTCCTGTGTCACTGACTTTGTGTAACTATACCAAAACTATTGGTAACTGATGCATAGAAAGTTACTTCAGTGAGTTTCAACTTATGATTAGTCTAAATCTCCCAACAGTAATGGTGATCATCTTGCTGAATTTTGACTTATCAGAATTTTAAAGCGAACATAACAAAACATATTCTGTACATACTTCTGAAGACATTTCCTTTAATTCTGGATACATCTAACATTTTGTGTAGGTATAACACATGTATTCTGTGGTTTCTCTCCCAAGCATAGCTATGCAAGGATCTACACTTATGCAGTTCTAAAATCTATGCCAACACCAAATACATATACACTTGTGAAAGGAGGTGGAAATGAATTGGACAGAGTGAATAATTTGCATACAAACAATGAAATAAGATGTTGATTTTAAACCATTTCATACTTCATGAAGAACTATAAAGAATTATAATGAAGAAAAACAAACAATTTATTGCAAACTTGGATGGAACAAAACATGTAAAGGAGCAGAATCTTTTTCCAACTGGATTATTTGAATTCCTAGATGCAATATTTTGTAATGGCAAAATTTCTTCTTGTGTTCTGTATTGTTTGCTATATTGTCTCACATTTTATTGTATTGTATTGTATTGTATTGTATTGTATTGTATTGTATTGTATTGTATTGTATATGAGGAAAGATTACAGTATTTGCCTCATTAAAAAAAGAATTATTATTATTATTATTATTATTAGTATTATTATTATTATTATTATTATTATTATTATTATCATTATTATTATTATTATTATTATTATTATTATTATTATTATTATTATTATTATTATTATTATTATTATTATTAATCCCTGTATATTTTAGCTACTGCAGGGTTCCAAGATATTAAATGGACACAAAAAAAATTATGCAGGAATGGACAGATGGATAGAAGAATAAAAAATGGAAAGGATGGAATACAAATCATCTTTCCCAGTATTTTTTTGATGAGGAATGAAGGCAAAAACATACCACTCTCTGTGCATCAGCTTCTTCTCTTGATGCAGTCTCATCTTTAGCTATCAAAGAAAATTGCAAGATTCAATTTCAGCTGTATAGTACTCCTAGATTTTTCACCCATTAATGTAGGAATTCAATGTCAGTTTTATAATACTCCTTGATTTTTCACCCATTAATGTAGGAATTCAATGTCAGTTTTATAATACTCCTTGATTTTTCACCCATTAATGTAGGAATTCAATGTCAGTTTTATAATACTCCTTGAGTTTTCACTCATTAATGTAAATGTCAGCTGAATAGTACTTTTTAGTTTTTTTATTCATTAATGTAGAAATGGGATAAAAAAAAAAACACAAAACACTGATAAGAAACTAGATGGGCAAAGCCTGTTCAATTTTGATCAAGAAGTATATCAGAAAACTGATTCAATGAAAAATAATATCCTTCTAAAGCAGAATGAAAAACTGAACACTTTACGAAAGAGCAAAGAAAAAAGTTTAAAAACTGGAGAACAGCATACAATCCATGAACAACCTAAAAAGCAGCAGCAGAAAAGCAACAAATCATAACAACAGAGTAAAGAATGGCAAGAAAGGAAGTATTCAAAACCCAAAGAAACTACAGTAAAGAACAGTAGTAATACACATACAGCACCTCCCAAAACATCAGCAAACCAAAGAGTCAACTTAAATAGGAATTTTGTAATTTCAAACAAGAATCAACATGAAGAACAAAAGCAAAAAAACTTGACTCCCCAGAACACAACAAAAAAGACATACACAGAAGCCATAAAATGGGGGTAATCAGAAACAGTGACCAAGAGAAAGACATTGACAAACTTGGTAAAGATTCTACAAGAACTAACAGAGATGATATCACAAAACAAAAGAATAGGAGGTTCCATAAATTTAAAAGTAGAAGAGAGAGGAAGAAAGAAAATAAGCAAAGAAAACAAATTAAGAGAGGTAAAGAAACTGTGTTAAACCCATCACGTAGGAGATAACTTATAATGACTATATATTGTTAGGCAAAGGGCTAAAATTTTATCCCAAACTGAAATATCACAAAAAAATTATATTTGCTGAAGAAATTTTTAATTTTTTTTAAATGAATAAAATTAATAGAATTTTTTTATGATAAAGCACACAACAATTCAGAGGGTAAATTGGATTCTTTTCATTCTAAAAAAATGGTTTATTTCAACACAATTAAATCGTCTTTTACTCCATCTAGTGAATATGATTCCTATTTAGATTTTATCCTGATGCAATCACAAAAGAGATATTGCATGGGAATCATCAAAAGCAGTATTAAGGTAATATTTCTAAGGACGAAATTAAGTCTTTATATAGTCTAATGCATGACGACAGTATAGTGATTAAAAAGGCTGATAAATCAAACACTATTATTTTTATGAATCAGGATGATTATGTTAAAGAAATTGAATGTGAATCAAATGATGAAAAACACTACAAACATATTAAGAAAGACCTGTCAATAGAAATTAAATAAAAAATTTCAACATGCATTAATGAGATCACTAAAAATAATAATTCTGTATATGAAGAATTTGATACTTTCCCTCTTAACATACGTTCACCTGAATTCTAAATTCTAACTATAATTTACCTTTAAATTGTCCAGGATGACCCATTATATCAGGTCATAATTCATATACTGAAAACCTATCCAAATTTATTGATAATGTTTTACAACATTTAATGAAATCACTTCCATCATGCATACAGATATTACTGATTTCATTAAAAAGTTGAAGTCTATTCCAAAGCTATTTGATAACTCAATCCTGGTATCATTAAATGTAACATCACTGTATACCAACATTCCGCATACAGATGGTATTGAAACAAGTAAATATTATCTTGAAAGCAATCCTAATAACAGCACACTGTCTAGTGAAGATATTTGTAAAATAATAAACCTTATCCTGGAAAATAATTATTTTCAATTTAATAATAAAAATTACATCTAAATAATGGGTACAGCAATGGGTAGTCCTATGGCTCCTTCATATGCTTCTCTTTTCATCGGTAAATTAGAAAAGATTTCCTTAAAAAAGAAAAGTTTAATCCACCTGTTTGGCTTAGTTTATTAGATGACATATTTATGATCTAAAACTAAATGAAAAAAATTCATTGATCGCCTAAATCATTTTCAGCTGACGATTAAATTTACTTATATTGCATCGAGTACATGTTTCATTTTTAGATGTAAATGTAATTAAAAATATTGATAACCTATTTCTACAAATATTCATGTCAAGGAAACTAATATCCACCAGTATGTGAAATATTCTTCATGCCATCCAATGTCAAGTAAAAATGGTATACCATATATAGTCAAGCAAAAAGATACCAACACATTATTTAAGATGATTGTCAATTACAAAATTCGTTGAATGATTTAGAAACACATTTCCAAAACAGAAATTATCCTAAACATATAATTGATTTTGTGCTGAACAAAGCCTGTAAATTTAACTCAAAAAGATATTTTAAACACATAAAATTATTCAATAGAGAAAAATATAATTCCTGTCACAATATGATCCTTCATTACATAACATAGGCCTCATAATTAATAAATATTGGAGTCTCCAAAATTTATCAGATAAAAACAGCGTAAAATCACTTTACAACAATAAACCGATTCTTGCTTATAGAAGACCAAGAATTTGCAAGAATTTCTAAGCCTAAATAAACAGACAAAAATTATAAAAGACAATTCTCATCATCTAAATGTAATAGACACTGGTGCTCTCAATGCGCAAACATAAGAGAAAGTACTTCTTTCATTAGCACTAATACAAAAGAGACATTTTCACTGTTATAACACTAACTGCATGATAACCTATAAAAAAATGCAATATGCAATATGTTTGACAAACACTTCAACAGGTTTCTAATAGAATGAATAATCATCACTTTCATATAAAAAATTAGAGATCTTCAGTTTTCCTTTAATATTTAAACATATTGTAATGCCAATAATCACTCTCTACTTGATTTTTCTTTCATGCCAATAGATATTGTGCATGGAGACATGAATAGACTCATAACAGAAACTTATTGGATTCATAAATTAGATACTTTGTATCCCAATGGGCTTAATACCAATGCACTATATAAAATTGTATAAACATTTCTGTTTTTTTAAATTGATAAATTGTATATTCTTTATAACAATATAATTATATGTATGACCGTTTGTATTTTATTATTTTACTGATTCATTAATGTGGGAATGAATGTGAACTGTATAGTACTCGTTACTCTTCAGCCATTACTGTAAGAAGCTAAGAATGGCAGAAGTCAAAGGTCAACAGGCAATAATTACAGTTAAGTACAATATTCATATTTAGTAATATGAACTGTTGCTGTATTTTAATAGGTAGGTTAAAATCTGAGTACACTTGTCAAAACTTCGGGAGAAAGGAACAAATATAACATTTTCAATAGATGACCAATCACAAGAAAAAAGAAATTAAGTAAAATAATCACAATATAACTTACACTATATACAGAACTAATGAGAATAAAGAAAATAATGTTCACATTGACTGGAGAATAATACTGGCTGAAAAGTGCAGCAGGTTAAAATGTAATTGGGAAGAATACCCCAGGTAACCTTTATGTGCTGACAAGTAATCAAGGTCAAGTATTAGCATCATTATAATTTCTTATGTAAGTTGACTTGCACTTGCAAATGAGATAATGAAGCAGGTGGATCAATCAGACATTAAAACAGAATGGGACATAAACTTGATTGTCAGAAAGGTATGTTGACAAAAAAGTAAGAGATGAAAAACTGAGAAAGTACTAAACATAAATTCAATCATTTAAATTAATCATTCAATTTTCACAATCTTGGCCTGATGACATGAAATGTTTTACTCCCCTGGCTTCTTAAAGAATATATTTTTGCATATTTCAAAAGTGACAGAAGTAAAACCATGGAGAAAGTTCCTGATAAACAATACTTTGCCTGGTTTCTGTACCAAAAGAAAATAACACATTGAAATCAAGTCAAGAAGGAACTTTTAGAAAGCAAATTAAGGAAATATCAATTTTATTTCAAGCTTTTAGCTAGAACTGATGCAACATCAAAAACAGTATAAAACCTCTTTTGTGAGAATTTCTCTAGAACATATAAAAGGGCAAAACAGTAAATAAACCAGTGTCTCATAACTTTCTAAATTTGTAAAACAGATGCATTCCTGAAGTCTTCAATTATTACCAACAAAGATAAGAATCTGTCATTTCAAAAGAACACAAAGTGAAAAAATTACTGATAATTTGCTTAAAATTTCAATGCTGACAGCAAAAATATATTCCTATGTTTTAAAAATTGTAGTAATACACATGCATTGTATAAAGTTCTAAACATACAACAAAATCTAATTTTTCAAATCAAATTTATGATATTTAAATTTTATTAATGCAAGAAAATGGGTTTTTTTTCTTTAAGAATATGGAATACCTTCACTCTTGACTTTATCTACCTCCTCTTCCTCCTCAATGGCATCTGGAACCTCAAGTTCCTTCTTGTCTGAAAAGGTTACAAAGTACATTTCTAACCACTATAAAGATTAATGAAGCTCATAATAGATCAGAAAAAAATGTGTGCCATGAATAGCAATTAAGAATCTGGATTTACCCAATCATATTAGTTTAGCAATGACTTACAAAAATACCCCATTTTAAAAAAACCTTAAAACAGCATTTGTCTTCATATCAAAATAACCAAGTGTACATACTTGAGTTACATTCATGAAAATACAGTATGTTTAAAGTCATGCATGCAAGATATTATCTAGATTTAATGTTTTTAATTAGCTTTATTATGATTTCTATCATTTATTGTACATTCATAATTCACTACTTTTAAAATCAACCTATTCAAGACTTAAAATGAAAATGCACTGTATAAAAGATTAAATCACAAACTTTTTGATTTTTCTTTTACTTAAATAATATATATTCTGAATTTATATTCACTTTCCATGTTTCTTCTATGTGTAGATAATATTTATTTCTTACTAAGTTTATACAATATATCACTGGCCTAAATCAGAAATTGATTTTGTTTTTTAAGAATTAAACTTCAAGTTGCACAGGAATCATGAAATCCTAATGCTTGAATAAGAATTACACAATGGAAAAAGTACATAAAGAGCTCTTTTTGGTTTTATGAGCTTGTAACTTCTAGTTTCCTGAGTCACATGATGAAAATTTTACCAATGCGAATGCTTGTTACAAAGGCTTGCTAAAAATGTGTAATTACAACTACTTAAACTACATGTGCTTAACTTGAACTACAGTTTGCTGTGTTGATTAGTATTAAAAAGACATGAAGTTAGAGAAAGCCAACTTGTTCTTGGTTAAAATTATGTTACCAGCTTTTATATATATATCTTCATATAAAGAAATGTGAAAAATCTCAACTACTGAATTTCTATGACTCTAAAAGACATGAATATATATATATATATATATATATATATATATATATATATATATATATATATAGGTAAGTACTGCATACCATTCCCATACAAAGAATTACTTATGTATTAGAGTATGAATACATCAAACAAACCAAACAATAAAGGTATCAACAATATGGTTTTCATATGGACACAATTAGTAGCAATACTTTGTTAAATTCAATTGAATTTGATCTCACATGATATTATCAGATAATAAGATAATAAATTCTACAAATTTCATCTACAACTATAAAAGCTTTCAGATCAAAGTATTTCACTCCAACACCTTCCAAGTTTCAAAACTGTCAATAAGTCTGATCCAAAATTCAAACTACAGGACAAGATCTGTCATTGCATAATGAACTGACAGATCTGGGTCTATGCATCTTGTCTGGACTAATTAGTTTAACAAATAACACAGACCCTGAGGTGCTGTTCCATTATGTACTGACAGACTAGATTCTATCTTGTTCCATAATGCAATGACAGACTAGATTCTATCTTGTTCCATAATGCACTGACAGACTAGATCCTATCTTGTTCCATAATGCACTGACAGACTAGATTCTATCTTGTTCCATAATGCAATGACAGACTAGATCCTATCTTGTTCTATAATACACTGACAGACTAGATCCTATCTTGTTCCATAATACACTGACAAACTAGATTCTATCTTGTTCCATAATGCAATGACAGACTAGATTCTATCTTGTTCCATAATTCAATGACAGACTAGATTCTATCTTGTTCCATAATTCACTGACAGACTAGATCCTATCTAGTTCCATAATACACTGACAGACTAGATTCTATCTTGTTCCATAATGCACTGACAGACTAGATCCTATCTTGTTCCATAATGCACTAACAGCCTAGATTCTATCTTGTTTCATAATGCACTAACAGACAAGATCCTATCTTGTTCCATAATACACTGACAGACTAGATCTTATCTTGTTCCATAATACACTGACAGACTAGATTCTATCTTGTTCCATAATGCACTGACAGACTAGATTCTATCTTGTTCCATAATGCACTGACAGACTAGATTCTATCTTGTTCCATAATGCACTGACAGACTAGATCCTATCTTGTTCCATAATGCAATGACAGACTAGATCCTATCTTGTTCCATAATGCACTGACAGACTAGATTCTATCTTGTTCCATAATGCACTAACAGACTAGATCCTATCTTGTTCCATAATACACTGACAGACTAGATCTTATCTTGTTCCATAATACACTGACAGACTAGATTCTATCTTGTTCCATAATGCACTGACAGACTAGATTCTATCTTGTTCCATAATGCAATGACAGACTAGATTCTATCTTGTTCCATAATGCACTGACAGACTAGATCCTATCTTGTTCCATAATGCAATGACAGACTAGATCCTATCTTGTTCTATAATGCACTGACAGACTAGATTCTATCTTGTTCCATAATGCACTGACAGACTAGATTCTATCTTGTTCCATAATGCACTGACAGACTAGATTCTATCTTGTTCCATAATGCAATGGCAGACTAGATTCTCTCTTGTTCCATAATGCAATGACAGACTAGACTCTATCTTGTTTGCAGCTGAATCTGGCTAATATACAAAGTATAAATAGTAAATCTTCCTCATCTAATAACTTGTTAAAATCATTTCATTGCTTCCTACCTTTTCATTAAAGCCATAAAAATGGCCTGCATTCTAAATGAGGGAACCTTATACTTATGAATGTTCCAAAACAATTGTGTCATGCTAATTCATATAAACACAGAACTAGTGTCAAATAAAATATAAATGGTTCTCATTTTCCAGGCACTAAAACTAAGTTCAATTACTTACCTGAGATAAAGCAAAACAATTTGATAAATATAATTGGATTTTTCATATCAGCATTAGTATGAATAAGCAGATAAAAAAACTACTTTAAAATGTAAGATCACTATCCCAAAAATGTCATGACATAGTGCCCTGACATGTCTGTTATTATTGGCAGATCTGTCATTACACACAGCATCTGCAGATCTGTGTTCACATACTGCTTTCATTGTTTTCAGTCTTCATTGCCCTCAGCCCATCTTGGTGCCTCACTTCCATTTCTTTGGCATGATATAGCCAATAATATGTTTATGTGCCACTATAAACCAAGATTTTTTTTTTCTCACTCTAATCACATGTATATACTAAATGATCACATCTGAAATCATCATTCTTTGTAAAAAGACATTTGACTTCAAAACTATAAATTTGTGTCTATCTTTGCAACTATTTTTTCTCTCTCACTTCAAATAATGTAGGAAATGCTTGCAAGTTTTGGGAATGAAGGTGGGAAAATGTTCTTTTGATGTGCTTGAGATGCAATATCCATTCTAAACACTAAACAGTAGTTCAGGTTTGTAAATCAAAACCTAACCTGATAGTTAAGGTAAGCACAGATGACAGTGAAAATGCCAAAACTTCTGTTCATTATTCAACAGTTGGCCACAGCGATCTTCACATCAATGATTTATTTCAACACTTGGTCACAGTGATCATCACAACCAAAATTTACTTCGACAGTTGGACACAGTGACTTTCACAACAAAGATTTATGTCAACAACTGACCACAATGATCTTCACATCAAATATTTGCTGTGTTAATATTTTTTTGTTTTGTTTGAGAGACTACTACAACAACTCACACATTTCAAAGGACTGATTGATTGATTGGTCTTTAACTTGCACATTTCATAGGACTAATTAACTGATTGATTTTAATAGCACATCAACATATGAAAGGTTATATCATGAAATGAAGTAAAATGCCTTGTCCAGAGAACACCATGGTGGCTGACACAGCCTGGTCTCAAGAAGATTTGAACTTACACCTTTCTGGTCATGAGTTATGCAAGCTGACCACTGAGCCAAAGAATACAGATAAATGGACATAAGCTGTACAATTATTGGTACAACTTCAGTGCTCACTTAAATTATACAGTGCTCACTTACATTTTAGTGCTCACTTAAACTGTATGGTGCTCACTTAAATTTTATAATGATCACTTAAACTATACAGTGTTAACTTATAGTTTAGTACTCAAACTAAATGGTGGTCACTTAAATTTAAAAGTGCTCACATTTAACTAAACAGTGCTCACTTAAATTTTAGTTCTCACTTAAACTGTATGCTGCTCACATAAATTTTACAGTGCTCAATAAGACAAGAATTATGCAATGATGAGATATCTTCCCTCTCATCCCCAATTATGTAAAGACTCCTACCAAGAGTATCCTAAAGTGCAGCATTCAATTTATATACTACTTTTGTGACATTCTGTTTCCATAGTAACAAAATAAAATAATGAATCTGGAAATTTCAAAGCATCCAAAGGCACTGCTAAGCAACTTGCCTGATATTTGTGTCTGAGTGATGCATAGAAATTTTTACAGTTTATGAGAAGAAAGTACGGTGTACATAATAATAAATATATCATAGAAAATATTATATAAATCAGGAGGATACAAATTGGGATAATGGAAAACTGAAACTGGCCAGGAGGATAAAAATTGGAGGATGGAAAACTGAGGTTGGCCAGTATTGTTTACAGAACAACTGCAACAAGGCACTTAACTGGCAGTTAGCAACAGTGGGGAAAGCTGGGGAACAATAAGAAATGCGCAAATGGTTTACAGTAATTCTAAAACTGCTGTTAAAAAGGAGAATGATACTTTACCAGCAAGCAAGGTTTGATGAGTCTTAGAGAATGCACCAATATACCAATGTATAATGCACCCCTTACAACAGTGTACACCCAGATTTACCAATGTATGTGTGCATAAGTTAACACATAAGTATATGTCCAAATGCAAAACAACATAAACTTTTATCTGCCTCTGCATAATGTAGGGGTCTTTTTTCTTTGTTCTAATGAATTATAAACAGAATAGACTGAGATCTGCCAGACTATTATGTACATCACAAATAGGTTTGTGTTATCAGCTAATGGACCTATGTGACAATTTAAGGTAACTCAAAATCATGATGTGGAACAGCAGACCTTGGTCTATAAGGATAAATCGGAGTGTACACTGATTGCAGATTGACTCCCTTTATACACAAGGAAATATAGTACTGTATATAGACACTTACAAGTTGGATCCAGGTACAAAACAAGTAGACCCAGATTTGTCGTCACATAATTTGTGAGCAGATCTGGGTTTATCCAGTTTGCATGGACTAAAAGTAGAACATGTAACATAGACTATGATCTGCCAACACATTATGCACCAGCTGATCAAGATCCATGTGGTTTGCAGTTGGACACAACTTATATATGATTATATATCATATATCATTTTTCAGATGGTATGACTGTGAAGAAATTAGAAACATTATGTGGATAAAGTAAATATTCTGAAACTAAACATGTACATCTACATATAATGTTGCTACAAGAAAGGAGTCTTGCATCTGATACCCTTACACCGAAGCAATGGTTGGTGTGCCGATGGGTCTGTTCTATGCATTAGTATAAGAGATGTTAAGAACAAGGCATGGGGTTAACTGAGTTCATTTGACCACAGAGTAATACTTCTTCACAAGAACTAGTACAGTTGTCCAGTCTAAAGAACATATGCTTTTTTGTCCTCTGAAAAACATTTGTTTTAAAAATTATTTCTGTCTCAAAAATTGTTTTTATAATTTCTATTTTAGTAGTGAATAAATGAATTCTGCTTTGAGGATATATGCAATGATTCCTGTACTGTATAGGACTACTATCTGCTATTCAAACAAAAACAAATCAGCTTTCTTAATGACAGATGGACTAATTCCTAGCTGTAAAGAAAGATATTTTTCAATGTAGGCTGGTTCCTTGATCTTAAACTTTGTTGTTCTGCTACATCTACATGAAGTAACAAAACAAATCTGAAGCAAACCAGATGAGCATAATACTATGGTAGGGCCTGTCATAAAAAACTGAATTTCATATTTAACACAGTTCATAAAGTCATAAATTGTTATACATACAATACAATAAATTACTCAACAGATCTTTCTTTCTTCATCTGTAGGATCAGATGACATAATGAGCAGTTTTACAAGACTGTGTCAGTCAAACCATTTATTTACTACTAATATACTCAACTTCTTGTAAATGGTTTTACTGTAGGTAAGTACTGTAAGTACTGTAATCTAAGAAGTACAGAGCAGAAACGAGATAAAATGTCTTCCATCTTGTCAGGCAGCATCTTCATGTTTCATTATAGCCAAATCATAAACAGTAATTAAACCATTGCAACTTAAATGAATGAGAGTGAATGGGAGTGAATGGGAGGAATGTACACAATATATGAAATAGCTGATTCGGACATTTTTAAGATCATCAAGAATGGACTTCAATTAATCAAGGAAACTGTGTTGTATAATAGAACAGACCTTTGATATAATATAAAAAGATTTTCGGTGTATCCACGTATGATCTTACATATTACTCAGACATTTGACTGTATATGTATATTTATTTTATTTGCACCAAATCACTCACAAGAAGCCATTCGAAGTAAATCCTCCACTTAGCCATTTAGGAAATAATCCATTAAAGCCTTTTCATAATGCCGATAAAAAGAACAATGAGGACTTGCAATGCTAATATATCATTGAAACTGTACTAGTTTCTGTGGAGTCATACTCTATGTGTTAACCAAGCAAAGGTTAATAAAGACCTTCTGAACCCTCGTCCTCATCATATGGGCTAGACAACCCATCACCCGAGAAGCTGGGTGATTTTGAGGGAGATGTAACTGTGCCATCAACAGTTGATTGTGGGGTGTGTGCAACTGTGGAGGTGGTGAATGTATCCTCATCTACATCTTGGTCTGCTTCTGTGGCTGAAATGGTCCAGTCCATCATAGAATAAATTCTTATCCAACAATGATCAGATGACAATCAATACTAAACCATTTATAATATGAGATTCAAGTTACCTTCACTGGAAAATGTCTGCCACCTTTTGGATTCATTTTCCACAGCATTGAAACTGATGGGAACATAAATTGATCAAATTTCATAATACTGGTCAAAATTACCAATTTTTTTAGATACATCTTTTGATAGAGGTACAACAGGGGTGCACAATACATCAATTGTGATTGACCGTTTGATCATGAAGGTAGTGTGAGTAGATCGCATACCATAAAAAAAATAGACGTCAGCCAATATATGTTTTTGTGGCAGGTAGATCATTTTGGCTTGGTCATTTTATAAGTAGCTCGCATGCTGAAAAAGTGTGCACCCTTGAGGTACAATCATTATATAATTACATATTTTTAAACATACAGACTTCTGGAAATAAATAATTGTTTTTATAAAATTATTAACCACCATACAGTTCTTATAAAAGGAAAACACAAAAGATGACAGATAGCAATTTCAAGGCAGACAACTAAAAAATTCTAACATACCTGCAAACGTAATGCTCTTTCTCCCAATAATATCTTCAAATCTTCAAATGTATGACTATAATCCACTAAAATGCATTTAGGTATATGTAGAGTATCTTTTTAATGATCCTCAGACAAAACTAAAATTAGTTCCAAGAACATGGATCATACACCATTTAAAGACAAAAATAGCATCTTTCAAACCTTCTTCTTCAGGGCTGAGATTTTATATCTTCTATCACGTATCAACAACTCTTCAACAACTCTTCATCTGAATTCAACTGCATTTAATTTTTCACCAATAAACAGATATTCAAATATTTCTTATTGGAATTTTGAAATAAGGACAAGCTATAAAAACTCAGTTTTTTTACTTGTTCCTGTAATTCTAACTTTTAATAGATGAATATGTTTTGGTCTGATAGATGACTTACCTGTTATAGCCTCCAGAATGAATATGGTATAACATGACTGACTGCAAGTGTACCAGTCATCTAATGTTTTTATTTTCTCCAATAAAAGCTTATTCAAAGCATGTAACATACAAGAAACATTTAAAATTGAATGACAGTGTGTGCAGTGGCAAAATAGAAGACCACTGTTCAAGTCAAATGCTGTAATTGAAAGGTGATAATAGATCACAAAGGAGTAAATTTAAATTTTGTGCATAGATACGTGACAAATAAATCTGCATGCATAGTGTTGTCATAAAACCAGATCCTCAGTGATAATAGTATTTCTCTTTGTATATCTTTTGTTTTTGTTGGAATATTGCATATAAATGCATAAAAGTTGATTCCAATTGTGAACAACATAGACCCTGATTTGCTGTCACACAATGCACTGACAGATCAGGGTTTATGTTCTAATGATTACTTCTAAGAAACAGCATAGACCCATATCTGCCAGAGCATTATGCAATAGTAGATGTGGATATGTGCAGTTTGCAATTGGACTCTACTTACAAGCAAAAATATATGGTAAATATTGATTAAACCATTTCTACATCACTACAACATATTATATTCCAATGAAAACAATAGTAACTTGTTTCATTTCATAACATCATGTTACCACTTAGTACAAAATACATTTTACATATTCTATACAAAAAAATGTACAACTATCATTGAAGATAGGAAAGGTAACATTGCTTTAATATTAGCAAGAATTCAAAACCTAAACAGCAATGATATGAAATTACAATTTCAAGAACAAAATCTTTTACTCAAAATTAAAATAATAAACTGCTATAAAAAGAATATAATAATAAGGTAAATTCAATGAATAAAAAACATAATTTAAATGATGTCACATTTTTAAATATCAACCACACTTAATAACACTTGTTGATACTGAACAATTGGATCTCTTTTTCAAACTAAAATAAAATATGTTTTGTATGCAAGCTGTTCTATTTGCTCATAAATGAGATGCCTACAAACCCACCTTTCTTTGTATCTGGAGTACTGGTCATACCTGGAATGAGAAACAAATAAAAGGAATCTATTGGATTGAAATGCAAAAAAGCATTTGGTTACATTTCATTTAACAAGTTCATACTGTTTGTCTAACAACAACAAAAAAGGCAAAAAAATATGTATAATACGAAGGTATTATTATGTCAAACTACTGTCAAAATATATGCTGATTAAACATCAAATATTTCATATGTTCAGGCTCTTCTTTTAATTAATAAGAAAAAGAACTGAATTTCCTTGCTATTAATTTTCATAGTTCTGCAACAAACAAATTTAAAAAAAAACCAACATTTTAATCAGTACATAAGTTCATGCATATATCAAAATATCAAGGAAAATATTCTTGTCTTCAAGAATAAATCACTGATTTCCAAAGTTTAAAAACTTGTTTGTGGCAATCATTAAATCACTTCATTGTGGATTACCTCCCTTTAGTAGGAAAAGGGTCGCTACAAAATTACTGTAAATTTTTTTCTGAAAATATCATCAACTTTATGACTAAAAGTTTGATTGTATTTACTGTGATTTTTGCTCTTGTGTGTTTTTGGTACAGAATCTGAAGATTTTGTATAACATGCTGAAAACAAATCCTAGGATTCATTACTTTCACATTTGGTTGGATTTTTGTTTGACTTAAAAATGCTATTTTTTTAAGCCCTGGATAGGCTGCTGTATATGGCAACCAATATAACCAAGGTAGGAAAAAACAAGTAAGACCCCAGGAAGAACTACCAACCCATGGTAAGCTACAGGCAAGCTTTCTCACATACTCATATTTGTCAAGCTAGGACCTGAACTTATGCGAACAGAGTGTGAGATGTGTGAATATATAAAGGTGAGTACCTTTGACCACTCTCACCCAGGATCCCTCTTTTTACAGTAATGGAACACATGGCCAATGATATTATAAGGTAGCACATAAGCATACATTCATAATGATTTTATAATATCAAAATTATGAGAAAACTGAGATGGTATATTCAACCTTATAATGATAAGATTGTTAGAAATTTAGGCATCTCACCTTAGTTTTTATCTGGCATGACAGTAGGCATCTAACATTATTGTTTATCTGACATGACACAAGGCATCTAAGTTAAGTGTTTATTTGGCACGATAAAAGGCATCTCACCTTTGTGTTTATCTGGCATGACATTAGGCATCTAACCTTAGTGTATATCTGGTATGATATTAGGCATCAAACTTTAGTGTTTATATAGCATGACATTAGGCATCTAACTGTAGTGTTTATTTGGCATGACATTAGGTATCTAACATTAGTCTTCATTTGACATGAAATATGTATCTAACGTTAGTGTTCATCTGGCATGACATTAGGCTTTTAACTTAAGTGTTTAACTGGCATGACATTAGGCATCTAACTTTAGTATTTATCTGGCATGACAATAGGCATCTAACTGTAGTGTTTATCTGGCATGACATTAGGTATCTAACATTAGTCTTTATTTGACATGAAATATGTATCTAACCTTAGTGTTCATCTGGCATGACATTAGGCTTCTAACTTAAGTGTTTAACTGGCATGACATTAGGCATCTAACTTTAGTATTTATCTGGCATGACATTAGGCATCTAACTGTAGTGTTTATCTGGCATGACATTAGGCATCTAACTGTAGTGTTTATCTGGCATGACATTAGGCATCTAACTGTAGTGTTTATCTGGCATGACATTAGGCATCTAACTGTAGTATTTATCTAGCATGACATTAGGCATCTAACTGTAGTGTTTATCTGGCATGATATTAGGCATCTAACTTTAGTGTCTATCAGGCATGACATTTGGCATCTAACCTTAGTCTTTATTTGACAAGAAATAGGCATCTAACTTTAGTGTTCATCTGGCATGACACTAGGCATCTAACTGTATGATTATCTGGCATGACAATAGGCATCTAACTGTAGTGTTTATTTGGCATGATATTAGGCATCTAACCTTATTCTTTCTTTTGATATGAAACAAGCATCTAAACTTAGTGATTATCTGGCATGAAATTAGACATCTAACTTTAGTGTTTATTTGGCATGACACTATGCATCTTACCTTGCTGTTTACCAGGCATGACATTAGACATCTAACCATAGTTTATCTGGCATGACATTAGGCATCCAACCTTAGTTTTTATTTGTATTTCTCAAAAAAGCCACTTAAAATTTTATTAATAGTTGTAGGAACATAATGAATGTTGGATCAGAAGCAGAGTAAGAATTGCAAAAAATGGAATTAATTCTAAGAGTTATTTAATGAAACTAGTAGTTAATGCCAAGAACAGTTATACTTACATTTATACTTAAATTTAAACTATCCAGTACCGTCAAACTTCCAATAAAACTTTCCAATAACATTTTCACTTAATTTAAACTATCCAGTAACATTTATACTTAAATTTAAACTATCCAATAACATTTATACTAAATTTAAACTACCCAGTAACTGTTATACTTAAATTTAAAATATCAAGTAACAAACAACACATCAGAATAGTTACAATTAAAATTAACTAACCAGTAACAATTATTAATTTAAACAATCCATTTAAAAAAAAAACACTTTAGAACAGTGATACATAAATTTAAGTTATCCTGTAACAAAAAAACACTTTTAGTACAATATCATCAGATCAAGAAAAAAATGTGTCAAAAATCAAGAGATTAAATGTATTGAAACATTGTAATACAGATGAAATCAAAAGATGAAATGTGTCAAAGCATTGTAATACAGATGACATCAACAGATGAAATGTGTCAAAGCATTGTAATACAGATGACATCAACAGATGAAATGTGTCAAAGCATTGTAATACAGATGACTTCAAAAGATGAAATGTGTCAAAGCATTGTAATACAGATGACATCAACAGATGAAATGTGTCAAAGCATTGTAACACAGATGACATCAAAAGATGAAATGTGTCAAAGCATTGTAATACAGATGACATCAAAAGATGAAATGTGTCAAAGCATTGTAAAACAGATGACATCAAAAGATGAAATGTGTCAAAGCATTGTAATACAGATGACATCAAAAGATGAAATGTGTCAAAGCATTGTAATGCAGATGACATCAAAAGATGAAATGTGTCAAAGCATTGTAATATAGATGACATCAACAGATGAAATGTGTCAAAGCATTGTAATATAAATGACATCAAAAGATGAAATGTGTCAAAGCATTGTAATACAGATGACATCAAAAGATGAAATGTGTCAAAGCATTGTAATATAGATGACATCAAAAGATGAAATGTGTCAAAGCATTGTAATACAGATGACATCAAAAGATGAAATGTGTCAAAGCATTGTAATACAGATGACATCAACAGATGAAATGTGTCAAAGCATTGTAATACAGATGACAACAGACGAGATGTGTCAAAGCATTTTAATATAGACATCCAGAGATGAAACATGTCAGAGACTCATAATACTGATGACATTAAGAGACGAAATGTGTGTGTGTGTGTGTGTGTGTGTGTGTGTGTGTGTGTGTGTGTGTGTGTGTGTGTGTGTGTGTGATTTAGATTTTTAATACTGTTTTAACAATTTTTCATTCATATTGATGAAACATGTCAGAGCATTGTAATATAAATGACATCTACAGATGAAATGTGTCAAAGCATTGTAAGATAGATGACTTCAAGAGATGAAATGTATCAAAGCATTGTAAGAAAGATGACAGCAACAGATGAAATGTGTCAAAGCATTGTAAGATAAATGTCTTCAACAGATGAAATGTGTCAAAAGCATTGTAAGATAAATGACTTAACAGATGAAATGTGTCAAAGCATTGTAAGATAAATGTCTTCAACAGATGAAATGTGTCAAAAGCATTGTAAGATAAATGACTTCAACAGATGAAATGTGTCAAAGCATTGTAAGATAAATGACATCAACAGATGAAATGTGTCAAAGCATTGTAATATAGATGACTTCAACAGATGAAATGTGTCAAAGCATTATAAGAAAGATGACAACAACAGATGAAATGTGTCAAAGCATTGTAAGATAAATGACATCAAAAGATGAAATGTGTCAAAGCATTGTAAGATAAATGACATCAACAAATGAAATGTGTCCTTTGTAAGATAAATGACATCAACAGATGAAATGTGTCAAAGCATTGTAAGATAAATGACATCAACAGATGAAATGTGTCAAAGCATTGTAAGATAGATGACATCAACAGATGAAATGTGTCAAAGCATTGTAAGATAAATCACTTCAACAGATGAAATGTGTCAAAGCATTGTAAGATAAATGACATCAACAGATGAAATGTGTCAAAGCATTGTAATATAGATGACTTTAAGAGATGAAATGTATCACAGCATTGTAAGAAAGATGACAACAACAGATGAAATGTGTCAAAGCATTGTAATATAGATGACTTCAAGAGATGAAATGTGTCAAAGCATTGTAAGATAAATGACATCAACAGATGAAATGTGTCCATTGTAAGATAAATGACATCTACAGATGAAATGTGTCAAAGCATTGTAAGATAAATGACATCAACAGATGAAATGTGTCAAAGCATTGTAAGATAGATGACATCAACAGATGAAATGTGTCAAAGCATTGTAAGATAAATGACATCAACAGATGAAATGTGTCAAAGCATTGTAATATAGATGACATCAAACGATGAAGCCTCCTCTTCTAAACATTCAACTTACTTCCAGCACTTGCTCTGGACATGACCCTGTCCATGATCTCCTGAATCATTCTGTCAGCCTCACTCAGTCTGAAAGAAAAAGTTAATGTACACTGAACCATACCAACCAAGAGACACACAAACTTGCCTATGATACATTTGATTAATACAAGTACATTAATATGACCAAAGATAACCAGGCATTATGTAACAAACATTCTGACATAAATAAAGAGACTTTCCATGAAAATAGGAGCACGAAACAAGGATCAATCAGGCCTGTCTGACATAGATCTTCACTATACATTTCATGGCTGTTTCAAACCACTAATTTTTTGACCCAACAGAAGGTGTTGCACCTTTAAATAAATCCTTTAAATAAATCCAGCACTCAAAACACATGCAGAAATTTAAGTAACAAAATAAATGTGGCATTCGTTTTAAAAACCCACAAAAATTTATACCTATGAAAGCACATGAATATTAAATGTAAGGATTGCTCTTCTATAGCAGAAAAGTGTCAAAGCCTATCTCTAAAAGCTTTCACCTAATTTTAAAGTCAAAACCATTTATAAAAATTGATATATATGGTCCAACCAAATTTTACCCACACATTACTGTGATAAATAAGTATCTGTGAACTTTGATGTCAATCCACTGAGTTAAGTTAAAAATAATAACAGTAAATAAGACACCAGATTCACCAGAACAAAAATTACAATTGATTGC
The DNA here is from genome assembly GCA_016746295.1 of Potamilus streckersoni. Lineage (NCBI taxonomy): Eukaryota > Metazoa > Mollusca > Bivalvia > Unionida > Unionidae > Potamilus > Potamilus streckersoni. Next base: position 490,531 of record JAEAOA010002311.1, on the reverse strand, counting down.
ATAACTGATTAGTTTTGAATGGTAGATGAATACATTGCCAGGAATACCTGATTAGTTTTGAATGGTAAATGAATACATTGCTTTGCAATACCTGATTTGTTTTGAATTATACATGACTAGACTGCCATGGGTTAACTGATTAGTTTTGAATAGCATATCACTACATTGCCATGGGTAACTAATTAGTTTTGAATGGCACTTAACTATATTGCTATGGAGTAACTAATTAGTTTTGAATGGTACATAACTACATTGTCATGGAGTAACTAATTAGTTTTTAATGGCACATGAATACATTGTCATGGGATAACTAATTAGTTTTGAATGGCACATAACTACATTGCCATGGGGTAACTAATTAGTTTTGAATGGCACATAACTACATTGTCATGGGGTAACTAATTAGTTTTGAATGGCACATAACTACATTGTCATGGGGTAACTAATTAGTTTTGAATGACACATTAATACATTGCCATGGGGTAACTAACTAGTTTTGAATGGCACATAACTACATTGCTATGGGTACCAGACTGAAGTGCCTTATCCAGGGACACACCACATCATCTAAACTGACAGCATGGGCAGAATTCCAACCTGCATGCTTCTAGTCATGAGTTCAGCAAACTAAATATAGAGACATTATTGCTCTTGAACAAAAAATTAAAGTTGTTGTGTAAATTCACTGCCCAGTGGCGATTCAATATGAATATAATCAACATAAATCTTATTGCCCTACTTTATCTTATTCTAGCCACTCCTTCATCAATCTTATTGCCCTACTTCATCTCAACCTATCCACTTCTTCATCAATCTTATTGCCCTACTTCATCCCAACCTATCCACTCCTTCATCAATCTTACTGTCCTACTTTATCTCAACCTATCCACTCCTTCATCAATCTTATTGCCCTACTTCATCTCAACCTATCCACTCCTTCATCAATCTTACTGCCCTACTTTATCTCAACCTATCCACTCCTTCATTAATCTTATTGCCCTACTTTATCTCAACCTATCCACTCCTTCATCAATCTTATTGCCCTACTTCATCTCAACCTATCCACTCCTTCATCAATCTTACTGTCCTACTTTATCTCAACCTATCCACTCCTTCATCAATCTTACTGTCCTACTTTATCTCAACCTATCCACTCCTTCATCAATCTTACTGCCCTACTTTATCTCAACCTATCCACTCCTTCATCAATCTTACTGCCCTACTTTATCTCAACCTATCCACTCCTTTATCAATCTTATTGCCCTACTTTAGCACAACCTATCCACTCTTTTATCAATCTTATTACCCTACTTTATCTTTATCTATCTATCCACTCCTTCATAAAACTTATTACCCTATTTCATCTTATTCTATCCTCCCTACTTGATTTCAATCTATCCACTCCTTTAAAAATCTTATTGCTCTAATTGATCTTAATCTATCCATTCCTTCATAAAACTTATTATCCTACTTCATCTTATTCTATCCACTACTTCATAAATTTTACTGCATCTTTTAATTTATAAAATTGAAACAAATTGTTCCCAACCCTCTCAAAAAAGCATCTTTTCTGGACAAGTGCTCTTCAAAATGTGGTTCTTTGAGCACAGAAATAATTACTTTTGGCTCTGTTACCTACTAAAAAAATGATGTGTTACGCCTGATGGGTATGAAAGGATAAGGGATAACTATATAGTACTCCTTCATCATAACATTGTCTGTGCGAACCTTATAGCATATTTCACCTTAAAATGAAGTACATAATACATCCAATTTAACAACCTTGTATTGAAGGTGTTATAATAAACAGCTTCATAGTAAAGAAATGTTGTAACTCCTGTATTTATTACACACAAAAAAGTGCAAATAGCATAGATTTAAATGGTTGTTTCAAAATGATGTAATATGGTGTAGGAGTCTGAAATAGGGATGCTGCAAAATGATGTAATATGGTGTAGAAGTCTGAAATAGGGATGTTGCAAAATGATGTAATATGGTGTAGGAGTCTGAAATAGGGATTATTATTACAAAATATATCCTCACTATAATATAACACGTGTATATAGCATATATTCAAAAATATTGTTCCAAAATACAGCTGAAAATGTTGTGTCTTTATACTAATAACTTTAAAGAAACTGCATAAGTACCAGTGCATAACGCCTGGGCCAAAATATTTGTATATTATTGCATATTATCAATGAGTCAATATGACAAATGTTCTAAACAATATTCAAAACATTGCTACAATATTCTTATACTCACTCCCCTGATCTAGACTGGCTCCGAAGGGATGATATGATTTCATCCACAGTTCTCTCACCCCTAGGAGCCTTCTCTTTTGGTCCCTCTTCCTCCTTTTCTTTCCCTTTCATTTTTGGCTTCTCTGAATGTAACAAAACACAGATATTTAAGTAGGAATTTGTTGAAATGGATCTTTAACATTTTTTACATGAATTATCATATTGAAAGAACAAAGGAATAACTATGTTACAACACACATATAAAAAATGTAAAATGATTATAACCCTGTCTGTAAAAAAAAATTAATTAATCATATTTTTCAGATATAGCATACTGCAAATTTAAGTCAGACACACTGCATTTTCAATGACATACCCTCACAAATTTTCATGCTTTTCTCTGCATATTCCAAAATTCCTCGCCCTTATATACAATCCTACACTCAACAGTGAACCAGGGTAATAATACAACACCAAAATGTGTGTGTGCGTGTCTCTCTGCTATAACTGTATATATTAAATTTGACCAGAAAATAACTGAACATGCCATAGTAAATCAAATTTTGTGTAAATTTGACCTTTCAAATACTGAGCCACCAGGGTGTGTAACAAGAATGACACATTCTGTTTAGATGATTTCATGACACTAGACACCTAACCTTTCATAGGAATTGTGATAACAGTCAGACAGATGGATGGATGGACAAAATGACAGATGGACTGAGGAAAGGCATTACAATATCCTCATGCTTGGGTACACGATGAATGTTTTCACTTTTGTTTTTAAAAAATGTGCTATTAATGAACAAATTTCACAGGTTCATATTTATAGTTGGAAAATGTAATGTGTATCCATGCCAATCTACAGGTATAATGTAAAATAAAAATAAACCTACTCAACATAATGTAATGGGACATGATAATAGAAATATTTCATGCATACTAGCAATAATGTGATAATGAATGGTCCATCACCACTTCCACAAGGACAGGTAGCAAAATTTAATTTGAATAAAAAAAGTATAGAACTTTAAGTAACTGTTTAGGAATTTTTATTTTACAAAATTTCCTGTATCCTGAAAAATTATAATCATATTTACCCATAACAGTTTTGCATTGATTTTACCTTTAACAGTTTTCTTGGCTGCTGATTTTTTCTCTTTCTTCTTGGGTGAGGTTTGAATCTGGTACATGGGTGGAGCATCAGGACTGGCTATTTTCCTTGCCTCTTCCAGCATGGCTTGGACTGACATAGCCTATCAGGAAAAAAGAAAACCAAACAAAAAGAAGGTTTGATAGTCCATAAGCAAGACAAAATGAAACTCAAGGAATGTTTATTAATTCACAAAGCCATGGTAGCTCAGTTGGATGAGTACTAAATTTATAATCCAAGGGTTGATAGTTTCAGGCAAGCCTGGACTGACTGCCTCTTTGTATCCATGGGAAAGGCACATAACTCTCCTTTCCTCCAGACAATATAGCCAATAATGATAAGGGTCCATTAAAAATAATGTTCAAAAAGGAATAACTCTAAAAAAAGTATGAGCTGAAGGTGATTTGTTGATAATTACATCATTCTTCAGATGATGATAATATCATATGTAAAGCATAGGTTGTACATTTTAAAAGATCTCACACCAGGATGCTTTTTATCAAATTTGGTCAAATTCTGTTCTGCAATTCTTCAGAAGTTTTTTCTTACATTTTTTAAAATAATTATATCATTATTTACTGACAGATTGGCTTCCTCTATATAAATTCAAAATGCCTTTTATACCAAAATAATTTCTCTCAAATTTGATTAAATTGTTTTAATAGTATTTGAGAGGAAACAATGTAAAGATTGTTTTATTGGGTTTTTTGTAATAATCACCATATTTGATAATGAATTGGCATCATTTGTAATCATTTGTAAAACTAAACGGTATTCATATCATAATGTTTCTGTCAAAGGTTGGTCTAACTGTTCATTGTTGTATTCTAATATGTCATCTGAAATTTGCCAATTTTTAGTAATAGTGGCCATATTTGACAGTAAGTTGGCATAATTTGTATAAACTGAACAGATCTTCATGCCAGTAATGGCTACCATATCTAAATTTGGATCAGTAGCATGTTTAAAAAGTTTTTATGTCATATTGCTTGCTGCAAAAAAACAAGTTATATTCTGTTCAGTGATTTTTTAGAAATCATTTTAAAGTTATCTATTTTAGTACCTGCAGACATAAATGATGGCATATTGGCAATTCGAAAATATCAACATCTTAATGCTGAAATGCTTTTGAGAATAAACAATTTAAAAGTCAATCAATAATTAGAAGGACAAGCCATATTTGATAAAAAAAAGAAAAAAGAAAGCAATGCCAGCATGTTTTCTGTCAAATTTGGTCAAAGTAATGCTTGCTATATGAGATGACAGATAATGCTTGCCATATTGGATGACAGATAATGCTTTCGATATCGGATGACAGATAATGCTTGCCATATTGGATGACAGATAATGCTTTCCATATTGGATGACAGATAATGCTTGCCATATTGGATGACATAATGCTTGCCATATTGGATGACAGATAATGCTTGCCATATTGGATGACAGATAATGCTTGCCATATTGGATGACAGATAATGCTTGCCATATTGGATGACAGATGTTTGCCATATTGGATGACTGATAATGCTTGCCATATTGGATGACATAATGCTTGCCATATTGGATGACAGATAATGCTTGCCATATTGGATGATATAATGCTTGCCAAATTGGATGACATAATGCTTGCCCTATTGGATGACAGATAATGCTTGCTATATTGGATGACAGATCAACAGCAATTAAATAAATCTGAAAGGCCATATCAGAATGGTTCCTGTAAAATTATGTACCAAGTGGCAAAGGTGTTTTTTTAAAGATGTAAAGAACAATTTTTAAATTACTCACACAACAAATGATGCACAATGATCAAAGGACTTTACCACAAACTTACCTGACATCAAGGCTAGGTGAACTAAAAGTAATAAAACAATTTCCAACTCTTTTTCAGCTTTATTATTGGACAATACAATTTTGTTTCAAGTTCACTTATGACCCTTACAGACCCTTACAGAGTGGAATTAAAAACCTTATTGGTTTAGAAAGTGTGCATTTTTAAAATCAAACTTTATTTCTATTTTGAAACTCCAATAGCATCTGAATATGACATAAGATCATGTACTAATTAACAGGATATATGATTTCCAACTTGAACATTGCAATAAAACAAAATGTCATTTGTCACGTAGCTTAGAATAGCCCTATCTAAAGCATCAGACTTACATGTTATGAATGAAAAAGAACAAAAACTGTTTACACATGGGTAACACGTAGGCCAAAAAATTACCCTGGAAACAGCCAATTATTTCCCATAATATGTCAAAATGTGAACTTGTAAGATAAACTTTATTTTTGTCTAACATTTACTAAGATGACAGGTCACAGACATCATTCTGACAAGTGTAATGCTAGACTGGTCTTTTTACTTTTTTAGATAGGAATAGATATCAAGTATTCTATTGGATAACCAGTCTAACAACTGATCACCACAGTGCCTGAATTTACCATACAAATATATTTAGGGCTGGCATCCAAATGGTCCATGCTGCAGCTATAAAAAATGACTTACACATTCGACATAAACCGAAAATTCCTATAAGAACTGAATGAATTTAACTACCAATAAGTTCATTTATGACTCAATTCCATATTTTCTGTTATCAAGATGTGATTGAAAATTCCCAGCTTTTCACTGACTGAGTATTTTTTTTTTCACTGCTTGGGAATAAAGGTATTCTTTCTCCCAAATTTTTCCTGATCTTGCGAAAGAATGGGAACTATGTAAAAACTTTTCCTCGGGCATAGGTTCACAATCCAAGCTTTTTCACATTTTCATAATGTAAATTAATTGATTTTAGTTGGCCAATTTCTGAGAGTAAATTATATTAAAATTATTATATAATAGAAATGTTTTGACACAATACTGTCTATAAGTTTATTCATTAAAATTTTATGTTGCAAATTTGCTGACTTTACAAAATCCATGAAAATGTTTAGAGACTGAGATATCATGATATACGATAATTGACACTTACAGCACTTGATATTCCACTACCCCTTCCTTCCTTTACTTCCTCTAACTTCTTCTCCTCCCCAACTGCTGTCTGTACATTTTCTAGATCTATATCCATCTCAGCAATAATGTCGTCATATTGTCGATACACTGATTCATCAGGTAACATTATTTCAGTGCTGGCAACTGACATGCCAGTTGTGGGACCATTCTTCACTGCAATTTACAAATGTATTTAAAATAATGAAAATTTCACACTGAAAAAAACTGCTACTTGGAAGAGAAAATATAGGATATTAAAAAAATGCCTGAAATTAAAAAATATATAGCTTTTATAAACTGAAAATGGACTTCTCTGATCCTTTTCTTTCTCTTTTTTCAAACTGCAATGTTTACAAAAGCACTGAATAATAATGACTTACTCATTATTTAGCCAATTATATATTCATGGCCTTCCTGTAACTGCTTTTTGAAGCAACTGTGGAAATATTTTCTTCTTAATCCATCAGATATAAAGAAACAGAATAGCCTAGTTTACTTAACCCTTTAACTACTACAGCTGTTCTGCAGTTTCGCTACTGCCGAGTGATAGCGCATCAGTTACTGAGACTACTGATACTGTTTGCTAGGCTGAATACTAGAGCATCGTCATGGCTGACTACGGAAACTGACAATAAAAACATGGTTACGTTTATATTCATTATTTCATTAGTTTTTGCTGGATTTCAGTAAAATAAAAAGCAGCTTACCTTGTAGAGTGTCTGTTATTCATATATTTCCATTTTATTTACTCCTACAACAATCAGACAAGAAATCCCCATCGTGTAAACTGTTTTGAATCGCACAAAATAAATCATCGTCATTTGAATCAAAATTACATACATCTAGTGTTGAAACAGGACTAACATCATTATCTGATCCATTTACTAAGAATGATCCATTAAACTCTTCGATATTGCTTGCACTGAACCTTTTAAAGTCACAAATATCTGACTAGGAATCCATTTTTGTTGATCTCAACTACACGTGTTTTGTACATTGCCGGAAATTTCCTTCCTGCGTGTCTAAATTTAACCTCTCAGCTTTCCAACTGGTATCAAAATGTTCAGTAACCAGTCTTCTCATTGGTTATGATAATGAAAAATAAGTAAATATCTGTACTTTCAACCAATCAACGTTTAGTTAACATAGCAGTTACATCCACATAGATGCGACACTGGGGTTTTGAGTACAGCAGAACTACGCACTCATAAGCGACACTGGGGTTTTAAACAAGGCTTATCGACACTGCATATATGCGTCAGTGGGGTTCAGGAGCTATTTACAGGCGACGCTCAGATGCGGTAGTCGTAGTTAAAGGGTTAAATATGCTCATCAGATATAAATACCAAGCTGAAAGTTTTGTGACCTGGAAATTCAGGTCACATGATGCATTTACATTGGCATTATGTTTGCTGACAAAAACAAGCAAATGGAAGTTTTATAACCATCTTACTTGGACTTTTAATCCTCCTGCGAGGAGTTCTTGTTGAGGGAGGATACGGTGGAGGTCGAGCTGTCAACACCATCTTTGCTGTTGTCCCCTCAGATGCCAGAATAGCTGGCTTCTTCTTCTCTTGTTGCTTCTTTCCTTCTTCCTCCACCTCAGCTTCCTGTCCCATATCTACTTCTTCTGGTGTGCCAGGGGTTGGGGGTCGTAGCTTGTTAGCCTGCAGAGGTTCAAATCATGTCACATTATCACATGACATCACTGTCTTGATACATCCATTTAAAATTATTGATATGAGACAGCTTTAATAGTATGTTATAATGTTAAATATGTTGACAAGATATGCTCATGATGTCATAGATGTTGTCAAGACATGATCATGATGTCATATGTTGTCAAGACATCATCATAATGTCTACTATGTTGTCAAGGATTGTGATTTTATATGATTCACAGATGAGGAGGATGAAGAGGCTAAAGTTATTCTATAGGACCATTTTAACTCATTTGACAATGATCAGAACTGAATCAAAACTGACAAGGACTGGCACAATATCAAATGTAAGACTGATGCAGTCAGCATTGTCCAGATTTGAGGAGCCCAAAAAAGAAAATTTACATCCCAATCAACAAGATCTACTAATGAGAGTGACCAAGAGAACCCACTGGAAACAACCCATGCTATTTATGAAGCCATATTTCCATTCAAGGACTAATATGGCTAGAAAGCCAGGACACTGAATCCTTAGAATCATGCAATTGAGACTGGGAATAAAAACATTAAAAAAAAACACAAAACTAAAAGATGGATGATCTGGTCTCAAACAACCTAAATTCATGAAATACTTTAAGTAAGAAATGCACATCATATGAGTGAAATAGTGTTTGTTCTATTTAGATTAGTACTTTTTGTGAACAAATATATTTATATTGAATTTCATTGGATTTTAAATGGATAACATACATGAAAATAAGTTCGTCATTTTTCCTGTCATTCTATGATCTGAAATTGCTAAAAGTGTGCTACACAAAATGTGACATCACTCAGTTGCTTAATCATAGTATGTAACTTATATTTTGAAATCCAAATGAAATATTCTATTAATTAAAAAAGTGACCTGCACTTGTTACAGATATTCATTTATTTAATTGAAAAATTTGTGTATAAGTGGTAAATAGCTGATTGTGAGCTCCTATTTAAAATAAAGAATAAAGCTTTTAACTTGAGGCTGCATAGGTCGCAAGAGCAACCTGAATTTATAATCATTTTTTTTTCCTTCAAATGATTACATTTGTAATCACTTTAAACTTGATGCAGCTGTAGAAATAAATTATAACTGAAAAGTAAATTTATTAAAATGAGATATTCATACCATTGTTTTTAATGTTAATCATGATCTGATTTATCATGTGTACAACAATACTGATTGAAAGAAATTTAATGGTATTCACCATATGATCACATGACAGTATGGATAGAAAGAAAGCAATCTAAAGCTTGGTATATTTTTATTTACTTTTTGAAATACTATCAGACATCATGAAATGTATAAATACCATGAAAACAAAAAGATAACTACATTATAACTATACAATGTACTGGCATTCTGGCTACCCACAACCACCACCAAACTCACAAGTACAGTCAAAATTTTGATTTTTTTAATATGCCACTGTTTGGTACCTAACATGGTCAGCAGTTATGGATTCCTGACTACCATGTTATAATGGGGGAGAGCTGAACATTGTACAATATATATATATATATATATATATATATATATATATATATATATATATATATATATATATATATATATATATATATATATATATATATATATATATATCCCTATGTCTACAGGGGTAGAATGACAATGAAATTTTTTAAAATCCCTATGGATGCAGGGATAGAATCCTCATGCTCATGAAAAAACTCCAAATCCCTATACCTGCATTAGATAAAATAATTATGAAAAGATTCTAAATCCCTATGCATACTGGGGTAGAATCATCATGGAAAGATTCTACATCCCTATGCATACTGGAGTAGAATCATCATGGAAAGATTCTACATCCCTATGCATACTGGGGTAGAATCATCATGGAAAGATTCTAAATCCCTATGCATACTGGGGTAGAATCATCATGAAAAGATTCTACATCCCTATGAATACTGGGGTAGAATCATCATGGAAAGATTCTACATCCCTATGAATACTGGGGTAGAATCATCATGGAAAGATTCTACATCCCTATGCATACTGGGGTAGAATCATCATGAAAAGATTCTACATCCCTATGAATACTGGGGTAGAATCATTATGGAAAGATTCTACATCCCTATGCATACTGGGGTAGAATCATCATGAAAAGATTCTACATCCCTATGCATACTGGGGTAGAATCATCATGGAAAGATTCTACATCCCTATGCATACTGGGGTAAAATAATCATGGAAAGACAAGAGAAATGTATTTTATTGCGATTGCTACCCTAACAGTCTATCTTGAGCACAGAGAGCACTGGATGGTATCAATATCTCAGACAATGAAAAGATAGTAATCCAAGTTTAAAATGGATCACAATCATGGACATCAACAATCACTACTTGCTATATTTTGTGAAAAGGGAATGTACTACAAAGGCTATAATTTATTAAGATAATAGGTCTTTTTTTTTCACTGTCTCTATTTTACTGGCCACAGTAGATCCACGTCATTACAAAAATGCCTATTTTGAACAAATTAATTACAAAGCTATTTTGAAACAATACCTCAATCAAGAACCAAGACTTTTAAACAATACAATCATACAATGTCTGTGTTTTTATGAATTTAAATATTCTCTTGGGTCTCAATGAAAAATATTGTCAAAAAAAATAAGATTTTATTTTTATTTTGTCTCTAAGAAGCTGACTAGGGCCTGCACATCAAACCCACCCATTTTCTTCAATAAAGAAGGCCTTTATTTAGCTAGTTTGAGATAAGTGCATACTGAAGATATATTCCAACTTCAAAGATGGTGGGATAAAATGGTACTGAAATAAATCAAAAGTAAAACCTTTAACATTAATCAATGGTGCAAACTGATGGACTGAGGGAAATACAGATATGCAGACAGATTTCAAAGTCATCATTATCTTGAGCTTCTGCCAAAGTCAGCTTAACAAAAATTAAAATTGTAGATCTTTCATCTAAAAAGTTATTTTTTAATCAATTTGAGGTCATTGAATCAATATAAAATAAAGATGCTGCAATATAAACATTACACAAATTAACTAAAACAGAATCTTGCTAAATATTATACAGGTCATACTGAAATATAATCTTGGTTCACACTCAAAGCCCCTATTAAAGACAAGACTGCATATAAAAAGTGGATTAACTAATTTCTGCTTTTTTCTCTTTAGCTGTTGCAGTGAACAGACCTCTCAATAAATACCTGATTTGTAAATTATCTTCCTCATTGTTTTGATAGCCATATCTGTACAGATACATTTGTCCAGTTTCAAAATCCCCTCCTTAATAAAAGCTCTGAAGATTATCTTTCTGGCCAAATGAAGCATTTTTTATTGACCATGACCAACTTTAGTACAGTAATTATAAACAGTATTTCCAAAACTTTGTCTAATGCACTTAAAAAGTTCAAATGTTCCTAATTTAATCCAAAAGAATCTATTTGTAGGCAAATAAGGGCCAATTTAGTATGAACCCATTTCTGTGCCATTTAAATTTCAAAATTGTTGAGATCAGAAAACTGATTGACAAAATAAAAACCACATCCAAATTTGCAGGCTCAAAAGTTATGTATGCCTATTATTAAATGATAAATCCAAACAAAATGCCAAATCACAAAAGTTAAAAAAACTTTCTCCCAAAAAATTAGGAAATATGAAGAACTGATGTAAAAATCACCCAATATATATTAAGTTCATAGTTACTGGCTCTGATTTAAATAACATTTCTTAGAATTTCAGACTGACCTTAGCAAATTTAAGTGACCAATTTTAAAGCAAATGATAGATCAATCAAATCATATTGTTATTACAGCATCTTAAATGTGTTCAAGTTTTATATGTGAAATGTAGATAACTTTACTTTCAAGTTAATATTAGTTTTATGAGTGAAATTAAGAGAAATGAACATTTAAAAGCTCGGTAGATACATTCATAACAGAACCTTTACACACCTCAACCATTTCCTCAAGAGTTATGTCCCTTGCCTCTGCAACTGGTTTGCCCTCCATCACAACTTTCAGGCCTGGTACTGCATAACTGTAACAAGTAGAATCAAAATGAAGTTTGTTCATGGAGCATAAATTCTACACAACAGAACCTGAAAACTTAACTGACCAGATAAAAGGACAGACACATTTTTGATAAGTCATAAAAATGGTACAACATAGAAATACCCCAATTTATTCAGATTCAGTCGCTGTTGATGACAGTCTCATATAAAAATATATAAATGTATACAAGTTGGATATAATGATAAACTTTTCAAACAGTGCAAGGAAGGTTGCTTAAAAAAAGCTGTTTGGAATTGAAACAACCAGAACCTAAATATTATCTCAACTTTAGTACCAATATGCAAACACGTTTAAGTCCATTACAAGCAGTATACAGAGCTACTAAAAAACAATTTTAACTCCTTGACACAGACATGGTTTGAAAAACATGATTTTCAGTAATCTTAGGGGAAAAAAAGATTCTATGACCACCTTGTATATTCTTATAACATGTAGCATGTACTCAGTGCATCATAAACATTTAGTACATGCTACATCAACATGTAGCATGTACTAAACATCATCATGCATGTAATTAAAAAGACTGGGTAGTCAGAGATAAACTGCCACCATTTCATATAATAGTACTTAACTGACTGAAAATGACTAGGATGATGTCATTCTAAGTCCTGTCAACAATAATGTGGGGAAGCCAATTAAGAAAATCTGCAAAGGTAAAGAACACAATATGTAAAAACCAAATTCATTTGAAGTTAGGTAAATCAAAGAGTTCAGATAATGACAACATTATGGTTGGAAAAGACAACACAGTTCTGACAAGGATTCCTGCAGGTAAATCCAGAAAGGAAACTTGAATAACAGTACCATTCAATGTTTAATGAGTTGAAAACTGTACACATATGACATTTGCTGTACCTTTAAATCCCTATGGAACTATTGACTGCTCCAAAGACTGCATCTGATTATGATGACTATTGTTGCGTATCATTCAAAGCAACATAAAGAAAGAGTGAAGACAATAAGCTTTGTAAATTTTAACAAAAATAATTTATTTTCTTAGAAAACATGAAATAATGTGAATATGTTAAACAAGACTTACAATTTTCGGAAACAATCCAAATTGTTTGGAAAAAAAGATAAACATAAATCCTGTAAACAGTTCTTAAGACAGTCTGAAATTCAGTTCTGGTTTAAAATGGCAGATCACCACGTTATACAAAGGTTAACAAAATTCCAGAATTTACACAGTAAAGCACAGTTTGTAATGTTCCGTTCCAAGTTAGAATATTTTCAGAAAATGTCTTTGTCCAAACCAGTAATGTTAGTCTCCAGGAAAACAATTATTCAGAAAAACGAAGTAAAATTAGCTCCACTAACAAAACATGTTGTTCTTCATAGACATATGAACAGACAACTTCTTCTAGCACAAAAATACCTTTTTTAAGGTAATAGAAGTTGTGTAAGCTGTTACAATATAATCCAACTCTGACTTTATGACTCTACGACTGTGCATGACTCTGAAACGTCTTACAAAATACCTCAGCATATAAAGAATGCTAATACATTGTTTGATTTACATGCACATGAAGGACACATGCAATTTTGTAATACATCTGGACATTAGGAAAGCCTTACAAAGTATCAGCCAATTGTTTTCATAGCTATTCCTGAATGTTTACTTGTAATGAATTTGTCATCGTACACAGCACATGCTCACATGAGTCACATTTATGACTCAAGTAAACACGATGTTTTTCAACAACATATTAGATTGATATTGATATAATCATATTAATAATTACATTTAATGAAATAAACTGCAATAAAATTTTTTTACAGAATTGATTCCTTAACACACACACTTAAAACTACAGGGTAGTAACGCTATATTCTACTGTCTACAGGGTTTTAAAGACAGATATTTGATGTATTGTATTCATTCAATGTCAGCATGGCTGTGATTATGTGTCAATGTGTGTGTGTATGTGCATGGTAATATTGAAGAATGCTAAGTGTACCAGCTATTTTTGTTTGTAAGCTTATTATATGCTTCCAATAAACAGATATGTTATTTTCTTTTATTTGAATTTAAATTTCCAGTCATTTTCTATAGGCTCATATGAAAATATAGCTTGTTTTCAATTGGACATCACTTTTCTGGGCCACATGCATTGACCCCACTTGGAAACTTTTTGAGTCTCAGAATAACACCCCACCAAGTGTCTAGGAATATGGCATGTATAAATATTCATAACATGACGATAACATTTTTTAAAAAAAAAAAAGAAAAACTTCCAAATGTGAGAAAAAGAAATACATATGTTTGTATGTATTTGCATTCCTCTTTTTTCCTATGATACATGCAGCTCTTTTACACATTAGACCCTTCTTTATCGTAGTTTACCAATAAAAGGTAACTAACTGCTCAGCCAAACAAACATTCAAACAAACAGCTATCCAATCTGATTACTTAGATATTCCTACAAACTATTACTTAATCCAAACATTCAGATATTCCAAGGAACTGCCACATCTACATTTCTTACAGAGTTTGTCTGCATCCATAGCACCATTATTTTTCTGTCCTTTTGTATACACCACTGGTGATTCTTTGTTGTGAACATCTACTTTATCCTTAATATGAACTGATTTGCTTGCACTTCAAGACAAACGCACTTGGTCATCTAAATGATTTCAACAAAACTGCCTCTCTCTCTCTCTCATGTTGTAAAATCAACTTACATGTTTAACTGTAATAATATACTTCTGTAATTTATAAATATAACTGACAATGTTTAAAAATTTCAATATATGACAAAGAAAACAATTAAGGGTACATCCATACATTATGAAATCTGCCAAGTATACCTATTGGAATCTAAATCTTCTATGACGTGACCTTGATCAATGAAAAAGTGTACATTTGAATTTGGCTGTTTGTATCTAAATCCAATGTGAGCAAACATTACCATATCAATCAATACTAAATTCAATTGAATGAATTACCTTTCTTTGACAGGTAAAACACCTAGAGTAGTCACCCGTGGTTTTTTTAATTCTGGAATATACAAAATCTTCAAATTATTAATTCAGTTTATCCCTATTTACAATTATGTCAATATAATTCCATAAATAAACAGTTTTACATTGTGGAATATATTTTTCAGGTTTATAAAAACACACAGTGATTAGAACACTACTGATAGCTGAGACTGAAAAATCCTTTTTGTATTTTTCTTCCTATAACAGGAAGTCATAAGACAATTTTTGCATTATTTTACCAAATTCAAGAAATGATTTTGCTATTAGTTGGGTAAACTTTTAAAAGTTTCTTTATTTGTGTCTTTTTTAAGAATAATATTTGAAATAGTGAAAGACAGAGTCATTAAAAAATAATTTATCAAGTGTACACAGTATAAATCTTACATAAATATGATATTATGAAAAAATGTAGATACATATATCTATATAAATTTTTAATCATATCAATTTTCAGCATAAATTTTTATACCGACTGATATCTCCTAACATAGCTGACAATAATTAAATACAGGTAAGTGTCTCAGGTTATGGCATCATTCAAAAACCACTATATACTTAACACAACCCTAGTGACTGATATGGACAACTTTAGAAATCTTTAAAAAATTTCCAGTTACAGGACAAAGCAATCTTCATCCTCAAACCCATTCCTGGATCAAAAATCCAACACCCTGTCACCATATTAATTATTTTAAACACTGTTATTTCAACCTGCATTAGCAATTAGTTGATTAAGCAGACATTAATTGACAGCATATTTCATAATGAGAACATGAATTTGGGATCAAATAAGTAAGATGAAGCAAATAAATATGTATAATAACCAATACATGGCTAGCTAACTGTCTAACTATAATTGACTGTATATTCTAAATTCTTCTATATTTAGCACAACACATACTTACCCAAACAGAATATTTTTAATGCTTAAATTCATGTATACATATCTATGTAATGGATGAATTTGCTACCATACATAACTTTGGCATTTACAACAAGAAAAGCTTTTTTTTACCCTCTCTACTTTCACACACTTATTAATTAATTATTCCTTCCTAGCAAAAGCAAACTGATATATATATATATATATATATATATATATATATATATATATATATATATATATATATATATATATATATATATATATATATATATATATATATATATATATATATATATATATATATATATATATAATATTTATATATATATATATGTCATCTTTTTCCCTTTGTACCAGCATAGTTAAAATATTACCTTCACAAGGATGTTAAAGACACGTAACATATCCCTTGGTACCAAAATCCATTACAATGTAATACCAAAATCAATTTTGGTTAATGTTTCTTTGGAGATTTTACAACTGAGGTTATTATGCAGACTCTGGGGTCTTCACAATGGATTGAATATATGTTAATTTTGGGTCTTCACAAATGAGGTGACTGTTTGGGGACTTCACTACTGAGATGAATATATGTTTATTATGGGGACTTTGCAATTGAGGTGAATGTATGTTTACTTTGAGGACTTCACAACTGAGGCAAATTATTTTGGAGACTTTCCAAATTGAAACAAATCATACAGCTCTAGATATAAAGCATCACATTAATGTAATGTAGGAAAACAAAGTGGCTCAAAAGACATAAAGAATGTTTTAGCATTTAAATTAAACAAAATTATTGAATTTTAAATTTTAAGTCCAAAATTGCAATTGTACATCTCCTGATTTAAGCACAGTATACCTTTTATGGTGGCAAACTTGATCAATATAAACTATGTTATCACTCTGAAATAACAATACCTGATCAAAGTGAGAGTACACACTTAAAAAAAGCCGCATATTTCAATGCAGCCTGAATCAGTCTTGGTCACTTGACCATTTAAGACATTCTAAAAGGCATAATAAAACACCTTGATGATTAAGAAACAGTCTAGTTTTAAAGTTTCAAACCAAGAAGTAAAATATCCAATTTATTAAATTCACACCTAGAGTTCTGAAATCACTTCGGTAAAGAAAATTGTGCCTGAATTCAATATACTTTGGATGCATATACTGTGATAATAATTGTGTGACTTTGTTTAAATAAAAATAATTTCAGTGGTATTTATATAGCTATACTTCCAATGGTGGGTAGGGGTATATTATCTTCTTCCAAAAAATCATAAATACTCACTTTTACGTTGAGTCAAACCATAAATTGCACACATATTGATCTACTATTGCATAATGCATGCGCAGATCTTGGTTTATGCAGTTTGTTAGGAGTACTCAGTACAACAAAACAACAAAGATCTTGATCTGCCAGCACATTATGTGCTGGCAGGTCAGGTTCTATGCTATTTACAGTTGGACTGCACTTGTAAGCAAGTATTTATGGTTAAGATATGTTGATAACTATAGTGAGGTTTTCAAAATCTGCCATTAGATTTGAAGTATTTTAAATGGATAATACTTGAAAAACTCACTAACATTTCATTGTAATGGATCTAGTTAGAAGACTACAATCATGACACAGGTCCCAATTAATGGTGAAGCTTATCAAAGCCTTAAGCTGCTACACATCTGTCATCTCTTACCCTCCGTGTACCATGAATACCACATAGAGCGCCATGTTTTGGCTGATTCTGGAGAACAAAGGCTATATGAAATACTGAGACAGGAAGATTGAAAACAAAGACCATGAGATACAGAGATTAAAATATTGAAAACAAAGTCCATATATGATACAGAATATGAAAAGATTAAAGTCATCAAGTGAGATAGATATTGGAGTTAAACAGAAAATATGGACCATTTCCAATATCTTTACAGACAATGCAAAATTGATTTCCTTCTGTATCAATTTATTGTATTTTGATTGTTATATTTAATGATCTATATAACAAGACTGCCATGTCCAAAATAGGATAGTAAATAAATATAACCACTAATTTAAGTCTTCCCATACTGGTACTGTATTTATTAAAGGATCCATTCAATTTCAGTAATAAATCTCCATAAAAATGGATTTTATTACAGGTTAAATTAAATTTCAATACAATTTCTCCATCAAAATCTATTTTTAAAGAATAGTGTCTAAAAGAATGAAACCTTCTCAACATTTAAAATTTAAACTGTGATCTGCAAACTCTGTGTAATAAGCTTTTAATTTGTGACTTTTAAACTTAAATGCATTAGTCAAACTGATACAGTTTTTGAAGTTTTAGTTGGAAGACTATGGATATGATGGGTTGTTTTTAAATGTCACAAGTATTTACATGATTTTCAGAATAATGACATTTACACCTGGTAAGAATCACAATGAAAAATGAATCCCTGTTTTGAACTCAATGAAGACATTTTATATATACATTCTACCATACAAAATATGTACTACTTTGGCAAAATTACATCAGAAGAGCTTCCACTGCAAAGAGGAAATTCCGGACCTAATGAGGTATAAAATTATCTATTTCCTAGCCATATTCTCTTCAAATACCTTTAATATTTTTCATGAGACAAGCACGAGTGTAATAAGCTGCAAATGGAAAGACAATGAAAAATAAGTGCAAAATATGAATGCATGGGAAAAATGATGTTTAGGATGGACAGCCTTGTCAATTAAACTTTCAGTTTCAAACTGTCAAAAAAAAAACAAAATACATGCAGACCATTCCCTCTTTAAGCATGCCATAATAACTTGTAAACCTACTTATGCCATGACGTCCCGATATGGATCCCAGTTATTTTCTTAGAGAAAAGGCAAAAGATAGGTTACTGATTGCCTAAGATGTTAAAACCAAATCATAATTAAAATTAACATATATATTTGATTATAAATCAGATCCCCTGCAAACTGTGTAGACCCAAATCTGATATCGTGTAATAATGCAGGCAGATCTGGATCTATGCAGTTTGCTAGGACTAACCAGTAGAACAAACAGACCTTGATCTGCCTGTACATGATATGATGGCACATCAGGGTCAATGTTGTTTGCAGTTGGATTTCAACCTATAAGCAAGCATATATAGTAGTAATTGAAAGTATGATACATTGCTCATTTTATTGCTGAGAATGGAACTTAGTGCATGGACATTTTCAACGAACTCACCTCTCTCTCAATCACTTACACCAATTTGATCCAGAAACACAGACTTTAGTTTAAACAGGGGCATGAGGTACCAAAGGACCTCAATTTATTGACATTAACCAACATATACTAGTCTAATATCCATAAATATTATAATCCATTAGATGACTATGTGCTAGAAAGTGGAGAACCTATGTATCAACAAAAGCAGATGACACTTCCCCCCATCTCAGCCTTTCCTCTAACCAAAATCTGAGATTCCATCACCGTCTTATGCCCTTGCCTATACTGTAGTTGATGCATGAGTTATTGAGAGAGAGGTGTCTGTAAATTTTAAAATATCTAAATTATTTTATTAAATGCAAACATTTTCTGAATATAAGTTTGACTAAAACGTGTTGCATTGTCACTGGTCTGATGCAAAACTGTAGTGCAAAATGTCACCAAACTAAGTTATTCACATACCAGAAGTTAAATGGGTGTCCTCTTTGATGAATGGATACTTGCGAGTTTTTCCAAGCCCCTCTGCTGGTTCTTTGTCCAGTGGATTGTAGGGTGGAATATCTGGGACCAGAAAGAATGAAGGCTCCTGAAATGTATTTTGGTAGATAATTTATATCTGTCAAGAAATTGGTTCCAACATAATAAATAAGACCTTAAATTAGGAAAACAAAATTAGGAATACATTAAAGAAAAATAATGTCACTCAATGCTTTCAAATTTTCCGCTTTTTAAATATTTAATCATATACTGGCAACTTGCATTGTATATTAGCCATTGCATCTGGGCGATATCACAGTACAATACAAAGTCTTATTAGCCATTGTATATGGGTGAGATCATTGTACAAGATAAAGTCCTATTAGCCATTGTATCTGTGTGAGATCATAGTATAAGATAAAGTCTTATGATTGAAAAGGAATTAATAAATTTTAGCATATTCATGAATGTTGTTGTTGTAGTTGTTGTAGGGTTTAACACCATTTTTCAGCTCATGATAGGCTATACATGGCAGCCAGTATTAATGGTGGAGGAAGAAACCAGGAAATCCCCAGAAAGAACCACTGACCCATGAGAAGCTACTGCCAAGCTTTCTCACATATCCACATTCACTGAATATTAGACTCAAACTCATGCAGACAGAGATAAGATGGCAGTGATCCGTAATGGAGAGGGCTTTAGACCACTCTGCTACTTGGGGCCACCTTCATGAATGTAATGTGCTTTCTGATTTGTTTAACAAACAAACAATTATGGCAACAAAAATGCCCTCTTGTCTACTCTCAAGACCTCTCCTCTTTTAAGAAAACTTCCATTGAATTCTAGAATAAAGCATAGCACAAACTTATGAAGTACCCCTTTAAAATATAGCACTTCATTATTAAGTGTTCCTTTATAATATGGCAACTCAGTATAAAGTGTTCCTTTACAATATGGCACCTAAGTACAAGGTGTTCCTTTGCAATATGGCATCTCAGTATAAAGTGTTCCTTTGTAATATGGCAACTCAGTATAAAGTGTTCCTTTGTAATATGGCACCTCAGTATCAAGTGTTCCTTTACAATATGGCACCTCACTATAAAGTGCTCCTTACAATATGAAAATTCAGGACAGTGTTCCTTACAATATAGCAACTCAGAATAAAGTGTTTCTTTACAATATTGTACCTCAGTATAAAGCATTCCTTTACAATATGGCACCTCAGCATACAATGCTTCTTCACAATATGGCTACTCAGTATTTACAGTAATGCACCTGTGTATAAAGTAGTCCATTTTATACTACTGAGTGACTGTAATATCCTTTTATGGCATCCCCTCTACTGAGTGACTGGTAATGTCCTTCTAAGACATCCCCTCTACTGAGTGACTGGTAATGTCCTTCTAAGGCATCCCCTCTACTGAGTGAATGGTAATGTCCTTCTAAGTCATCCTTTCTACAGAGTGACTGGTAATGTCCTTCTAAGGCATTCACTCTACTGAGAGACTGGTAATGTCCTTCTAAGGCATTTCCTCTACTCAGTGACTGGTAATGTCCTTCTAAGGCATCCTGTCTACTGAATGACTGGTAATGTCCTTTTAAGGCATTTCCTCTACTCAGTGACTGGTAATGTCCTTCTAAGGCATTTCCTCTACTCAGTGACTGGTAATGTCCTTCTAAGGCATTCCCTCTAAAGAGTTGTAATGTCCTTCTAAGGCATCCCCTCTACTTGGTGACTGATAATGTCCTTCTAAGGCATCCCCTATACTGAGTGACTGGCAACGTCCTTCTAAGGCACCCCTATACTGAGTGACTGGTAATGTCCTTCTAAGGCATCCCCTCTGCTGAGTGACTGGTAATGTCCTTCTGAAGCATCCCTTATACTGAGTGACTGGTAACGTCCTTCTAAGGCATCCCCTATACTGAGTGACTGGTAATGTCCTTCTAAGACATTCCTTAATTTCATTATAAAAATCAGTACAACTCAAGCACATAAATCTGCATTCTGATAATGGTTGCCGGTATACCTCCAGTGTCTTATCTGCTTCAAAAACGTGAAAACCATCATAAGTTGTATTTGTCATAATTTCCAGTAGCTGTGAGATAGCTACCTTATATTTTTGCATCAAAAGGCTGTAAGCTTGACAAGTCACACAAACAGATGACAGCTTCATCACAATCAAGGAGAGATGCTGTGAATTAAATCGCATCTGCCAAATGTTTAATTTAACCATGGTATATACTTTGTTCTTTATACTTTGTATATACTTTGTATTTTATACTTTGTATATATGTTGTAAATTAATAAGTGTTTCTGTCATTTTCTAGTCGCTACATTATTTTTTTTCAAGGTCACATTGGTGACCAGTTGACAATTTACTCTAAACAATTCTAAAATATTAGTCACAAATGTTGCTATTTTAGTTGTAACATGGAAGAACATAAAGATAGTAGTATGGTTGCATGTGATAGATGACAATACCATATGTCTTCAAGTGTGATCATAAACAAGAACAAATTCATGACACTTGGACACTACAAGCATTAGTACAACAACTGCTCTGTGGCTCATGATACCTTAAGTTCTTTTGTCATAAGATCATCATGAAACACTGGCTTCCGCTTCCTCTCTGACGCAATCTTTCGTGGCTTAAATTCTGGTTTCAACTTCCTAAAGAAGAAAGACTAAATGTACTACAATTATTTCATTTTATACACAATAACAGCACTGCAAAATGACCTTGCTATGCATACCAAATAAGTAGTAAGTTGCTCATAAAAAATAGTAACCAACAAATGGAAAAAATGTATTGAAAACTATGTATTAGCAGAAAATGTAGCATTAATGTAATATGTTATGTATATATATATATATATATATATATATATATATATATATATATATATATATATATATATATATATATATATAATTTAATTACTTGATTGTAAGTTTTAAAAAATTTTTTTATTTTATTTTTATTTCTTTACATGTTATTGTAATGATAACTTACTGGATTTGACCTTTTTCAGAAAATTTAGTTTACTGTTTTAACCTGGTAAACATGCAGTTCATTACTACATTGTTTTTTTTAGCTCACCTAGTTCCTAACCTTGATGTAGAAATTGGTAAACACAGAATGAAAATCATTGGTCATAATCAGGTTCATATTTGGCTTGCGTGTTAGCTCTATTTTGTAAACAACTTTTTTATTATTGAATCTTATAGTAAGATTCGTTCAATACAATTGAACCCATAAATAGCCTACGTGCTAATTGACATTATTTTACTGCATGGTTTGAACTAACTGACCATGTGATACATCATGTAATTTAAAATTGCAGGTTAAAACAGACGTTTTGTAGTGGATTTAGTCAGTCGTAAATTGATATCTTTGGAGCTCAAAAGTATTTTGTGTTGTGACCAGTTCAAGTTAATTTTTTTTATTTTAAATAATTTATTCACCCTGGAAAATATTTGTGTTCATTTATTGGAATTTATTCTGAATTTCAAAATGGAATTTTATTTTTGGCCTTCAAAAAAATACATGCATTCATGTCTGTATTGATAAAGCTGGAAATAAGGGTTTAGTTCATATACCAACTGTATATATTAGCCATGTCTATAATTTTATCTATTTTAGTATGTTATGTATGAATAGCTACTGTAATGTTTTATCTGCAACCAAGAAATGAGGATACGTGTGCATTTGAACTTGCGTACATGGTACAGGGGTTGTGTCAAACGCATTTAGAAATCTCTGAATTTGCCATTATTGTAAACTTTTAAAATATATATTTAAAAACAATATAAAAATATTTCACAAAAAATTTATTCAGGGTAGTTGATTAAGCATTTTACCAACTTGAAAATACAATAATGTAATCTAGTTACTCAGTTCAATTTTGTTACAGTGCTTATTTATTATTCTCTTTTTGAGTCATATGGCCAAAAACAAACATTTCTGTTAGAAAATAAATTATTGCTTAAATCCGAAGTTAAATGCAAATATGAGTCATAATTAAAAAAAGAGAATGCACAATATATATATATATATATATATATATATATATATATATATATATATATATATATATTATTTCTTGCTTCACACCCACTTCACCTAATGAGCACTCTTTATTTCTCCATGTTCTGTCCAAAAGGTAAAATCACTTCTCCCTAAAATTCAAGTTTAGGTTAACCACTGTCATTCAATCTTTTAGTCCTCTACAACTTCATTATTGATTTCAGCTAAGGACAAAACTCTTGGTACTGCCTGACATTGTATCCCGATAGGGTGCAAGACTGACAGTCAAACATCTCTTTTGTGTCAGAATCGGGGGTCACATTGAGTAAAAAAGCAAACTTGGGTGTTAAAACTGGGAGTCAAATTAAATAATTTGGGGTTCATATGCACAAATAAGAGTAAAGTTATTGGTCTGATCTGAAATAGGCTTTGATAAGTTTACTGAATGTTACATGGACCTAAAATCTATGTAACATTAAGTAAAGTTATCAAAGCCTATTTCAACTAAAAACTTGTTGCCTTGCCTTGAATCACTGTCATGATATTTTTCACTCTTTGCCTGGTTACCCTGTTTTGTTCAAGGTTATTTCTCTTTCTGTGTTAATCCACAAATGCTATATTTAGCCCATGCTGACTAGTTTATGATCTGGACAATTACTGAGAAGCAAAAAACCCTATCACAAAATTATCAAGCACATTTTCTGTAAGTATCAATAACTGTATATAATGATATAATATTAACCAAGGTGGTTTATGTTAATGTGTACTTTTGCCAAACAGGCATCAAAAGTGATCATTAGATTACTTACCTTATCATATGAATTAAATATTGGTTATGAACACATAATAGATAACGTGTGGTAACTTGTAAGGGCTAAATTTGACATATTTTGGATAAATATGCTGGCTACACCACATCAGAGAGGTGGCAATCCATGATGGGTACTTTTCTACACAAACTTGTTGGTGTCAGAGTCTAGAAAACTGGTTATGAAAAAGTTGTGGCTGCTGGGGGGGGGACTGCATAAGAGGTGGATAACTGTATATGTAGGTCTATTTCTATTTCTTTAAATATTTTGTTTAAAGTCTGCTGTTTAGTTCCTTTATTCCTGCAAGAAACTTAAAAAATAATCCTCACTATCAAAAGTTTAATTTTTCTTAATAAAAATGCAATCTAAAATATTGATTCCTTTTTTTGCAAAACACTAAGCTGGATTCTACACAAGCATTATTCTCACCTTAACCTAAAAATGATCTTTTTTTGGAGTGAAAATTTTTAATTTGTTCATTTACTTTTTTGTAGTGATTTAATTTCCTTTTGACCTTTTACTAACCTTGCTGTTCTCACTTCATTACTGACTGGAGCTGCATAAATCTGCTCCTTTCTATCTGCAATCTCTGAAATGGTCTTTCTTGCAAGATCATCCAGTTCCTGTCTCAGCATAAGCTCCACTGATCGATTTGTCCCATGCCGGAAAGTCTGCCTCTCATCCCTCAAGCTGGGATAAATTTCTCTCCTGGCCATTTTCACTTCTGCAAAGCACAGATTAAAATATATTGTACATGCATATGCACTTCTTTCTTCATTTAATGAATTGTAACATAGCAGAACTCCATGACTATAAGCATTCTCTCTTCATGTAATAAACTGCAATATAGACACTCCATAACTATCAGCAGGATCTTCTCTAGAACTGAACATTTTAGTTAAAATGTTACACATTCCATTTGAGTTAAAATTTCCCATTCCATTTTAGTTACAACTTCCCCATTCCATTTGAGAAAAGAAACATTTTCTGCCTGCAGCAGGATTTAAGAAAGAAATAATATTTGGATTCTTGACAATAGAATCCTTAACTTTTGCCAATTCTAGTCATTTTATAGCTATTTTTGTAAGAAATTTGTGCAAATTAAAAATCACATGTCCCATAATAGATCCTGTATAAAGCCCTTACTTATAAAAGTTTCTGTTATAAGGCCCTTCATTATAACACAGTTCAAGTTATACAGCAGTTTTGATCATGTATCTGCAGTTTATGCTCACTTATAAATCAAGGTACAACTGTAAGCTGCATAGATAATGTGATTTCCTTTGTGTCTGAACCAGGGCTCAAACTGAGTAAAAAAACAAACCCAAGTGTCAAAAATGGGAGTCAAATTAAAAATATCAGGTGTTCTACATACTTCAAATCTTTTAAATATGAATCTGAAATTTATTTATAATTTGTAACATTTTGAAAACAGCATTATAAAACTGTCACACATTATCTTCAGCCTAGCATTTTCCCTATACGATAATACATCGTGTTTTCAAATTGGTACATTCATTATTTATTTTAGTCTGTGTATTATTATAAAACCTTAAGTTTTCATTTAATCCTAATTATTCTACAGCTCATATTTTCAGCAAAAGCATGTTAATTTCATACAAATGTTATTGTTTTGTCACTTCTGGAATTTTACACAAATTCATTTGCAGAAAACAGGTGACACTATATTGTATAATATTGTGGTGAAATCTGCCTGGTTGCCATCTTATAGAGACAACACTGTTTAGTTCATAAAATTAGGTCACAGTGACTAAGTTTGGATATTATCAAATTCTTCTCTGTATGATTCATTGACATACCAGATTAATTGAGCCTATGTCAGTTAGAGCCCAAAACATAGGATTAGATGCAATCTTTATTGGCAGTGTATACAGAGGCTCCTCTGTCCACATGGCTACATGTCTTGGACTTGGCTAGCATGGGTATGTGATAAAACTGCCAGTAGCTTTTCATGAGTCAGTGGTTCTAATTGGAGTTTCCCAGGCTTCTTCCTCCAGTGACATTAACAAGTTTATCAAACATCATGATTCATAACTTACATATATAAATTATGTCATGCTGGCTGCAACACCAGCATGTGCAAAACTAGGCCTACTAAGATGCCCCAACAGTGATACTGCTACCAATACATGTAGCTCCTGGTCAGTTTAAAAATGAGGTTCATAGTTTTCTATATACTGGACCTTATGTTGTTTTTTTTATAATTTTGTTTACAACTGTGGCCCATGACCTTCATCTTTACATTAATAAAGAATGATCAACCATGCTACAGCACAACCATCTGTTTCCTTTGTGTTGGGACTAAATTAACAAGAACATCTGGAAGACAAAGAGAGGGAGAGAAGTGGGAAACTAAATGAGCAGTACTTTTAAACATTTTCACATACACTACAGCCTTGTTTTTGCTGTTTCCCAGTAATACTGGACTTCACAATCACTTATAAAGGTAATGAAGCACAAATTGAATT
This sequence comes from Potamilus streckersoni, assembly GCA_016746295.1. NCBI lineage: Eukaryota > Metazoa > Mollusca > Bivalvia > Unionida > Unionidae > Potamilus > Potamilus streckersoni. The sequence continues at coordinate 463,519 of JAEAOA010002311.1, read as the reverse complement.
GTCTGTTAAGGATTGTTTCTTTATTTGTTTTTTAGTTGTTTGGTGTACAAGTCTACTATGCCACATTTTCTTCGTGTGATAGTTACTAGATGGAAATCTCCCATTGCACACCCTCCTCAATGCTGCTGATGTTGCAACACTCCTGACCTCCTTTTGTCACCATTTAGGGGACATCCATTAAATAATAACAACAACATTTAGGCAATATTTTATTCCCCCCCCCTTTCAACAACTGGCAAACTTTCAGTGCTTCCCCCTTCCCAACAAATAAATTGACAAAATTCTTTATACACACCACCATTACAAACTAACAATATTTTATACAGCTGGCTTTTATGCTTAAAATAGAATTATGGAAATTAAATGGTCTACAAAGAAACTTTAATACATATTTTACTTTGACAGATTTCAAATTGACTATAACACTTTTAATTCATGAAAAAATCGAGACTTTATATTCCTGTTTTTCTATTTTTTTTTATTTTTAAAATAATAACTTTGTTGACATCAATTTATCTGGAACTCCCCCATGTCAACAAATGTCAAACTTCTGTAAAGCCCCTCTCCCCCAATTTTGTTGACATAATTAAAGGACGACCCTTTAGTCGTAAGTCATGAATAGGCGTATTGATGCCGTGCGTAAGTACGTACTATTGTTTTTAATATCAATTATATAATTATATGGCCTAATTGTTTTCCACTGTATCGACTAAACATGCTGACTGTTAAAAAAGAGTCAGAGCAAGGGCAAGTGCCCTCGACAGCTTTTAAAATAAAATAAATGTCTCTTCAAGCTATCCAAAGTATCAATCTGCTTCTATCCTTTTGAAACTTATGCAAGATAAATCAAAATATGAAACGTTTACCCTGCAGCAACTTTTCACTGTTATGGCGTTTGTTGTACAACCGATATTTCGCGCGTCGTCTGTGAGTCCGCCATATTGTTTATAAACGTTGGTTGGCTACGAAGTCTCGTTCACACGAGAAGACCTAATATATATATATATATATATATATATATATATATATATATATATATATATATATATATATATATATATATATATATATATATATTCACTTTTGCCGATCAAAACTTGATTTATATTTATTAATTTAAATGAAAGTTGCCATGTCCTAAAAAATTACTATACGAAACAGTACTTTAAAAAAATTGAATTTCTGTACCGTCAAACCTATGAAAAATAAAATTTCACTAAATGAAGAATGTGGATTGAGAAAACAAAAAGTTGAAAAAAATGCACACTCCCTTCACGTTGGTCCCTTATAATTGTATATAACGGAAACTTACTGAAAATTCGGTTATTTATTTTTTCACTCACAAATCTTCATGATTTAGAGTGGGAGGATTTTGTATTTATTAAAACTCCTTAATATAATTAAAGATCATCTATTATGAACAAAACCGCACCTGTAATCCCCAAAGAGGGATGGTTCCACACACAAAACTAAAACAGGTATTTAAAAAATGATAAGGATTTTAAAAAGAAAAAGTGCGTGGTTTTTGTTGCATAAGTCTTTTTCATAAAGATGACACACACACGCGCGCGCATGCATGCACACACACACGGACGTCCGCGGGATATTTTTGCAGGGGTAGTCAGGACTTTGTGCCGGGGGGTTTAGAATTTTTCGGGGAGGGGGGTCAGTCACGGCCGGGAGAGTTAGTATAAGAATCAGTCTGAAACTAATATTTATTAGGCATTTTTAACAGAATTTTGTGAACTATTTTCAGCTTCAGTTGCATGAGTAAACTTGCCGTAATATATATATATATATATATATATATATATATATATATATATATATATATATATATATATATATATATATATATATATATTGTGGGTGTGATTTCGGGGGCTCACGTGCCCTCCCTTGACCATGCTGCTGGCGCACGCAACTAAAGACAACATATGCAACATGCATTCCAGTAAGTATCACCCAAATCCAAACACGAGTTGCATAACACCACATACCAAATGATATTTACTAAGCTATTCGTCTTTGGACTAACTCCGGTCGCTCATTTGATAAAGAAAAATAATTTATAGATCCATTCTCCGCATGCACGTGTGAAGTTGGATGAAAAACACCGATCCAGATATTATTTATTGTGAAATTTTCACTGGGAAAGAAAATGGCAAGCGTTCTGCCCGTCCGTTAAGGTCGTTTTACAAAGACTGCATACAAGTAAGTTTGGTAATAATAATGATAAGGTTTTTAGTGTAAAGGATATTTTATTTAATCTCACATGGTGCGAAAAAAAAATATTACATTTCCAGTGCATAATAATATTATTTGACAGTAGCAAAACATTTGCTGTTTGCATAATGAAAAACGTGTTCGAATTTAATCCTTACCATCAATATCGAGAAGTAGATACAAAATGCAGCTTTTGCCTCAGTGAGCTTGAGTTTTCATACACATACACACACACACTCACGCGAGCTTACGCGTACACTTCACATTGCTACGATGTCGTGGCCTCAACGTGGTTAAGGCTGTGATTTTATCATATGCTTTACAAAAGAGCAAGTAAAGTTATTGTCAAAAATTAAAATTGTAGTTAAAATTGCCTAATCAGAGTTAGGTTTCTCAGGAATTTTGGCTAATAATATTAGTTATTAATTAACTAATTAATTATTATTTATTATTATTATTATTATTATTATTATTATTATTATTATTATTATTATTATTATTATTAGTTATTAATTAGTTAATAATGTTTTTAGGCTTATATTGGGTAAATTATATTCGTATGTTTACGCTAACCGTACTTTGCCTACAACGACAGATAACATGAGATTGTCTGGGCAATTCGTTTCCAAATAAGACTTGTTATGCCATATTTGGATATTCTAAGATACATTATTCAATGCATACCATAGTTACTACGATCTGTTTATGTTTCTAAATAAGGCAACAATGTCTTTATATGGCACACGAGAAAAAAAAATAAATGAGGCTGAAATCGGAAAATGTTATCAGATGAAATAATATGACGGACGTTTTCAAAGCAAAAATATATGATAAAGAAGGTAAACGATATTTTACACGTACTTCTACAATGATGTGAAGCAATTCTGGTATAAAATGAGAGAACTATTTAATTTCTGTCAGTATATATAAGGAACATGTTCAAAATTTTTGATAGTCGGCTGCAAAAGAGCCGAGTGTGAATCGCACCAGGTTGCTCCGTTGATACATATAGGCTCATACAATGTACTACCCCATCCACAAAGTAGGGGGACGTGTATTAGGATTAACACTTCACAGTACCAAATGCTCAGGAGCCTTTTGCTATAGAGTATTTCTTTGTCGACAACCACGCTTCTGCATACTAACAGGAACCAATATATGCTGCTGTTTTGCACAAATTTGAGAATGGCTTCCTTTGCACCTCTAGAGCATCTTCTTTGCTATTCTCTCGATGACAGCCGCTCCTTTCGACAAACAAGGATGATATATTTTATTTTTGACCCATGGGGCGAAGGTTTCATTGAGCCTTTGCCAACCAAGACATACTCCATGTAGAAAGTGTCTGGCTCGCACAGCGTAAATGTGTTCACGCAGACTGTTGCAGCTGTCGAGATAACAGGCCTTACTTTTGCTCCTCTCTTCCCGATGTGATTTTTCGTGATAATCGCTTTCGTTGGCTTCGAAAGAGTTTCCAAACAATTGTGGCAGCCAGCGCTAGAGTTGTCGAGTACTTCGTCTGCTTGACTATGTGCCCAATATTCTGCTGCTGGCTAGTATACTATGTCTCGATCTCTGATTTTCTAGTAGTATCCTCTCCAAACCATTTGCGGTCGCTAGCAGCTACATGGCATACGACAAAAACGAAGATATTGTTGGACACAATGGAGAAAAACTTTGTTTGCTCCAGCACCTCGGATTCCATGTTGGAGAGACGATTCTAGAAATCGATAACATATGGAGCCTTAGGAAGCATTTGTTGCTGTCGTAGCGGCGATTCCACAATCGTTTGTTGCTGTCACAGCGCTTGGTGATCATTGGTCATTGCTGCTGTTCCCGTGAGAATTGTTTGCGATGCTTTTCCAACAGAGACGGTATCATTAGCGACGGTTCCTTCAGTCGTAGCAGCAATAGCCAAGCCAGGGCACTCGCTGTTATGCCTGGGGTTCATGCGATGCTTGTTGGCGTTTCATTAGAAAATTCCTTGTTTCCAATCCAAATGGCTTTTGTTTTTGTTATGTTACATTTAAGTCCAGATAATAAAAAGAAACCTTCCAGGATATTTATAGATGCTTTTAGAGAAAGTTGAGACCCATCTAGAAGAATAAAAGCGTCGTCGGCATACTGACCCAATTTATATTCATTGACATCAAAGATCAGTCCCCGTACATCCACATTTTGCTTTAAAATTATAGCTAAAAAAAATCAACCCCAATAATAAACAAGTAAGGAGCAAGGGGATTTCCTTGACGACATCCTCTTTCTAGTCTAAAAAAAGATGACATATGCCCGTTATTTATAACACAACTTTTAGAGTTATTATAAAACAGTCTAAACCACTTACAAATAGAATCACCAAAGTTGAAAGATTGTAAAGCTTCTTCCACAAAGGTCCATTCAATTGAGTCAAAGGCTTTTTCAATGTCCATAAGTAATAATAAGCCATATCTATTTTCACTTTCAAGTTGCTTCATGATATCGTATAGTAGCCTGGTATTTTCTCCAATACATCTACCCTTCATAAATCTTTTTCGGGTATCACTGATTACTGAGTGAAGAAACCTTTTGATCCTGGCTGCAATGGCTCCCGAAGCAATCTTATAGTCAATATTTAAAAGTAATATAAGTCTCCAATTTTGGAAGAATCTTCTATCTTTTTCTTCCTTTGGTAGACATGTTATGACTCCTTGAGTATGAAAATCTGAAAGTTTTCCTACAGTGTATCTGTAATTTATTGATCTGCAAAGGAATCCCCCAAGAGACTTTCAGAAGAATTTATTGAACAAGCATTACACAATGTCCACTTTAACAATTCGAATTAATATCGAGTATTAAGATACACCATTCATGTATTCGATTATGAGGCGCCATTACATCTCATTATTATTACCGAACTTACTTGTATGCAGTCTTTGTAAAACGACCTTAACGGACGGGCAGAACGTTTGCCATTTTCTTTCCCAGTGAAAGTTTCACAATAAATAATATCTGGATCGGTGTTTTTCATCCAACAACTTCATATGTGCATGCGGAGAATGGATCTATAAATTATTTTTCTTTATCAAATTAGCGACTGGAGTTAGTTCAAAGACGATAAACTTAGTAAATATCATTTGGAACGTCGTGTTATGCAACTCGTGTTTGGATTTGGGTGATATTTAATGGAATGTATGTTTTATATGCTGTCTTTAGTTGTGTGTGTGTGTGTGTGTGTGTGTGTGTGTGTGTGTAAATGTGCGCGCGCCAGCAGTATGGTCAAGGGCTGAGGGGCACGTGAGCCCCCGAAATCACACACAATATATATATATATATATATATATATATATATATATATATATATATATATATATATATATATATATATATATATATATAATTTTTGCTCCGATTTCTTGACCCTTTTTTTTTTTGATTAAGGTAGTTGCGCCCAGAATTCAGGATATTTGACAACTGAAAAAACTCATATCAAAATGTTGTAGCCTTATTTACTATCCATCAGTTATCTTTTATTCTTAGCTATTATGTACTTGTATGCGCCAAGTGTATCTAATAAAACTGGGGGTAAGGTTTCTCCGAATGTGGAAGCAATTATAACTGTGCTTAGAATCATGACATGAAACCATAAGTCTTTCTTACTTTAACTGGGTTTTTAAACCTTCAATACAAGTTTTGAGTGGCAATGTACACTCTCTCTCTCTCTCTCTCTCTCTCTCTCTCTCTCTCTCTCTCTCTCTCTCTCTCTCTCTCTCTCTCTCTCTCTCTCTCTCTCTCTCTCTCTCTCTCTCTCTCTCTCTCTCTCTCTCTCTCATGTTCGGTAACAATTGGAAACATGTAAATTCTCACAAGCATTTTAACCAGAATATTATTGTCAATCTCCAATAAATCTGAATCTCAGCTGTGATATTTCCAATTGTAAAAATAGTTCCAACCTGAGAGTGCGATACGGAAATTGTAGTTGTGCAATACGGAATCACAGACTGAATATTTTGTATCGAACGCCAGATCAGCCATATGAAACGAGTATTAATGAACCTTAATTTGTAATACTCTCCATTAATTTGTGACAGATATAGTAAAAAGAAAGTTAATTTGTATAACTATTTTGTTAGGAATAATGAAAGCACTATGTTAATATCATTTAAGGACTTGAGTCGTAACAATATTCATCTGGAATTCCCATACAATCTCACTGATGGTGAAAACTACCGACGTACCGGTACCGTTAAACGAAAAACGTACCGTGCCAGTACAACTGCAAAAAAATAAAATAAATAAATAAATAAATAAATTTTTAAAAAAAATTAAAAAAGACCGGCAGGTTAATATTGACCAGATTTTAGTGCAAAAATGAACAAACAGAAAAATTAAATTTTATTGTGCGTTGAATCTGGTAACTTTTCTGAGGATATATTGTACATAACTTTATTTATTCAGGTTTGTGTTAAAATTTGCTAAGTTTGGGAACCTATGTCGAAAAATGCGCACTATTATATCACTAGCTAAAATTCATTCATAGCGTGTCTAAGAGTAGAAACCTATTGGAATCGTACTAACTTCTTGACTTAATTATTGTTGAATTAAATAAATAATTTCTTAAGTTTCTTTGATCAGGAAACTCTCTTTTTGTCAATTCTATAATCTAATTGGTGAAGAAGCAAAACGGTGGGATACAGTTAACTGATATAAAGATAACAAATTTTGTGAAGATACTTTGGAATAATACTGTATATCAAAACAGAAGTAAAAGCCCTTCCCACTGTTTAGAGAGAAATATTTCATGCATGCAAACCAAGTAAAATTACGATTGCCATACGTGTTTGAACAACATATATTCATAAAGCCACACAAGAATAAGTTTGATATCGAGAAACTGAAGGATCCCTAAGTAGCAGAAGCCTTCTAGGCAATGATTGGTGGGAAATTCACACCGATCACCATCCTCGACGCTGACGATACAGATGCAGACACGTTGAACACCACCTTTAATACAGCAACGACCGAAATAAACAGCGAGATCCTTGGTAAACACCCTGGGTCACAGCTGAGGTCCTGAACCTGTGTGACAAGAAGTGGAAGCTGAAGAAGAAAACGAACGATACAGAAGTGGCAGAGCAGTACAAGGCAGTCAATCGGAAGGCAAGAAAAGCATGAAAAAGCAAAAGAGAACTGGATAGAAGAACAGTCCAAAGACATTGAAGGAAAATTGAAAAGGAACAACAGCAATAAAACGTACCAGCTGGTCATAGATCTAATAAGCACAAAAAAGCGAGTTACATCCTTACAGGACAAAGTCGGGAAAAGCCTGACAAAAGAAAAAGACATTCTGAAAAGATGGACTGAGTACTGCGCAGAACTTTACAACCACCGAGCCACAATAGATCCAGAGGTACTGAACGTCCCTCACACTACTTACTTAAGATAACCACCCTTTACAACCTGAATAAATATAATCAACAGTGAGGTCGCTGAAAAAGAGGAAGTCATCAGTAGTGGACAACATTTCAGCAGAACTGGTCCAAGCAGGGAAAGATGCAATGATTAGCGCCCTCACAAATAACTGCAAAAGGATCTGGCAAACAGGAGTAAGACCATCACCGTGGACCCAATCATCCTCACCAAGAAAGACAACTTGCAACAGTGTGAAAACCACCGTACAATCAGTCTTATAAGCCATCCAAGCAAGTCATGTTGAGGATAGTGGTGCTATATAGATTAAAGCCACAGGCTGAAAAGATCATTATCAATGAGCAGGCAGGTTTCAGAGCAGGGCGCAACACAACAGAGCAGATCTTCAACCTCAAGATATTGTGAGAGAAGTACCTCCAACACCAGCAAGCTCTGTAGCAGGTCTTCGTGGATTTCAAGAAGGCATTTAACAGGATCTGGCATGCAGCCTCGTGTGGCAACCACGAGAATGTACAACATCAATGCCAACCTCATTACAGTAATAGACCACCTGTAAAATAAAGTCACCAGTGCAGTACGCTTCAACGGCAGCATTGGGGCCTGGTTCAGAACGACAGTCAGAGTCAGACAAGGCTGTCTGCTCTCTCCCACATTATTCAACATCCATCGGGAGAGAATCATAGTTGACGCGTTTGAAAAGCATGAAGAGACTGTCAGCATTGGAGGCAGAACAGTAACCAATTTACATTTTGTTGACGGCATCGATGGTCTAACAGGAAATGAGTAAGAACTATCTGGCTTAGTAGAGAGCCTCGACAAAACCACTGCAGCCTATGGCATGGAAATCAGTGCAGAGAAGACCAAACTGATGACCAACAATACCAAGGGCATCGGCAATGACATCGGTGTCCAAGGTACGAAACTAGAAACAGTCCACAGCTTTAAGCATTTGGGGGCAATTGTAACAGATGAAAGATCGAAGCCTGAAGTACTCTCCAGGATTACGCAGACAAAACTGAAGCCCATCTGGAGCGACAAGAACATCGCGCACAGTTCAAAGGTCAGACTGATGCACTCACTGGTCATCTCCAAATTTCTCTACACCTTTGAATCATGGACCACAAGAACTTAGAGAAAATGATGCAGGTCACAGATATGAGATCCTTTCGAAAAATCCCCAGCGTCTCATGCAAAGACTGTATCACCAACGAAGAAACAGAGCAAAGGATCAGAAAAGCAATTGGGCATCACTAAGACCAATGTAAAAAAATAAATAAAACTGTAGTGGTATGGACATGTCTCACGATCATCAGGACTTGCCAAGACAATCTTGCAAGGCACTGTACAAGGAAGAAGAAAGAGATGTAGGCAGAAAAAGAGATGGGAAGACAACATTCGGGAGTGGACAGACTTGACACTGAGAGACTCACTGAGAAAGACGAAACGTCGAGAGGAATGGAGGAAGCTGGTTGTTCGGTCTCATGCGGTGCCCCAAAGTTCTACCAGACTACGGGGATGATGATGATGATGACGACGACGACGACGATCTTTAGAAATACTGATATTACAAAGGGTGGTAAACATTGCCGTTCAAAACATGGAATTGTTTGTGTTAAGCATTATACATGAATTTAAACCTGGATTATTACCTGATAAGGATACTGAATAAATTGAACCCACAGGTCAAAGCAAACAAGACTGAAAAAGGCTAAAACGCTGTAATAGAAAGTATGCCATAAGGCATAAGACCTGATTCAGTATCTAATAAACATCTTGATCATCAAAATATCAATTGTTTTGTATTTTATCTAAATGTTTTTATTTTCAGATTATGCATGTCTGAAACACAAATTAAGAACGATTAGCACGATGATTTGATACCAACACAGCAATGCCTCCCCCACCAAACCAACGTGAATATTACCTGTCATTTACTCGTCACCATGACTAGGTGGCATATATATATATATATATATATATATATATATATATATATATATATATATATATGCTGGAAACCGATGCAAGTCACTTCATGTAGATAAATCCAGACCATAATCAAAAGATTGCGTTGAATCGACAAAATAAACAAAAGGTATTCATTTCAAATCAAATGAAAAAGTTGTTGCAATGCGTATTCATTAACACAATATTACTCCAAATTTCAATTTTAAGTAGAGCAAGCGTCATTTTCTTTCGAAACTTACGTCTAACGCGCGACCAACCTCATATTTGTCTGGGCGGAGTTATATGCTCGTTAATAATGTTGTGTAATGATCCATCAACGCTTATGTATTTGGTTTGGAATACATCATACATTTAGTTACTTTGTTTCTTTCAGTGTATTTTTGTTTATATATTTAAGCCTTGGGAAGAATAAGAAATGAGCATATAATAAAAAGGTTACTGTATTTGTATGGGAAAATATGAACTCGTTTTCTTAGAAGGATATACTGCACTTCCATGGTCGTGCAGTATATCCATCCGAAAACCTCGTTCATATTTTCCCATACAAATGCAGTAACCTATAAATATAGTATGTACGCTGTATCAATGATACACCACGAGATGTATAATTTTTTTTTCATTAAAAGGAAACGAAGCTTGTTGAGTTTACTTTAATGAAAAATTTATACAACGAGTGGTATATCATTGATACAGCGTACATACTGTACATATATTTTATTTATATCTCATACAAATACATATATTTTACCTTTGAACGAAGATTAGATTTACTACTGCCAGCCGTGTATTGACCTAGTGTATCCGCTACAAAATGTAGTTCTCTGGCGTAGTGGCAATTTACAATCACCTCTGCATATTGATAAGTGGATTGGTTTCTTTCCTTGGTTTCTATTTTTCTCCACATTGATTAAATGAATATAATACACACTTATGATTTAAACATGAAAATGATTATAATAATAAAAGTAGAGCACTAGCAACACTTGGATATCTACACTATTAAAAAAAACGCATCGCCATTCACATTCAGGCGCATGGAAATTAATGTGGAATAGAAACTAAATCAACTGACGAACCAAGAAGATGTGATTAAAATATTTTAATATATTTATACTTGATCTAAGTCATTATTCTCCTTTAGCAGCAGTACAACAGTCTCTCTCTCTCTCTCTCTCTCTCTCTCTCTCTCTCTCTCTCTCTCTCTCTCTCTCTCTCTCTCTCTCTCTCTCTCTCTCTCTCTCTCTCTCTCTCTCTCTCTCTCCTCGTCGGTTTGACTTAACTTTTATCATCAATCATAAGTCCAGAGATGCTGTCGGAAAATCCTCTACATTTCATAGATTTTAGATTGTATGGTCTACGATGGCTGAGAGAGAGAGAGAGAGAGAGAGAGAGAGAGAGAGAGAGAGAGAGAGAGAGAGAGAGAGAGAGAGAGAGAGAGAGAGAGAGAGAGAGAGGGGGGTTAATAATAATAATAATAATAATAATAATAATAATAATAATAATAATAATAATCGATTTCTAGAACATTATGTTATGCGTAAGAACTCCCTCCCAAAACTCCAACATTAAATATATCACAGTATGTGTATACCACCACCACCACTCCCGTAACCGAGGAATTTATTGGTTTGCAACATTGTATCATTGATAATCACTTTTGATAATTCCCAAGGAAAGTGCATACGTATCGTTACGACGAGACATATTCTTGTTAGTTACTTGGTATAATTTCTATTTCAAGGTTTTAAATTTAATCCAACCCTAATTCCTTTACTCTCTCATTCCACGTTTCTGCGCAGTTTGCATGCCAACACCATTCTATTTGACCTTTTTCTTGAGGGGGAAGGCGGTACCTTTTTTTTCAGTCTCGTTAGCGTATAATTAAGGTGCGAACTTAAATTAAAGGGAGAATTGACACTAGTACTAAAAAGAAAAAAAAATTAAAATAAAGACGAAAAGACTCCAAGGGTGACAAAAGTGTTTTATAACATGAAAATAAAACAATTTGGTAATTTGTGTATATTTCTGATCCCTAAAGGTGTTGAATATTAAGAAAATTGGGAGAAAAAAAATAATCCTCCCCGGCGGGGAATTGAACCCCGGTCTCCCGCGTGACAGGCGGGGATACTTGCCACTATACTACCGAGGATCTACACATAAACAGATTAACGTTATGTTAGGTAAATGTTCGCTCACACCTATTTCCGCCTGTAAAAGATGTTAATTATTCAGGAGTCGCGGTACTAATTCAACTCCCATAGTAAACATATGGAAACACCATCATATTTAAGATTCAATAACCTAAAATTTCTGGGTACTGATGTTCAGACCCATATTTCTCCACTCACAACTATCCTTGGTGCAAGTTTCTGTGTGGAGAACACCATATGAGCCGCGGCATTTTTTTTTTTTTTGACCTACATGTGCATAAAACACATGTTATTGATTCTGTACCAAGCAAATCAAGTGCTACTTTCATTATTTAATAATCCTAAGTCAAGTCTTTAAAAATACTAAAATTGCATCAATAGAAATTTGTCTATATTTTTTAAAATTACATATAGGATAAGCTCTCAAAAGATATTTTTTTACTAAAATTTTACTTTTGATTTTTAACCAATTATGGTAAACCAATCCCGTATATACTCTATTATTTCACCCATTTCTACACTGGTACGTTGTTTTTCCATATGAAATCAGAACACAATAATTCCGGTTCAGTACCAAAGAATGTAGTCCCAGTCTATTTTTTTTAGATGGGGGGGGTCCTGTCTCCGTTTGGTGGTGATACGGCAATACAATTATTTTGACTATATTGTCTCTACATTTGTTTCTCAGTACTGAACTTTCCATTGTGTGACAATCAATACAAATCATATGTTAATCTAAAATACCTTCAAAGATGACTTTACGGTGAAGTTCTTGTCAAGGGTTGACCTGCATCTTTTTGAGAGGCTGAATTGTAAACAAAACACCAGGCAACGGAACACAGATTTCACTTCCGGATCATCAACCATGACCTTATAACTCAATGTGCACTGTCGCCGAAATACACACAGACAACCACACCATAAGATCACATTTTAAAGAATAAACAATTGCCCTTAAATCCTTACCAAGAATGCCAAAAGCTGACTCTAGTATCACCACCAAACTTAGACAGAAAAAAGTGATCTAAAAATAGACTGGGACTACATTCGTTTACTGAACCGGATTTTATTAATTGTGTACTGATTCCTGAAAGGGTCAATGTTTTTGTCAAACTTTTATATTTGCATTTTATTTTGCATGCCACTACTATTTCAACTTCATACATAAAGTCTTTTGAAATTTCCTTGCAAGCAAAACATGTGACAGCTGTCAGAAAGAGTGTAGTGCTGGTGTTCCATAGGGTGCAATTTGAAATCCAATTGTTCTTAAGAAACCAAAACTAAATTTGCTATATCTTCTTTAATTATAGGAATTTTTCAATGCAGTAAAAACCTAATTGTAATACTTGATAAGGCCTGTCTGAAAATATTCTTGAAATTAAAAAATAGTGATATATTAAATTTTAATGAAAATTTAAATAAATATATAAATTTTAAAAACTATTTATTTTACAAAAATAAATTTTCATACAAGTTATGACATTCAGTTTGACAAATTTAAGGCAGCAAAGTTGATTAGTGAATGGTGTTTAAAACAAATGGTAGTTTAGGTCTGTATAACTAATAATATTAATCCCAGGGGTACTGAAGCATGATAGCTCACAGTGATTTTGACAGCAAATTGCAATATGCCTATCCAGATGCATATAGGTGTACATACTAAAGAAACAATGACAGGTGCTATGTTCCACATTTATTGTTTCAGGTACTTGGGCAGTTGTTTGTATAACTAATAGCCCACTCAAATTTAAAGTTTTGTTGGGACCACTACCATGTTTTATAGCAAATATGCATTCCATTTTAATGCCGATAACTACAAAAGTCAATAATGCAATATGAAAATACAGTTTCAGGGAAGTTCCACCTTACTGAAAAATGATGTGAATCTCTGTCATGAAGATCTAAGCCATGTCTTTGAGATGCTGTATATCTTGGTCACTTATAGCAGCACACTGCACATGTCCTTATGAGACCTTGCTATCACCATTGGACTACTGGAGAGCTTCCAAAATGATCCAACTCTAATACTTTGTTCCAGATACCAGGCTAGACCTGAAAAGATATAACATGTTTCATTTAATTCTAAAAAAAACCCAGAAAGATGTAGGCAAATGAAGTTAAAATGTGTTAGATATGGTGATTTCAAAATAACATTCAGGTTGCAAATATGGTTGAAAAAGGTAAACTTGATAGAGTGACACTCCAAGATGTGAAGCAATGGGCATGTATTAAAGTGACAAATGCATCCTAAAAATAGATAAAGTTTCTACAAACATATTTAGCCATTTACAGGTTAAATAACTAATCAGGAAGAGTATGTATCATAAAGTTTAAGGCAATGTTGGAACGGTGAGGTTTGATCATTGGTGCAAACATTGATACATACCAGCATAGTGGAAAGTCAAATGACAATGTACCAAATTAAAATTACTTTATGCAATCCTATTCATGAAGGAATGACAATTTTAGATATTGCGAGTGGATATAGCAAAATGAGGCCACACAGATCAACTATAGGTACCAATAGATCATATATCATCAACTAAATGTGAAATTTGCATCCCGAAAACTTGTAAACAAGGATGGATATTTGCATGTGTGGGACATATGCAATGTACTTGGTAACATCACATGTGCAAACATGATTCAAATAATCTGTTTGAACATTTTTAGTCTATTTTTAAGAGTCTTGACTACCAAGTTATTAAGTTCAATGATTCAATGGAATCAGATATCAGCTGATGCTGCAATACCGCCCTCTATCAAAGTATTAAATTGAAATGTGTTACCATACAGAGGCATATTCATGATGAAAATAACATCTTGGGATATTTTAAGTGCACACAGTGAAAATTGAGCCTTACAGATTCACTACAGGTACTATGTCAGCCTAACAATGTCAACTTTTGATTCCAAACATTACAAAATATATGCATATTTGTTCATGTCAGCTATGTAACCATATTAGGATCAGTTGTAGAAAGTTAAATTCAAATAATCTGTTTGAATATTACTTATGTAATCTTTAAAGTGTCAGATAACAAATATTATTAGTCATTAATAATGCATAAAGCAAAGTGGATCATGAGAATTCTCATACTATCATCTGGGACACAATGCTGCACTACATCAATCAACATCTTAAAGAAACTGAATAATAAAATGGAATGCATTCTGTGTTCAACTTACATCATTTTGCTGTTTTCTTACATGCAATGGTAAATATACCTGGGTAAAGTATAATTTACCCCCTCTGACCTGTATTTCATTCTCTGACAGCTTAATATGATTTTGTAGAGAACTTGAACAGGTTCTAGTATAAAGTCTTCATCTCTGTCCTCTCACTAAATACCCTATAACTATGTTTATAAATAAATACTGATAGCTATAGAAGCAGATATGTGTGCAGTGTGCTTCTATAAGTGACCAAGAAGAGTTCATATTAGTACACTGATATACAGCATCTCAAAGACATGGCTTAGATCTTCATGAGAGAGATTCACATCATTGTTCAGTAAGGTAGAATCTCCCTGAAACTGTATTTTCCTATTGCATTGTATTTTCCTCTCCACAAAGTAGGACTAAGTGTACAGTAAAACCTGTCTTGAAAGACCACTGCTATGTGAGACCACCTGTCTTGAGAGACCACATTCATAATGCACAAATTTATTGATTATATATATATATATATATATATATATATATATATATATATATATATATATATATATATATATATATATATATATATATATATATATATATATAAGATATAGCCTAATATAAAAAAATTTGAACATGTTCTTTGATATATAATAAGCATATCATGAAAACCAGATTGCTCTGTGATAGAAATTGATCCTGTAAACATTACACAACCATTAGGATTACAACCTTTAGAGTTGTTGCAGATTTAAAATTACTGTATAACTGGCTGTGTAGGCAAAGTGCACTTGGAATTTGAGTTTTAACTTCAGTTCCATCTATTAATAATAATGGTAGTGGGAAAATCTTTTCTGTATTCAGATGGCATGTTCTTTATTATAGTATCTCTACGATGCCAAATTGAAAGCTGGCCAAGTTTTAAATACAAAAGATCGAGCCATGTCTTAAACACAACACTAGCTGACTGTGCTGAGAGTCCAAACCGTGTGGCCAAATCTTTTAAACAAAAACCATGCTTAAGCCTACATATTGTTAAAAAATTTTCCTGGCTAAGGCTTTTTGTATCCTGGACACTCTATAGGGGCTATAAAGGCCAACAGAGCAAATAAAATGTTATTATGTGATTCCTGTCTAGTATTTAAACAAATTTGTCATTGTGGTTTCTTTATCTTTCACAATTGCTGCACTCAATGCTTGTTTCTTGGCAATTATTTTCTTCAGATGTTGAATTTCTTTATCTTTTGATGACACTATAAGTTGAAGCTCTTGTATCTCTCTTGAACTATTTGACCATTTAAGCATTAGATCCTGATTCTCAGTTGCAACTGCTAACATATCCATTGATGATATCCCTGAAAGAAAAGGAAAAGTATTTTTTTTTTCTTCATTTCAGACAAAATACCTGAGAGAGACTACACAAATAACTCGGGACTGTGGTAGTACATCTGTGACATGGGCTTATCCAGTGTGTTTACCAAATGAGTTCAAACCGCTCAATGAGAACACAAAGTTCATAAATTCATGTGACACTGAGGTACAGACAAGAAAGCAGGCCTTATTGGATCACTGGTTTTATAAGAGAAATAAAACCAGACTTGCAACATCAAATTTTGGAAAAGTAATAATAAGGAGATCTAATCCCAGTGAAAAGTTTATTAGCAGTTTATTTTCAAAAAATGATGTGAAAACCAAAACTTTTGAATACAGTAAAAGACATGAGAAAACTGCTAAAGAGAAGTATCTTGAATTGTATTCAAGGCATTTTCATGAGTGTCGCTTTGTGGTTAATAATGACTTTTCGGTTTTGGGTGCCTCGGCTGATGGAAAACTATTTGACAATGGAGTAGGTGCAATCGTGCAAATTTTCTGCTAGAAAAATGACAATTAAAAAAGCATGCAATGATATAACAGATTTCTATTTACAGAAGGAAGAGCATGTATCACTAAAAAAAAACACATGCGCCTATTCAAGGCCAACATATGGTTAAAGGTTGTGAATTTTGTGAATTCATTGTGTACACAAATGAAGATATGTATGTAAAACGAATTAAATGACATTCCATTTATGACTTCAGTGTTAAAAAAATTAACTGAATTTTACAGAGATTATGTGATTACATGTCTCCAATCTTTAAAATAGGTGATTAAAATACTTACATCATGTCTGTGTCAAAACCACTGATGCACAATTCATATCTGGACTATTAAATCTGTAAGAAATAAATATGTACACTATATATACAATGTTAGTCAACAAGTAGATTTCATATACACTATATATATATATATATATATATATATATATATATATATATATATATATATATATATATATATATATATATTGTTAAGTATAAGCAATATAACTGAAACACTTTTCAGACATAATCAGTTTATTAACTTCCTAGATTTGCATATTTACTTTAATATTAATGTCTCAATTTATTCTGAAATTAAACTTGTTCGATTTCATATGTAAAAGATGAATAAAGGTAGACATATTCTGTGACTTACTTGGCCCTTACAGAGTTCTGCTTCCTTCCATATGCAGACATCTATATTTATGTTTACTGGTTTCATTTTGTTGTAAAAAAGCCCTCTTTACTGGAAGTTTTCTTGCTGGCATAGTATGTGAACCATCAGCTTGAATGGGGTCTGGGTAATTCTCAGATGGTCCATTTCCTCCAACAAAGTGCTGAAAAATATGTATATTTACAAAACAATGCAATATATGACATATCAAAAAAGCTAAGTAAATCTGACATTTTATATTAATATCAGCAAAGAAATATTGTATATCTATATTTTATTTTAGATGTCCTATTCTTATTTTTATTCATGACTTTTAACCCTGTAGTTTGTATGCCTCCTCAAATTAAAAAAGAAACATTGTATATGTTATTTTGTCATATATTGGTCAATTCTTGGTCAAAGAATGTAAATGATGACATACTTAAGGCACGATGTTGTCGATGTTGTCGTTGAGTATACTAAAAGTGTATGATCAATAAATACAGTGTAGTAATAATTTATGACTAAATGTATTTAGAAGGCATATAAACCACAGGGTTACATTTTTGGAGAGGACTCTATTGTTCATTGATCTTAAACTAAGTCAGTACTAAATAGTTAAAAGTTACCATGATCTCTCTCTCTCTCTCTCTCTCTCTCTCTCTCTCTCTCTCTCTCTCTCTCTCTCTCTCTCTATATATATATATATATATATATATATATATATATATATATATATATATATATATATATATATATATATATATATATATATATATATATATATGTATGTATCTATAATGACCTAATACATTTTTCCAATTTTTCTAGTCTTGTACATAGCCATATTTAATAGAATCTACTTTTCAAGAAATGTTATGTTCCTGCAATCTAATATCACTAAAAGCATAATCTTTACAGCAATCTCCCCCCACCCATGGCCTTAGGGACATAAATCATTTGGTTTAACATGTCTAGCTCCATGGTCTATGTAGTGAGAACAACAGGCATTTGTTGTTGCTGTTGTTGTTTGGAGCTTAACGCCATTTTTCAGCACACGATAGGCTATACATGGCAGCCAGTATTAATGATGGAGGAAGAAACTAGGAAATCCGCGGAAAGAATCACCGACTTACGAGAAGCTACTGGCAAGCTTTCTCACATATCCACATTCACCGAATCTTAGACTCAATCCCACGCAGACAGAGGTGAGATGGCAGAGATCCGTAACGGAAAGTGCTTTACACCTCTCAGCCACTGGGGGCCCCTAACAGGCATTTATGTTTATGCAAATTAATTAAATAATTATGTACAAGACTTATAATTAGTTTTAGATTTTAAAAAGATTGATGACATCAGAGACAAGACAGTAGATTAAGTTTCTCTAACTAGCATTTAAAAGAAGTCGATATTTTATACTTCAATTCGGTATATCTCTGTTAACCCACATCTATAAACTTCATTTATTTAAGATGTTTTTTTATTAGGGAGAGGTTAAAAGTAAGCGTGAGTCTAATCAGATTATTATAATCATTTATATGTTTTCAAATCAACTTCTGGACAACTCATTAGTGAGATACCAAATGTTTAGTTCAATGTAGAAAACACAGATTCAGTGAACCAAAAACAATCAAGCAAGTTATAAAAATATATCAGTATGTCTCCTGTGAAGTCTGCTAGGCTGTTTCATATATATATATATATATATGTATATATATATATATATATATATACATATATATATATATATATATATATATATATATATATACATATACACACACACACACACACACATTCAGAACTTTTGAATTTGAATCAGGTGGGAATTTGTAGACAGTGAAAAGAAACCATTAAAGACATCTATAGCCTAGACATTTGTTTGTTTGTCCTACAAGCTATTTCCCCAAAGTAGCTGCCACCCACCCAAAAAATTTCATCATGGCTGCGTTATCTACTATTCTAACAATATTCATTATTATCAATAAACATCGACAGTAGTGGAAAGATTGAAAGAAAACAAAGAAATAGTTTCAGATGAAGTATTCCTGAAAGTATAATTGGAATGGTACCATTTTCTACTGTCCTGCAGCCTATAGGGAAGCATGTGTGCTCTTGGAAGGCAGAGATAAAGCTAAAAAAAAATCAAGTGAAACGAGAGTTTGACAAAAAAGATGCAATTAACATCTTCAAGTAGAAACTGACACTAAAATGATATAATTGAAAAACATTTATGCGCCAATTACAGTATATGAAAAGTCTCGTTCTTCATAAGACTAAGTACATGCTTAACCAGTAATACGAGTAATAACGCCGTATTGGCATGCACTTTCAATGCGACATTGACCGGAATTGATTGGTCTTCCTAGTAAGGACGTACTTGAAGAGTTTGATCAAGTTATGGATGATTGGAATATTTGTCATCTTTGAAGATCAGAAATTCTGGCAGTTTATATCGTTTGATGTGAAGTAGGGTTAATTTTTGTGTGTAAAGTATTTTGTTCCTAAATGCTCTACTTAGTGACCTTCGTATATCTTCTACCAAATACATAGAAAGTACAACAGCGCCTGAGTTATGAATATAAAATAATAATGTCCGTTATGAGAATGAATACGTAAAATCGATTGTTACTGACAGAAAAGAGAAAACGGACTTAAGTGAACCACCTATTTGGTGGAATAATCTAAGTATTAGTGACGACCTTCAGGCAGCTATATATATATATATATATATATATATATATATATATATATATATATTGCAAAGAGAAGTATTGAAAGGTTTCAAGAATTATATAGATTGCAAAACAAATTGAATTGACTTTAGTCTGAAAAAATGTGCAAGATGCGACAATTATCTACCACACCGCCGACATGGTACTGATATGACAAATGGTTCAAGACATGTAAACACACACACACACACAGAAACAGTGTCGTGAAGGGGAGAGCTATACGAATGAAATGCTAAATATCAGTTTCTAATATCCCACGTTATTCTATGGACTAGTCCCCAATTTTTACTATAAGGACAACCCAACTACATTCTCTTTCTTATTTTCGTTTTTCTGTTTCTCTCGATTGCATAGAACTATGGAGTGAAATCGTATCAATACTATAAGATAGGAAAAATACTAAAGCTTTTAGATATGGAAAGCAATTACTTCATGTATAATTCTGACCGCCACTGCTGTTAAATAATGAAGGACTAATTTCAATGCAGATGATGTAGGAAGTCAAATCTTTCTGTCTGTTTTTGAGGAATCTGCCTCTCGATCTCCGTTTCTTTGTCTTAGTAGTCTTCTTCTCTCCCCATTCCCCCACCCCCCTCTCTCTCTCTGTATTTCTCTCTATTGGTAGATCAGAGAGAGAGAGAGAGAGAGAGAGAGAGAGAGAGAGAGAGAGAGAGAGAGAGAGAGAGAGAGAGAGATCTTTGATAGCCAAGATTAGGATATGTCAACCCCATCTATACCTTGGCGGATAGAGAGCTGATATTTTTGTGGTTTCTCCTAGCCACA
Source organism: Potamilus streckersoni (assembly GCA_016746295.1). Classification (NCBI taxonomy): domain Eukaryota; kingdom Metazoa; phylum Mollusca; class Bivalvia; order Unionida; family Unionidae; genus Potamilus; species Potamilus streckersoni. Next base: position 442,578 of record JAEAOA010002311.1, on the reverse strand, counting down.
TGTATTGGATTTCACGTCTTGAACCCCTTAGTATGTAATGCCAACTAACCAGTATCATGTAACAGTTTTGTTTAGTATATACCCAGAAAATGGTGTAGACAATTGACTTCAGAAGGATCCTTTGTAAATTTAACGTGGGAAGAATAACTATGTACCTGAGAGAAGTCATTACAGGCGTATTTCAGTGAAAGGCATCTGTGCAAACACGGACTGGAAGTGAAATATTGCTTTTTTCTTAGTCCACTCATGTTGTGTTGTCCAGTTTTTTCGATTATGTATGAACAGTTTAGAAATTTAAACAACTTAACTGGATGTGGTGGCTTGTCGCCTTCTCCGATGAAATTCACAGTCCCTATGCTCCGAAATATCTGCTCGATCCACCAAGGTGTAAATAAATGGTTGACATATCGAAATCTTGGCGTTCAAAAATGAATTCGGGAACGACAACATTGGTAACTGAAACATAATAATGCAATTCATGGGTAAGCGTAAAACTTCATATTTTAAGTCTAAAAGTTTTTTAGTCTTTTAGATGGAAAATTTGAATTTCAACTTTTTCAAACATTTGTACAAAAGATTAACAAAGAACTTTAAGTTTAACATAGTTGATCACTTTTCTCGCCCTCCAAAAAGTTGTAGTTATGGGAAAGATTGAGTATTAGACCTTTTTCGATTTTGGATGAAAAATTAAACGAAAAACTAAAATGACTCAAGTTATCGATCTCACTTCGCTTAAAACGGAGCGTATGAATGGGATATTTCTCTCTTCGATTTAATATTCTCATGGTCCTTTTTAAAACAGTTTTCAGATGCTGCATATTGACAGTGGATTAAAGTATAGTCTATAAAATGAAATTATAAATGTAATAAATAATAAATCTGATATAATAAATAGGTAGAAATAAACAGAAAGTTTACAATCATTTGTATAGAGACAGTTTAACGATTTTGATGCTAACCTTGAGTTTCTAACATTGCTGTTTATATGGTGGAAGAGACCCCTCTTTTCACTAAATGGGCATATCTACACCATTGTTTGACCATTATATTTTCTATTTGTCCCGATTGCTTAGTAGTATGGGTTGAAATGCCATTACTTCTACAAAAAAGGGGGAAAATTAGTTTTAGATGAGAAGGAAAGCAAGTGATTCACGCATATTTGTGATCACCATGGGTGTTACACAATATAAAAAAAAAGACCTCCCCGGCGGGGAATTGAACCCCGGTCTCCCGCGTGACAGGCGGGGATACTTGCCACTATACTACCGAGGAGTTAGGAATGATAAACCAGATTGTATAATATAAATATTCTCTACAACTCGTACTGTACCTTTAAGGATTACGGATAAATTGTTCATTTATACGCTAGATAGAGAGACCACATGCAAACAGTTAGCTAAAGGGATAATTTCAAATGCGAAAGCAACACAGATTATGTCCACGTTAGAAACAAAAATAAATTTCAATATTAAACAAAAGTCAAATAATATACAATGTCAAAATGGAAAAAAAATATACTTTTGTGTATAACATCATCTAGACGTGTATATAAAATATATATGATGTATATATGTATATGTATGTATACGTTAGGCATGTTCATGTATGTGTTTGTATATGAATGTATATAACTATATGTGTATGTAATACATAGGTTTGGAGAGTGTATATAAAAATATATATGTGTGTGTATGTGTTTGTATGTATATATGTATATGTGGATGGTATGTATATGTATGTATATGTATGTGTGTGTATATGTATGAATGTATATATGTATATGTGGATGTAACATATGTTTGTGTATTTAAATATACGTGGAACTATGGATGTGAGGGAGACCAATAATGTTTTGTGTGAGTGCTCTTGTAATAGTAGCTCTTGTATATTTTACGATGTAAATATGAAATAAAGATTTTATGAAGAAAAAATCAACAGATTATGTCCACGTCAAAAAATTTCATAATGGCTAAGTTATCTACTATTCTGACCATATTCATTAGTAGCATGCCAGTAAATAGTGTTGGTTTTGGAAATACTGAAAGAAAACAAAGAAATAGTTTCAGATGAAGTATTTTCTGAAAGTATATTTGAGTTGATATTTGGAAGGGTACCATTTTCTATCGTCATGCCGCCTATAGGGCAGCTTGACCGGAATTGATTGAACATTCTAGTAAAGACGTAGTTGTAGAAGAGCTGCATAAATGTATGGATGATTGAAATATTTTTCATCTTTGAAGATCAGAAATTCTGGCAGTTTATATGGCTTGATGTGAAGTAGGTTATTTTTTATTTCCTCCAAGCCGCATATTTGTGTGCAAAGTATTTATTTCATAAATGCACCACTTAGTGACCATTCCTTCGTATATCTTCAATCAAATACATAGAAAGTACAACAGAGCCTGAGTTATGAATATAAAATAATAATGTCCGGTATGAAAATGAATACGTAAAATCAATTGTTACTGATAGAAAAACGGAGAAAATGGACTTTAGTGAACCACCTATTTGGTGGAATAATCTGAAGTATCTGTGACGACCTTCACACAGCTATATATTGCAAAGAGAAGTATTGAAAGGTTTCAAGAATTGTATAGATTGCAAAACAAATTGAATTGACTTTAGTCTGAAAAAATGTGCAAGATATGACAATTATCTACCACACCGCCGACATGGTACCGATATGACAAATGGTTCAAGATATGTTAAAACACACACACACACACACACACACACACACACACACACACACAGATTCACAGTGTCGTGTAGGGGAGAGCTTGACGAATGAAATGCTAAATATCAGTTTCTAATATTCCACGATATACTATGGATTAGTCCCCAATTTCTTCTATAAGTACAACCCAACTACATTGTCTTTCTTATTTTCGTTTTTCTATTTCTTTTGCTTGAATATATTTATGGAGTGAAATAGTATCAATACTATAAGATTGGAAAAATACTAAAACTTTTAGATGATATGGAGAGCAATTACGTCATGTATATTTCTGACCGCCACTGGTGTTAACTAATGAAGGACTAATTTCAATGCAGATGATGTAGGACGTCAAATCAGTCTGTATTGGTGTTTGTATTTTAAATATATCTCAAAGGAATCTGTCTCTTCTTCTCCCTTTCTTCTTCTTCTTCTTCTTCTTCTTCTTCTTCTTCTCTCTCTCTCTCTCTCTCTCTCTCTCTCTCTCTCTTTATGTCTCTCTGTGTGTCTCTCTCTAGTTGTAGATCAGAATGGGAATCTTCTCTCTCTCTCTCGTGGTAGATCAGAATGGGAATCAGAGAGAGAGAGAGAGAGAGAGAGAGAGAGAGAGAGAGAGAGAGAGAGAGAGAGAGAGAGAGAGGGACAGGACATCTTTGATAGTCAAGATTAGGATATGTCAACCCCATCTATACCTTGGCGGATGGAGAGCTGATATTTTTGTGGTTTCTCCTAGCTACATCTAATTTCACGTCTTGAAACCTTAATATGTAATGCCAACTAACCAATAGCATGTAATAGTGTTGCATTGTATATCCGCTTAAAATGGTGGAGACAATTGACTTCAAAAAGATCCTTTGTAAATTAAACGTGGAAAGAATGACTATGTACATGAGAAAAGTCATTACATGCGTATTTTAGGGAAAGACATCTGTGCAAACACAAACTGGCCGTGAAAAAAAATGCTTATTTCTGAGTCCATTCATGCTGTTTTGTTCTTTTTTTCGATCATGTATGAAACAGTTTATAAATTTAAACAACTTAACTGGATGCGTTGGCTTGTCCCCTTCTCCGATGAAATTCACAGTCCCTATGCTCCGAAATATCTGCTCGATCCACCAAGGTGTAAATAAAGGGTTAACATATTTGAAATCTTGGCGTGCAAAAATGAATTCGGGTACGTGATAATGCAAATCATGGGTAAGCGGAAAACTTCATCTTTTAAGTCTAAAAGTTTCTTAGTCGTTTAGACGGAAAATTTGAATTTCAAGTTTTTCATAACTTTTTACAAAGTTTAATATCGAATTTTAACACTTAAAAGGTTTCGCTAAACATCTAAATTCACGAGTTAAAGGGTAAACATAGTTGACCACTTTTCTTGTCATCCAAAACGTTGTAGTTATGGGAAAGATTGAGTATTAGTCCTTTTTCGATTTTGGATGAGAAATTAAACGAAATACTAAAATGTCTCAATATATCGATCTCACTTACCTTAAAACGGAGCATATAAATAGGATATTCCTCTTTTCGATTTAATATTCCCATGGTCCTTTTTAAAACAGCTTTCAGATGTTATATATTGATAGTGAATCAAAGTATAGTCTATAAAATGAAATTATAAATGTAAAAAAATAAATAATATAAAAAAATAAATAGGCAGAAATAAACAAAGTTTACAATCATCTGTACCGAGACAGTTTAACGATTTTGATGCTAACCTTGAGTTTCTAACATTGCTGTATATAGGGTGGAGGAGGCCCCTCTTTTCACTAAATAGGCATATCTACACCATTCTGTTTGACCATTGCATTTTCTATTTGTACCGATTGCTCAGTAGTATGGGTTGAATTGCCATTACTTCTACTAAAAAGAATGGGGAAAATATAGTTTTAGATGAGAAGGAAAGCAAAGTGATTCGTGCATATTAGTGATCACCATGGGTGTTACACGATATCAAAAAGTAAGACCTCCCCAGCGGGGAATTGAACACCGGTCTCCCGCGTGACAGGCGGGGATACTTGCCACTATACTACCGAGGAGTTACGAACGATTAAACCAGATTGTATAATATAAATATTCTCTACAACTCGTACGGTACCTTTAAGGATTACGGATAAATTGTTCATTTATATGCTAAATGAAGAGGCCACGTGCAAACAGTTATCTAAAGGGCTAATTTTAAATGCGAAAGCAACACAGATTATGTCCACGTTAAACAAATTTCATAATGGCTGATTTATCTACTATTGTGACCATATTCATTAGTAGCATGCCAGTAAACATGTCAGTTTTGGAAATACTGAAAGAAAACAAAGAAATAGTTTCAGATGAAGCATTTCCAGAAAGTATAATTGAGTTGATATTTGGAATGGTACCATTTTCTATCGTCATGCCGCCTATAGGGCAGCTTGTGTGCTCTTGGAAAGCAAAGATAAAGCTAAAGAATCAAGTGAAACGGGAGTTTGACGAAAAAGATGCAACTGACATCTTCAAGTAGAAAGTGATTCTAAAATGATATAGTTGAAAAACATTTATGCGCCAATTATGGTATATGAAAAGTCTTGTTCTTCATAAGACTAAGTACATGCTTAGTCAATAACACGAGTAATAACACCATATTGGCAAGCTTTTTCAATGCAACATTGACCGGAATTGATTGGACTTTCTAGTAAGGACGTACTTGTATAAGAGTATTATAAAGTTATGGATGATTGGAATATTTTTCATCTTTGAAGATCAGAAATTCTGGCAGTTTATATGGGTTGATGTGAAGTGGGTTATTGTTTTTTACTTCCTCCAAGCCGCATATTTGTGTGCAAAGTATTTATTTCATAAATGCACCACTTAGTGACCATTCCTTCGTATATCTTCAATCAAATGAATAGAAAGTACAACAGCGCCTGAGTTATGAATGTAAAATAATAATGTCCGGTATGAGAATGAATACGTAAAATCGATTGTTACCGATAGAAAAGCGGAGAAAATGGACTTTAGTGAACCACCTATTTGGTGGAATAATCTGAAGTATCAGTGACGACCTTCACACAGCTATATATTGCAAAGAGAAGTATTGAAAGGTTTTAAGAATTGTATAGATTGCAAAACAAATTGAATTGACTTTAGTCTGAAAAAATGTGCAAGATATGACAATTATCTACCACACCGCCGACATGGTACCAATATGACAAATGGTTCAAGATATGTTAACACACACACACACACACACACACACACACACACACACACACACACACACACACAGAGTGTCGTGAAGGGGAGAGCTATACAAATGAAATCCTAAATATCAGTTTCTAATATTCCACGATATACTATGGACTAGTCCCCAATCTATACTATAAGGACAACCCAACTACATTCTCTTTCTTGTTATCGTTTTTCTGTTTCTCTCGATTGCATAGAATTATGGAGTGAAATCGTATCAATACTATAAGATAGGAAAAATACTAAAGCTTTTAGATATGGAAAGCAATTACTTCATGTATAATTCTGACCGCCACTAGTGTTAAATAATGAAGGACTAATTTCAATGGAGATGATGTAGGAATTCAAATCTATCTGTTTTTGTATTTTAAGTAAATCTCAAAGGAATCTATCTCTTCTTCTCCCTTTCTTTGTCTTCTTCATCATCTTCTTCTTCTTCTTCTTCTTCTCTCTCTCTCTCTCTCTCTCTCTCTCTCTCTCTCTCTCTCTCTCTCTCTTTATGTCTCTCTGTGTGTCTCTAGTTTTAGATCAGAATGGGAATCTTCTCTCTCTATGTCTCTCTCTCTAGTGGTAGATCAGAATGGGAATCAGAGAGAGAGAGAGAGAGAGAGAGAGAGAGAGAGAGAGAGAGAGAGAGAGAGAGAGAGAGAGAGAGAGAGATGGGGGGACATTCGGGACATCTTCGATAGTCAAGATTAGGATATGTCAACCCCATCTATACCTTGGCGGATGGAGAGCTGATATTTTTGTGGTTTCTCCTAGCCACATCTAATTTCAGGTCTTGAATCCTTAATATGTAATGCCAACTAACCAATAGCATGTAACAGTGTTGTATTGTATATCCGCCGAAAATGATGAAAACAATTGACTTCAAAAAGATCTTTTGTAAATTTAACGTGGGAAGAATAACTATGTACCTGAGAGAAGTCATTACAGGCATATTTCAGTGAAAGGCATCCGTGCAAACACGGACTGCAAGTGAAAAATTGCTTATTTCTGAGGCCATTCATGTTGTTTTGTCCCCTTTTTTCGATCATGTATGAAACAGTTTATAAATTTCAACAACTTAACTGGATGCGGTGGCTTGTCCCCTTCTCCGATGAAATTCACAGTCCCTGTGCTCCGAAATATCTGCTCGATCCACCAAGCTGTAAATAAAGGGTTAACATATTTGAAATCTTGGCGTGCAAAAATGAATTCGGGTACGTGATAATGCAAATCATGGGTAAGCGTAAAACTTCATATTTTAAGTCTAAAAGTTTCTTAGTCGTATAGATGGAAAATTCGAATTTCAACTTTTTCAAACATTTTTACAAAGTTTAATATCGAACTTTAACACTTAAAAGGTTTCACTAAACATCTAATTTCACGAGTTTTAGGTTAAACATAGTTGACCACTTTTCTTGCCATCCAAAAGTTGTAGTTATGGGAAAGATTGAGTATTAGTCCTTTTTCGATTTTGGATGAGAAATTAAACGAAATACTAAAATGCCTCAAGCTATCGAACTCACTTAGCTTAAAACGGAGCGTATGAATAGGATATTCCTCTCTTCGATTTAATATTCCCAAGGTCCTTTTTAAAACAGTTTTCAGATGTTGTGTATTGACCCTGGATCAAAGTATAGTCTATGAAATGAAATTATAAATATAATAAATAAATAGGTAGAAATAAACAGAAAGTTTACAATCATCTGTACCGAGACAGTTTAACGATTTTGATTCTAACCTTGAATTTCTAACATATGGTGGAGTATGCCGCTCTTTTCACTAAATGGGCATATCTACACCATTCTGTTTGACCATTGCATTTTCTATTTGTCCCGATTGCTGAGCAGTATGGGTTGAAATGCCATTACTTCTACTAAAAAGAATGGGGAAAATTAGTTTTAGATGAGAAGGAACGCAAGTGATTCGTGCATATTTGTGATCACCATGGGTGTTACAAGATATCAAAAATATAAGACCTCCCCGGCGGGGAATTGAACCCCGGTCTCCCGCGTGACAGGCGGGGATACTTGCCACTATACTACCGAGGAGTTACCTATGATAGACAAGATTGTCTAATATAAATATTCTCTGCAAATACTGTAACTAAGGATTATGGCTAAATGGTTCCTTTATACGCTAGATAGAGAGAGACCACATGCAAACAGATAATGGGCTAATTTCAAATACGAAAGCAACACAGATTATGTCCACGTCATAAAAGTTCATAATGGCTAAGTTATCTACTATTCTGACAATATTCATCAGTAATATACCAGTAAACATTGTCAGTTTTGGAATTACTGAAAGAAAACAAAGAAATAGTTTCAGATGAAGTATTTCCAGAACGTATAATTGAGTTGATATTTGGAATGGTACCATTTTCTATCGTCATGCCGCCTATAGGGCAGCTTGTGTGCTCTTGGAAGGCAGAGATAAAACTAAAAAATCAAGTGAAACGGGAGTTTGACGAAAAAGATGCAACTGACATCTTCAAGTAGAAAGTGATACTAAAATGATATAGTTGAAAAACATTTATGCGCCAATTACGGTATATGAAAAGTCTTGTTCTTCATTAGACGAAGTACATGCGTAGTCAATAACACGAGTAATAACACCATATAGGCAAGCTATTTCAATGCAACATTAACCGGAATTGATTGGACTTTCTAGTAAGGACGTACTTGTAGAAAAGTTTTATAAAGTTATGGATGATTGGAATATTTGTCATCTTTGAAGATCAGAAATTCTGGCAGTTTATATGGTTTGATGTGAATTCGGTTATTTTTTATTTCCTCCAAGCCGCATATTTTGTGTCTAAAGTATTTATTTCATAAATGCACCACTTAGTGACCATTCCTTCGTATATCTTCAATCAAATAAATAGAAAGTACAACAGCGCCTGAGTTATGAATGTAAAATAATAATGTCCGGTATGAGAATGAATACGTAAAATCGATTGTTACTGATAGAAAAGCGGAGAAAATGGACTTTAGTGAACCACCTATTTGGTGGAATAATCTGAAGTATCTGTGACAACCTTCACGCAGCTATATATTGCAAAGAGAAGTATTGAAAGGTTTCAAGAATTGTATAGATTGCAAAACAAATTGAATTGACTTTAGTCTGAAAATATGTGCAAGATATGACAATTATCTACCACACCGCCGACATGGTACCGATATGACAAATGGTTCAAGATATGTTAAAACACACACACAGTGCCGTGAAGGGGAGAGCTATACAAATGAAATCCTAAATATCAGTTTCTAACATTCCACGATATACTATGGACTAGTCCCCAATTTATACTATAAGGACAACCCAACTACATTCTCTTTCTTGTTATCGTTTTTCTGTTTCTCTCGATTGCATAGAATTATGGAGTGAAATCGTATCAATACTATAAGAGAGGAAAAATATTAAAGATTCTACATGATATGGAAAGCAATTACTTCATGTATAATTCTGACCGCCACTGCTGTTAAATAATGAAGGACTAATTTCAATGCAGATGATGTAGGAATTCAAATCTGTCTGTGTTTGTATTTTAAGTACATCTCAAAGGAATCTGTCTCTTCTTCCTTTCTTTGTCTTCTTAATCTGCATCTTCACTCTCTCTCTCTCTCTCTTTATGTCTCTCTGTGTGTCTCTCTCTAGTTGTAGATCAGAATGGGAATCTTCTCTCTTTTTCTCTCTCTCTCTCTTTTCTCTCTCTCTCTCTCTCTCTCTCTCTCTCTCTCTCTCTATATATATATATATATATATATATATATATATATATATATATATATATATATATATATATCTAGTGGTAGATCAGAATGGGAATCAGAGAGAGAGAGAGAGAGAGAGAGAGAGAGAGAGAGAGAGAGAGAGAGAGAGAGAGAGATATGGGGGGGGATTCGGGACATCTTCGATAGTCAAGATTAGGATATGTCAACCCCATCTATACCTTGGCGCATGGAGAGCTGATATTGTTGTGGTTTCTCCTAGCCACATCTAATTTCAGGTCTTGAATCCTTAATATGTAATGCTAACTAACCAATAGCATGTAACAGTGTTGTATTGTATATCCGCCGAAAATGGTGTAGACAATTGACTTCAAAAGTATCCTTTGTAAATTTAACGTGGGAAGAATGACTATGTACCTGAGAGAAGTCATTCAGGCATATTTCAGTGAAAGGCATCCGTGCAAACACGGACTGGAAGTGAAAAATTGCTTATTTCTGAGTCCATTCATGTTGTTTTGTCCCCTTTTCTCGATCATGTATGAAACAGTTTATAAATTTAAACAACTTAACTGGATGCGGTGGCTTGTCGCCTTCTCCGATGAAATTCACAGTCCCTATGCTGTGAAATATCTGCTCGATCCACCAAGGTGTAAATAAAGGGTTAACATTGAAATCTTTGAGCGCGAAAATGAATTCGGGAACGGCAACATTGGTAACTGAAACGGGATAATTGAATCCATGGGTTAGCGTAAAACTTTACATTTTAAGTCGAAAAGTTTATTAGTCTTTAAGATTTGAAATTCGAAATTCAACTTTTTCGAACATTTTTACAAAGTTTAATATCGAACTTTAACACTTAGAAGGTTTCAATAAACATCTAAATTCACGAGTTTTATGTTTAGCATAGTTGACCACTTTTCTCACCCTCCAAAAAGTTGTAGTTATTGGAAAGATTGAGTATTTGACCTTTTTCGATTTTTGATGAGAAATTAAACGAAATAATAAAATGTCTCAAGCTATCGATCTCACTTAAAACGGAGCGTATGAATAGGATATTCCTCTCTTCGATTTTATATTCCCAAGGTCCTTTTTAAAACAGTTTTCAGATGTTGTGTATTTATCCTGGATCAAAGTATAGTCTATAATATGAAATTATAAATATAATAAATAAATAGGTAGAAATAAACAGAAAGTTTACAATCATCTGTACCGAGACAGTTTAACAATTTTGATTCTAACCTTGAATTTCTAACATATGGGGAGCCACGAGTGGCCTAGTGGTCTAAAGCGCTGTCCGTTACGGATTACTGCCATCTCACCTCTGTCTACGTGAGTTTGTGTCTAGGATTCGGCGAATGTGGATATGTGAGAAAGCTTGCCAGTAGCTTCTCATGGGTCGGTGGTTCTTTCCGGTGATTTCCCGGTTTCTTCCTCCACCATTAATACTGGCCGCCATGGATAGCCTATCGTGTGCTGAAAATGGCGTTAACCCCAACAACAACCAACTAACATATGGTGGAGTATGCCGCTCTTTTCACTAAATGGTCATATCTACACCATTCTGTTTGACCATTGCATTTTCTATTTGTCCCGATTGCTGAGCAGTATGGGTTGAATTGCCATTACTTCTACTATAAAGAATGGGGAAAATTAGTTTTAGATGAGAAGGAACGCAAGTGATTCGTGCATATTTGTGATCACCATGGGTGATACAAGATATCAAAAATATAAGACCTCCCCGGCGGGGAATTGAACCCCGGTCTCCCGCGTGACAGGCGGGGATACTTGCCACTATACTACCGAGGAGTTACCTATGATGGACAAGATTGTCTAATATAAATATTCTCTGTAAATAATACTGTAACTAAGGATTACGACTAAATGGTTCATTTATACGCTAGATAGAGAGAGAGAGACCACATGCAAACAGTTAGATAATGGGCTAATTTCAAATACGAAAGCAACACAGATTATGTCCACGTCATAAAAGTTCATAATGGCTAAGTTATCTACTATTCTGACAATATTCATCAGTAATATACCAGGAAACATTGTCAGTTTTGGAATTACTGAAAGAAAACAAAGAAATAGTTTCAGATGAAGTATTTCCAGAAAGTATAATTGAGTTGATATTTGGAATGATACCATTTTCTATCGTCATGCCGCCTATAGGGCAGCTTGTGTGCTCTTGGAAGGCATAAAGCTAAAAAATCAAGTGAAACGGGAGTTTGACGAAAAAGATGCAACTGACATCTTCAAGTAGAAAGTGATTCTAAAATGATATAGTTGAAAAACATTTATGCGCCAATTATGGTATATGAAAAGTCTTGTTCTTCATAAGACTAAGTACATGCTTAGTCAATAACACGAGTAATAACACCATATTGGCAAGCTATTTCAATGCAACATTGACCGGAATTGATTGGACTTCCTAGTAAGGACGTACTTGAAGAGTTTTATAAAGTTATGGATGATTGGAATATTTGTCATCTTTGAAGATCGGAAATTCTGGCAGTTCATATGGTTTGATGTTAAGTGGGTTTTTTTTATTTCCTCCAAGCCGCATATTTGTGTCTAAAGTATTTATTTCATAAATGCACCACTATGTGACCATTCCTTCGTATATCTTCAATCAAATACATATAAAGTACAACAGCGCCCGAGTTATGAATATAAAATTATAATGTCCGGTATGAGAATGAATACGTAAAATCGATTGTTACTGATAGAAAAGCGGAGAAAATAGACTTTAGTGAACCACCTATTTGGTGGAATAATCTGAAGTATCTGTGACGACCTTCACACAGCTATATATTGCAAAGAGAAGTACTGAAAGGTTTAAAGAATTGTATAGATTGCAAAACAAATTGAATTGTCTTTAGTCTGAAAAAATGTGCAAGATATCAATTATCTACCACACCGCCGACATGGTACCGATATGGCAAATGGTTCAAGATATGTTAACACACACACACACACACACACAGTGTCGTGAAGGGGAGAGCTATACAAATGAAATCCTAAATATCAGTTTCTAATATTCCACGATATACTATGGACTAGTCCCCAATTTCTACTACAAGGACAACCCAACTACATTCTCTTTCTTGTTATCGTTTTTATGTTTCTCTCGATTGCATAGAATTATGGAGTGAAATCGTATCAATATTATAAGATAGGAAAAATACTAAAGCTTTTAGATATGGAAAGCAATTACTTCATGTATAATTCTGACCGCCACTGGTGTTAAATAATGAAGGACTAATTTCAATGCAGATGATGTAGGACGTCAAATCTATATGTATTTCTGCTTGTATTTGAAATATATCTCAAAGGAATATGTCTCTTCTTCTCCATTCCTTTGTCATCCTCTTCTTATTCTCTCTCCATCCCCTCCACTCTCCCTCTCTAGGTCTCTCTGTGTCTCTCTCTCAAGTGATAGATCAAATTGAGAGAGAGAGAGAGAGAGAGAGAGAGAGAGAGAGAGAGAGAGAGAGAGAGAGAGAGAGAGAGAGAGAGAGAGAGAGAGAGAGAGAGAGAGAGGGGGATTTAGGCCATCTTAGATAACCAAAATTAGGATATGTCAACCCCATCTATACCTTGGCGGATGGAGAGCTGATATTTTTGTGGTTTCTCCTAGCAACATCTATTGGATTTCAAGTCTTGAATCTATCAAGATATCAATTTTAAAAGAAAGAAACGAAAACATTAATTTGTGTACAACATATTGAAATCTCTAGTTTTTGGAAGACAAAAACATCCAAATTTAAGATAGTGCTTTGATATTGATTTGGATTTTAGGTGAAGCGTGGCCCAATCAACAATTCATATCCTGAATATAATAAGGACATTGAAATGAATTTAGATTAAGCATTATTATTGTTTCCTCAGCTTTCACTTGGTAATGGAAAAAGCTTAATTAATAAGCTAGTTCGATAGTTCACCATCGGATAGAAGCCGAATAATGTTCTATCTCACCATTCAATCAATAAAACCTTATTAAATTGCGTTGTGATGTTGGGAACAAAGTAATTGATAATCACCCGAGGGAATTAATTAAATTAATTAAGTTCACAATGTGAATGACCACTTACAACTGGAATGTTATGGACAATGTATGATCCAAAAGGTCGTTACTTCGGAAAAATACTGTCCACACACTCACACTCTATCTCCCTTCCCCTAAAACTTGATATAAAGTTAAAGCTGTCCTTGACTAGTACGCAAGAAGCACGCGTGATTTTTAGACAGACATCTTTTGACCTTGGATGAAACACTCGTGATAAGGCAGCCTCTAGAATATAAAAAACGGCTTTGGGTTGCTTTGGTCTCAGTGGGATTCCAGGCTTAGAAGAGTGTCATGTCTATTTCTTACAGAGTTCGATTCCAAGCTCAAGAAGAGTGTCATGTCTATTTCTTACAGATTCTTGGTACCTTCTCGTAGCCAAAGCTTTCCCACAAAAAGATGTAACCGTATCTACACCATCACAAGTGACACCTTATTCTTAAGAATGCTGAACTTTCTTCCTTCTCGTAATTAGACACGAGAAGAAGGTTATGATAGAAGACGTCTAAACAACAACGCCATCCTTATTTTATCATAATAAATCCTTTATTATGTAATACCAACAAACCAATAGCGTGTAACAGTGGTGTATTGTATATCCGCCGAAAATGGTGGAGACAATTGAGTTCAAAAGGATCCTTTGTAAACTTAACGTGGAAAGAATGACTATGTACCTGAGAGAAGTCATTACAGGCGTATTTGAATGAAAGATATCTGTGCAAACACGGACTGGCAGTGAAAAATTGCTTATTTCTGAGTCTATTCATGTTGTTTTGTCCCCTTTTATTCGATCATGTAGGAATAGTTTATAAATTTAAACAACTTAACTGGATGCGGTGGCTTGTCGCCTTCTCCGATGAAGTTCACAGTCCCTATGCTCCGAAATATCTGCTCGATCCACCAAGGTGTAAATAAAGGGTTGACATCGAAATCCTGGCTCGCCAAAATGAATTCGGGAACGACAAGGTTGGTAACTGAAACGTGATAATTCAATCCATGCGTAAGCGTAAAACTTCATATTTTAAGTCTAAAAGTTTATTAGTCGTTTAGATAGAAAATTCAAAATTAAACGTTTTCAAATATCTTTACAAAGTTTAATATCGATCTTTAACACTTAGAAGGTTTCAATAAACATCTAATTTCACGACTTTTATGTTAAACATAGTTGACCACTTTTCTCACCCTCCAAAAAACTGTAGTTATGGGAAAGATTGAGTATTAGACCTTCTCGATTTTGGATGAGAAATAAAACAAAATACTAAAATGACTCAAGTTATCGATCTCACTTATCTTAAAGCGGAGCGTATGAATAGGATATTCATCTCTTCAATTTAATATTCCTCTGCTCCTTTTTAAAACAGCTTTCAGATGTTATATATTGACAGTGTATCAAAGTATAGTCTATGAAATGAAATTATTAAATGTAATGAATAATAAATATCATAAAAAATATGTAGCAATGAACAGAAAGGTTACAATCATCTGTACCGAGACAGTTAAACGATTTTGATGCTAACCTTGAGTTTCTAACATTGCTGTTTATATGGTGTTGGAGGCACCTCTTTCACTAAATGGGCATATCTACATCATTCTGTTTCACCATTGCATTTTATATTTGTCCTGATTGCTCAGCAGTATGGGTTGAATTGCAATTACTCTACTAAAAAGAAGGGGGAAAATTAGTTTTAGATGACACGGAAAGCAAGTGATTCGTGCATATTTGTGATCACCATGGGTGTTACACGATATCAAAATTATAAGACCTCCCCGGCGAGGAATTGAACCCCGGTCTCCCGCGTAACAGGCGGGGATACTTTTTTTATTCTTTTTTTAAAAAACAGCGTTCTTTATATGATGTAGCTTAAAAGTTTACAGTCACTATGTACATAGTATAATATGGTACAATATTACAAAACATTAGTTTTACATAGTGAGAAACATTTTTTCCTCTTTTACTCTTATTAGCGGATTGACTTGTATAAAATATTTTGTAAACAAAGTCTGATCTTTGTCTTTGAAATGTTGATACACATATGTATTTCCTAGTCAAATATTTAAACAATTTTTCTATGTCTATTTTCTTCCCTATTGTCGACATGCTGTTTCGTCTTTTGTAAATACACAATCGAGCAATGCTCAGAATGTAGTTCAAGAAATAACTATTGACTGATACTGCTTCTTTGTTATATCCTATCATCAACATTTGTTCAAAGGAAATACTATTAAGAACATCAAGTCTACAGTACTTGAAAAGAATCTCTACAATATATACAATATAATTTTTAAAAGAACTTAGTTCAGGACATTTTAAAAACATATGAAATAAATCTTCTGTTTCCAACTGGCAGACTGGACACTTGTCATTATCAATTTTGCCATAATATTTCAGTCTTTCTTTTGTAAATATTCGATTGCGCATTATTCTATAATCTAATTATATACAATCTTGGGTTTTGAAAGGCAAGTGAATTAATTTCCAGTTGTCTAGCTTTTTTAAACTAAACATCTTACTCCAAAAGCAAACCGAAGATGGTTCTTGAAAAATGGAAGTAGACAAAAGTTTGTAAAATATTTGTGTTGTGCTTGAACATAGGTCATACAATTTAGTACCGTCTTTGAGATATATATTCTTATTTGTTTCAGTAGGTTTTGACTCTTTTGTAAGAATATGTCTCCAGTTTAATGGTAAACTTTCTAGTATGCAATTATAGTCTTTTTTATCTTCTCGGCTTTGATCTCAGGATTTGATTCGTATATTATTTTTTGAATAGCTCTATAAGGTAATAAGCCAGGTACAAACTCATATGTAATGTCCTGAACACGAACAATTCCTGCTTTATAAATTCTGAGAAAAATAACTTTTTACCAGCTTAAGTAATATTAGGATTTTAAAAAAAGGTTGTTCAAAAACATTCTTCACATCAATATTTGTGTCAATATTATTTCTAATTTTTTCCCATGCATGAAATATTTCTCTGTAAAATATAGGGAGGGTATTCAATTGTTGCTTATTTAAGGACATGAGAAATAAATCTTTGGTCAACTTCATGTTCATAACAGTATATAAAAAGTAATCAAAGGTACTTTTCCACATAGTATGACAAGTCATATCAAAGTATCTTTTTAAAAATTTTAGTCTGAATGCGTACATTTTCATCTTTATATCAGTTAACTGTAGTCCGCCGTTTCGCTTATTTCCAATTAGAGTATAATAGTTGACTAAATGGGATTTTCCTGACCAAATAAATCTAAGAAATAATTGTTTTAATTCATCAACAATCTTATCAGGAAGAGGCTGAACTGACACAATGTACCCTATTCTAGAGACTAATAAGGTATTTACGACTGTAACTTTTCCTTGTACTGTCAGATATCTCTGTGTCCATAGTGGTAATAAGTTTTTAATTTTAGATATTCTATCATTCCAATTCAGCTTCTCACATAACTTTGCACATTTTCCAACATAAATTCCTAAAATTAAGATGACTTGATCACAAATTTGAATTTGTAATTTTTGGCAGTATTCTTCAGAAAATTTAACAGATCCAATACATAAAATTTCTGTTATTTCCTTGTTCACTTTTGCACCAGATCCTTTACAATACAAGTCAAGCGCATTGAATGATTGATCGATGGATTCTTTGTTCGATAATGTCATGGTTGTATCATCTGCATGTTGAAATATTTTACTTGTATTGCTAGACAGTGGGAGTGGAATACCTTGGATACAAGGATTCGCTTTGATAGCGAGCCCTAAGGGTTCTGCTGCTAAGACATATAACATTGCCGATATAGGACAACCTTGTCTGACTGAATTTTTAATTACAAAGGGTTTCGTTAGGTGTCCATTGCATTTAACGCTGCTTTTAATATCACTGTAAAATATTTTTATCCACTGAATAAAATTATCACCGAATCCGAACTTTTGTAGTACAGACATCAGATATGAGTGGTTAACTCTGTCAAAAGCTTTTTCTTGATCAATTTTTAAGATATATCCCTCAAGATTGTCTCTCTCAACCATATCTATAATATCTCTGACAGTGACTATAGTATCAGCGATATCTCTCCAACTATACAACATGTTTGAGTTAGATGTATAATTTTAGGTAATACCAATTTTAGACGTGTAGATAGAATCCTTGCTAAGATTTTATAATCAACATTCAATAAACTGATAGGGCGCCAATTTTTCAACCTTCTATTATCTCCCTTGTTTTTATAAATAAGCGATATAACCCAAATCTCATTGATCTTGACATAACTTTGTCATTCTTAACACTCTGAAAAATGTGTAACAGAATGTCATATAGAGAGTCATAAAATGTACAATACCACTCCACTGTCAATCCGTCCGGGCCCGAACTTTTATTTTTAACCATCCCTTTGATAGCTATATTTATTTCATCAACTGTTATTATAGCATCACACATATTTTTATCTTCTCTAGTTACAGAACAATTTACAAAATTTAAAAGTGAATTTGTACAAGTTTCATCAACATTTGTCGAAGAATATAAATGACTATAAAATGTATGTATTTCATCTAAGATTTCAGTTGTATTTGAAATAATTACATGGTCATCGTTAATCAATTTACTGATTATATTTTTCTTGTCCCGATTTTTTTCAAGATTTATAAAGTATTTAGTGTTTCTATCGCTTTCAATCGCCCATTTCGCTTTCGATCTCAATATAGCACCCCGACAAAATTCAGTTCCATAGTCATTTAACTGATGTTTTAGTTCTTCATATTTGTCAATGTTATATGATTTATTATCAGCAACTTTTTCTGAAAATGATTTCAATATATTTTGCAATCTAAAATATTCTTGCAAGCTTTTCTTGTTTCTTCTTGTACAATAAACTTGGGAGAATTTTTCAATTTTGTATTTTACATTATCCTACCAAATAAGTGGTTCACTAAAATACAATCCTTCGTTTTTTTTTTCCTTCGGCAAGAATTGATTTCACTCTCTGTACATATTTTTCTTCACAAAGAACGGTGTTATTTAGTATCCACAATCCAGGCCATGTTTATATTTTGCATGTATTTAGTTTAAGGTACACGAAAGAATGATCACTAAAGGATGTATCTGTATAGTAAATGTTTTGCACATAGGGGTGCAATTTCGAGGAAATCAAAAAATAATCTATCCTACTCTGCTTCATTTCTCCAAATACAACTTGTTTTCTGGAGAAAATACGAGTGCCAGTATTTCGTAATCTCCATAGATCGGAAATATTCCTATCATAGATTATTTTATAAAGCTCTCGAGCAGCTGAATCTCCAAAATGTAGAGTTTTGCTATTTCGACCAATTCCAGCTAAAGCTGAATTAAAATCACCAGCCAAGATAGTGCTATCACTAGTATGTTGTTGCAAATATGTATTTAGTCTTATGAAAAAGTTATACCTTTCTCGCACAACATTTGGAGCATAAATATTGATTAAATCAATTACTCCTTCATCAATATCTATTTTAAGATGTAAAATTCTACCGTTTTCAAACATTTCTTGTGTCTCTCTATTTTTCAAATCTCTCACTACTAAAATAGCAACATCAGCCCTCTTATTATCTGCATTACTATAAAAGATGTCACCATTCCAAATCTCATTCTCTCTAATACTTTCAGCAAATTCATCATCCCAAAAGGTTTCTTGCAATAATAAAATATGGCCTCTTTTCTCTTTAAATATTTCTAAAACAGACTTCAGTTTATTCAAATCACGCAAGCCATTTACATTTAGAGATATAATATTTAAAGCCATTATAATGATGAGTTTGTTGAAAGTAATTGGATTTTTAAAAAAAAATCATTTCCATGAAAATTTAACATTATTTAGAGGGTTTTCTTCGCATATTATTCATTTTCAGATTAGGTACTGGATTAAACCTTCTCCTCTGTACAACTTTGAATTTCTCTGGATTAATACCATTTTCTTTACTTCTTGTAGCATTGTTTGATCTTTCATCATCTTCCATTCTGTCATCACCTGAATCTATCGTCGATTCATCACTAGTATTAAGATTGTAGTTTGCTTTTTCCTCAGATTATATTTCCTCATTGGTCATTTCAACTCTGTTGTTATCATTTTCTTCTCTTTCTCTACTATCATTATCCTGAATTTTATTCTCAGCTTCTTCTTTGTCTTCTTCTACACTTTGTAACTCTAGTCTTTCTTCTCTCGTAACATCTTCAGTCTCTGGTTAATGTCTGTAATGTTATCTCTGTGACATATACATGTTTGTGTATCTTTGTGACATTTGTCACATATTCTGCATGAACACATTAAGGGAAAACTTCCACAACTATCACATCTTTGTCTAGTGCAGTTCTTGGCTACATGGCCCTGCTCTCCACACTTATAGCATACAAAGTCAGGGCAATCTTTCATAACATGGCCCGGATCTAGACATCTAGAACACACTTTTACTTGATTATCATGTAATACTCTAAAATATTGTGGACCATTGACAGTCTGAAACTTCATGCTGTAAGGCAAAGATTTTACCTGCTGTGGAAAGTTACATTTTGTATAACGGGTCCCATCAGCCACACTAGTACCAGGATAGTATCTACGTTGAATGGGTGATAGGATTTCTACTCCGTATTCTTTTAGCTTCATATTTATCTCTTCATCGGAGATGTATGCCGGAAGATGAAGTATAGACACAATAGTATTTTCTGAATATAAGAGAGCACAATCATAATGTTCGCTGCCAACATCAATTCCATGCAAGATATTATATGCTGCTTCCTTGTTTGGAAGAGTGACTTCATATAAATTTGCCCCTTTGGGTACGACTGCATACACTGACATGTCTCCGGTTGATTCTTCCCCACTTTTAATAATTTCACTTGCCTTTATCTTCTTCACATCTTTTACGTCAATTACCACTGTACATTCTTTTCCAAACTTACGAGATACTGCCTTTCTATCCAAATGATTCAACACACTATGCTGATCGTCAACTATCTCACTGGTGACATTGGAATTTAAGTCACCTCTCCGTGCCTCACGTGCTGGTCGACTAGGACTAGAGTTCATTTTCACAAAATCAGTTTCTTAAGTAGTGGAAAAACTCTTCCACACACAAAAATTAGTAACTCATATATATATGAATTCAATCAAAATAATCTCATAAACGTACCTGTACTAAATTCAAAGAGAAAAACAGACAATTCAAGCAAGAAAACTTGAAAGTTTACCGAGCGGCCATCAAACGTGCTTTCTGTCTGATGTCACAACCCCTGTTTATATGGTGGAGGAGGCCCCTCTTTTCACTAAATCGGCATATCTAAACCATTCTGTTTGACCATTGCATTTTCTACTTGTCCCGATTGCTCAGCAGTATGGGTTGAATTGCAATTACTTCTACTAAAAAGAATGGGGAAAATTAGTTTTAGATGAGAAGAAAGCAAATGATTCGAGCATATTTGTGATCAGCATGGGTGTTACACGATATCAAAAATATAATTCCTCCCCGGCGGGGAATTGAACCCCGGTCTCCCGCGTGACAGGCGGGGATACTTGCCACTATACTACCGAGGAGTTACGAAGTCTATGTCAGATTGAATAATATAAATATTCTCTACAACTCGTACTGTACCTTTTAAGATTACGGCTAAATTGTTCATTTATACGCTAGATAGAGAGACCACATGCAAAATGTTAGCTAAAGGGCTAATTTCAAATGCGAAAGCAACACAGATTATGTTTACGTCAAAATATTTCTTAAAGCTGCATTATCTACTATGGTGACCGTATTCATTAGTAGCATGCCAGTAAACATTGTCAGTTTTGAAAATACTGAAAGAAAACAAAGAAATAGTTTCAGATGAAGTATTTCCAGAAAGTGTAATTGAGTTAATATTTGGAATGGTACCATTTCCTATTGTCATGCCGCCTATAGGGCAGCTTGTGTGCTCTTGGAAAGCAGAAATAAAGCTAAAAAAAATCAAGTGAAACGGGAGTTGTATGTAAAAGATGCAACTGACATCTTCAAGTAGAAAGTGATACTGAAATGATATATTTGAAAAACATTTATGCGCCAATTATGATATATGAAAAGTCTTGTTCTTCATAAGATCAAGTACATGCTTAATTAATAACACGAGTAATAACTCCATATTGGCATGCTATTTCAATGCTACATTGACCGGAAATGAATTGATTGGACTTTCCTAGTAAGGATGTATTTGTAGAAGAGCTTTATAAAGTTATGGATGATTGGAATATTTTTCATCTTTGAAGATCAGAAATTCTGGCAGTTTATATGGTTTGAAATGAAGTGGGTTACTATTTATTTCATAAATGCACCACTTAGTGACCATTCCTTCGTAAATCTTCTATCAAATACATAGAAAGTACAACAGCGCCTGAGTTACAAATATAAAATAATAATGTCCGTTATGAGAATGAATACGTAAAATCGATTGTTACTAATAGAAAAGCGGAGAAAATGGACTTTAGTGAACCACCTATTTGGTGGAATAATCTGAAGTATCTGTGACGACGTTCACGCAGCTATATATTGCTAAGAGAAGTACTGAAAGGTTTCAAGAATTGTATAGATTGCAAAACAAATTGAATTGACTTTAGTCTGAAAAAAATGTGCAAGATATAACAATTATCTACCACACCGCCGACATGGTACCGATATAACAAATGGTTCAAGATATGTTAAAACACACACACACACACACACACACACACACACACACACACACACAGAGTGTCGTGTAGGGGAGAGCTATACAAATGAAATGCTAAATATCAGTTTCTAATATTCCACGATATACTATGGACTAGTCCCCAATTTATACTATAAGGACAACCCAACTACATTCTCTTCCTTGTTATCGTTTTTCTGTTTCTCTCGATTGCATAGAATTATGGAGTGAAATCGTATCAATATTATATGAGAGGAAAAATATTAAAGATTTTACATGATATGGAAAGCAACTACTTCATGTATAATTCTGACCACCACTGGTGTTAAATAATAAAAGACTAATTCCAATGCAGATGATGTAGGAAGTCGAATCTGTCTGTATTTGTGTTTGTATTTTAAGTAAATCTCAAAGGAATCTATCTTTTCTTCTCCCTTTCTTTGTCTTCCTCTTCTCTCCTCCCTTTCTTTGTCTTCCTCTCTCTCTCTCTCTCTCTCTCTCTGTCTCTCTCTATAGTGGTATATCAGAATGGGAAACAGAGACAGACAGACAGACAGACAGACAGACAGACAGACAAAAAGAGACAGAGACAGAGAGGCAGGCGGGCATTCAGAACATCTTCGAAAGCCAAGATTAGGAAAGAATGGGAATGAGAGAGAGAGAGAGAGAGAGAGAGAGAGAGAGAGAGAGAGAGAGAGAGAGAGAGAGAGAGAGAGAGAGAGAGGGGGGGGGCAGGCCGGGATTCAGGACATCTTAGATAGCCAAGATTAAGGATATGTCAAATCCATCTATACCTTGGCGGATGGAGAGCTGATATTTTTGTGGTTTCTCCTAGCTACATCTAATTTCACGTCTTGAATCCTTAATATGTAATGCCAACTAACCAATAGCATGTAACAGTGGTGTATTGTATATCCGCTTAAAACGGTGGAGACAATTGACTTCAAAAAGATCCTTTGTAAATTAAACGTGGAAAGAATGACTATGTACATGAGAAAAGTCATTACAGGCGTATTTTAGGGAAAGACATCTGTGCAAACACAAACTGGCCGTGAAAAAATGCTTATTTCTGAGTCCATTCATGCTGTTTTGTTCTTTTTTTCGATCATGTATGAAACAGTTTATAAATTTAAACAACTTAACTGGATGCGGTGGCTTGTCCCCTTCTCCGATGAAATTCACAGTCCCTATGCTCCGAAATATCTGCTCGATCCACCAAGGTGTAAAAAAAGGGTTAACATATTTGAAATCTTGGCGTGCAAAAATGAATTCGGGTACGTGATAATGCAAATCAGGGGTAAGCGTAAAACTTCATCTTTTAAGTCTAAAAGTTTCTTAGTCGTTTAGACGGAAAATTTGAATTTCAAGTTTTTCATAACTTTTTACAAAGTTTAACATCGAATTTTAACACTTAAAAGGTTTCGCTAAACATCTAAATTCACGAGTTAAAGGGTAAACATAGTTGACCACTTTTCTTGTCATCCAAAAAGTTGTAGTTATGGGAAAGATTGAGTATTAGTCCTTTTTCGATTTTGGATGAGAAATTAAACGAAATACTAAAATGTCTCAATATATCGATCTCACTTAGCTTAAAACGGAGCATATAAATAGGATATTCCTCTTTTCGATTTAATATTCCCATGGTCCTTTTTAAAACAGCTTTCAGATGTTATATATTGATAGTGAATCAAAGTATAGTCTATAAAATGAAATTATAAATGTAAAAAAATAAATAATATAAAAAAATAAATAGGCAGAAATAAACATAAAGTTTACAATCATCTGTACCGAGACAGTTTAACGATTTTGATGCTAACCTTGAGTTTCTAACATTGCTGTATATAGGGTGGAGGAGGCCCCTCTTTTCACTAAATAGGCATATCTACACCATTCTGTTTGACCATTGCATTTTCTATTTGTACCGATTGCACAGTAGTATGGGTTGAATTGCCATTACTTCTACTAAAAAGAATGGGGAAAATATAGTTTTAGATGAGAAGGAAAGCAAAGTGATTTGTGCATATTAGTGATCACCATGGGTGTTACACGATATCAAAAAGTAAGACCTCCCCAGCGGGGAATTGAACCCCGGTCTCCCGCGTGACAGGCGGGGATACTTGCCACTATACTACCGAGGAGTTACGAACGATTAAACCAGATTGTATAATATAAATATTCTCTACAACTCGTACGGTACCTTTAAGGATTACGGATAGATTGTTCATTTATATGCTAAATGAAGAGGCCACGTGCAAACAGTTATCTAAAGGGCTAATTTTAAATGCGAAAGCAACACAGATTATGTCCACGTTAAACAAATTTCATAATGGCTGATTTATCTACTATTGTGACCATATTCATTAGTAGCATGCCAGTAAACATGTCAGTTTTGGAAATACTGAAAGAAAACAAAGAAATAGTTTCAGATGAAGCATTTCCAGAAAGTATAATTGAGTTGATATTTGGAATGGTACCATTTTCTATCGTCATGCCGCCTATAGGGCAGCT
This sequence comes from Potamilus streckersoni, assembly GCA_016746295.1. NCBI lineage: Eukaryota > Metazoa > Mollusca > Bivalvia > Unionida > Unionidae > Potamilus > Potamilus streckersoni. The sequence continues at coordinate 417,672 of JAEAOA010002311.1, read as the reverse complement.
TGTGTGCTCTTGGAAAGCAAAGATAAAGCTAAAGAATCAAGTGAAACGGGAGTTTGACGAAAAAGATGCAAATGACATCTTCAAGTAAAAAGTGATTCTAAAATGATATAGTTGAAAAACATTTATGCGCCAATTACAGTATATGAAAAGTCTCGTTCTTCATAAGACTAAGTACATGCTTAACCAGTAATACGAGTAATAACGCCGTATTGGCATGCACTTTCAATGCGACATTGACCGGAATTGATTGGTCTTCCTAGTAAAGACGTAATTGTAGAAGAGCTGCATAAAGTTATGGATGATTGGAATATTTTTCATCTTTGAAAATCAGAAATTCTGGCAGTTTATATGGTTTGATGTGAAGTGGGTTATTTTTTTTATTTCCTCCAGCCGCATATTTTTGTGTAAAGTATTTATTTCATAAATGCACCACTTAGTGACCATTACTTCGTATATCTTCCATCAAATACATAGAAAGTACAAAAGCGCCAGAGTTATGAATATAAAATAATAATGTCCGTTATGATAATGAATACATAAAATCGATTGTTACTGACAGAAAAGCGGAGAAAATGGACTCTAGTGAACCACCTATTTGGTGGAATAATCTGAAGTATCAGTGACAACCTTCACGCAGCTATATATTGCAAAGAGAAGTATTGAAAGGTTTCAAGAATTGTATAGATTGCAAAACAAATTGAATTGACTTTAGTCTGAAAAAATGTGCAAGATATGACAATTATCTACCACACCGCCGACATGGTACCGATATGACAAATGGTTCAAGATATGTTAAAACACACACACACACACACACACACACACACACACACACACACAGATTCACAGTGTCGTGTAGGGGAGAGCTTGACGAATGAAATGCTAAATATCAGTTTCTAATATTCCACGATATACTATAGACTAGTCCCCAATTTCTACTAAAAAGATAACTCAACTACATTCTCTTTCTTTCGTTTTTCTGTTTCTCTCGCTTGCATAGAATTAAGGAGGGAAATTGTATCAATACTATAAGAGAGGGAAAAAAAAAACAAAGACTTCTAGCTGATATCGAAAGCAATTACTTCAAATATATTTCTGACCGCCACTGGTGTTAAGTAATTAAGTACTAATTTCAATGCAGATGATGTGATGTAGGACGTCAAATCTGTCTGTTTTGTATTTTAAGTAAATCTCAAATGAAACTGTCTCTTCTTTTCCGTTCCTTTGTCTTCTTCTTCTTCTTCTTCTTCTTCTTCTTCTTCTTCTTCTTCTTCTTCTTTTTCTTCTTCTCTCTCTATGTCTCTCTGTGTCTCTCTCTTTCTGGTGATAGATCAGAATGGGAATCAGAGAGAGAGAGAGAGAGAGAGAGAGAGAGAGAGAGAGAGAGAGAGAGAGAGAGAGAGAGAGAGAGAGAGAGAGGGGGGGGGGCAGGCCGGGATTCAGGACATCTTAGATAGCCAAGATTAAGGATATGTCAAATCCATCTATACCTTGGCGGATGGAGAGCTGATATTTTTGTGGTTTCTCCTAGCTACATCTAATTTCACGTCTTGAATCCTTAATATGTAATGCCAACTAACCAATAGCATGTAACAGTGGTGTATTGTATATCCGCTTAAAACGGTGGAGACAATTGACTTCAAAAAGATCCTTTGTAAATTAAACGTGGAAAGAATGACTATGTACATGAGAAAAGTCATTACAGGCGTATTTTAGGGAAAGACATCTGTGCAAACACAAACTGGCCGTGAAAAAATGCTTATTTCTGAGTCCATTCATGCTGTTTTGTTCTTTTTTTCGATCATGTATGAAACAGTTTATAAATTTAAACAACTTAACTGGATGCGGTGGCTTGTCCCCTTCTCCGATGAAATTCACAGTCCCTATGCTCCGAAATATCTGCTCGATCCACCAAGGTGTAAAAAAAGGGTTAACATATTTGAAATCTTGGCGTGCAAAAATGAATTCGGGTACGTGATAATGCAAATCAGGGGTAAGCGTAAAACTTCATCTTTTAAGTCTAAAAGTTTCTTAGTCGTTTAGACGGAAAATTTGAATTTCAAGTTTTTCATAACTTTTTACAAAGTTTAACATCGAATTTTAACACTTAAAAGGTTTCGCTAAACATCTAAATTCACGAGTTAAAGGGTAAACATAGTTGACCACTTTTCTTGTCATCCAAAAAGTTGTAGTTATGGGAAAGATTGAGTATTAGTCCTTTTTCGATTTTGGATGAGAAATTAAACGAAATACTAAAATGTCTCAATATATCGATCTCACTTAGCTTAAAACGGAGCATATAAATAGGATATTCCTCTTTTCGATTTAATATTCCCATGGTCCTTTTTAAAACAGCTTTCAGATGTTATATATTGATAGTGAATCAAAGTATAGTCTATAAAATGAAATTATAAATGTAAAAAAATAAATAATATAAAAAAATAAATAGGCAGAAATAAACATAAAGTTTACAATCATCTGTACCGAGACAGTTTAACGATTTTGATGCTAACCTTGAGTTTCTAACATTGCTGCATATAGGGTGGAGGAGGCCCCTCTTTTCACTAAATAGGCATATCTACACCATTCTGTTTGACCATTGCATTTTCTATTTGTACCGATTGCACAGTAGTATGGGTTGAATTGCCATTACTTCTACTAAAAAGAATGGGGAAAATATAGTTTTAGATGAGAAGGAAAGCAAAGTGATTCGTGCATATTAGTGATCACCATGGGTGTTACACGATATCAAAAAGTAAGACCTCCCCAGCGGGGAATTGAACCCCGGTCTCCCGCGTGACAGGCGGGGATACTTGCCACTATACTACCGAGGAGTTACGAACGATTAAACCAGATTGTATAATATAAATATTCTCTACAACTCGTACGGTACCTTTAAGGATTACGGATAGATTGTTCATTTATATGCTAAATGAAGAGGCCACGTGCAAACAGTTATCTAAAGGGCTAATTTTAAATGCGAAAGCAACACAGATTATGTCCACGTTAAACAAATTTCATAATGGCTGATTTATCTACTATTGTGACCATATTCACTAGTAGCATGCCAGTAAACATGTCAGTTTTGGAAATACTGAAAGAAAACAAAGAAATAGTTTCAGATGAAGCATTTCCAGAAAGTATAATTGAGTTGATATTTGGAATGGTACCATTTTCTATCGTCATGCCGCCTATAGGGCAGCTTGTGTGCTCTTGGAAAGCAAAGATAAAGCTAAAGAATCAAGTGAAACGGGAGTTTGACGAAAAAGATGCAAATGACATCTTCAAGTAAAAAGTGATTCTAAAATGATATAGTTGAAAAACATTTATGCGCCAATTATGGTATATGAAAAGTCTTGTTCTTCATAAGACTAAGTACATGCTTAGTCAATAACACGAGTAATAACACCATATTGGCAAGCTTTTTCAATGCAACATTGACCGGAATTGATTGGACTTTCTAGTAAGGACGTACTTGTATAAGAGTATTATAAAGTTATGGATGATTGGAATATTTTTCATCTTTGAAGATCAGAAATTCTGGCAGTTTATATGATTTGATGTGAAGTGGGTTATTTTTTATTTCCTCCAGCCGCATATTTTTGTGTAAAGTATTTATTTCATAAATGCACCACTTAGTGACCATTCCTTCTTATATCTTCAATCAAATAAATAGAAAGTACAACAGCGCCTGAGTTATGAATATAAAATAATAATGTCCGTTATGAGAATGAATACGTAAAATCGATTGTTACTGATAGAAAAGCGGAGAAAATGGACTTTAATGAACCACCTATTTGGTGGAATAATCTAAAGTATTAGTGACGACCTTCACGCAGCTATATATTGCAAAGAGAAGTACTGAAAGGTTTCAAGAATTGTATAGATTGCAAAACAAATTGAATTGACTTTAGTCTGAAAAAAATGTGCAAGATATGACAATTATCTACCACACCGCCGACATGGTACCGATATGACAAATGGTTCAAGATCTGTTAAAACACACACACACACACACACACACACACACACACACACACAGATTCACAGTGTCGTGTAGGGGAGAGCTATACGAATGAAATGCTAAATATCAGTTTCTAATATTTCACGATATACTATAGACTAGTCCCCAATTTCTACTAAAAAGATAACTCAACTACATTCTCTTTCTTTCGTTTTTCTGTTTCTCTCGCTTGCATAGAATTAAGGAGGGAAATTGTATCAATACTATAAGAGAGGAAAAATATTAAAGATTTTACATGAAATGGAAAGCAATTACTTCATGTATAATTCTGACCGCCACTGGTGTTAAATAATGAAGGACTAATTTCAATGCAGATGATGTAGGACGTCAAATCTGTCTGTGTTTGTATTTTAAGTACATCTCAAAGGAATCTGTCTCTTCTTCTCCCTTTCTTCTTCTTCTTCTTCTTCTTTTTCTTCTTCTCTCTCTCTCTATGTCTCTCTGTGTCTCTCTCTTTCTGGTGGTAGATCAGAATGGGAATCAGAGAGAGAGAGAGAGAGAGAGAGAGAGAGAGAGAGAGAGAGAGAGAGAGAGAGAGAGAGAGAGAGAGAGAGAGAGAGAGAGAGGGGCAGGCCGGAATTCAGGACATCTTCGATAGCCAGGATTAGGATATGTCAACCCCATCTATACCTTGGCGGATATAGAGCTGATATTTTTGTGTTTTCTCCTAGCCACATCTATTGGATTACTATGGACTAGTCACCAATTTCTCCTAAAAGAACAACCCAACTACATTCTCTTTCTTGTTATCGTTTTTCTGTTTCTCTCAATTGCATAGAACTATGGAGTGAAATCGTATCAATAATATAATATAGGAAAAATATTAAAGATTTTACATGATATGGAAAGCAATTACTTCATGTATAATTCTGACCGCCACTGCTGTTAAATAATGAAGGACTAATTTCAATGCAGATGATGGAGGACGTCAAATCAGTCTGTATTGGTGTTTGTATTTTAAATATATCTCAAAGGAATCTGTCTCTTCTTCTTCCTTCCTTCTTCCTTGGTCTTCCTCTTCTTCTTCTCTCTCCATCCCCTCCAATCTCTTTCTCCCTCCTTCTCTCTCTCTCGTGGTAGATCAGAAATGGGAAACAGAGAGAGAGAGAGAGAGAGAGAGAGAGAGAGAGAGAGAGAGAGAGAGAGAGAGAGAGAGAGAGAGAGAGAGAGAGAGAGAGATTCAGGACATATTCGATAGCCAAGATTGGGATATGTCAACCCCATTTATACCTTGCCGGATGGAGAGATATTTTTTGGTTTCTCCTAGCTACATCTTTTGGATTTCAGGTCTTGAATCCTTAATATGTAATTCCAACTAACCAATAGCATGTAACAGTGGTGTATTGTATATCCGCTTAAAATGGTGGAGACAATTGACTTCAAAAAGATCCTTTGTAAATTTAACTTGGGAAGAATGACTATGTAACTGAGAGAAGTCATTACAGGCATATTTCAGTGAAAGGCATCCGTGCAAACACGGACTGGAAGTGAAATATTGCTTTTTTTCTGAGTCCATTCATGTTGTTTTGTCCCCTTGTATCGATCATGTAGGAACAGTTTGTAAATTTAAACAACTTAACTGGATGCGGTGGCTTGTCGCCTTCTCTGATGAAATTCACAGTCCCTATGCTCCGAAATATCTGCTCGATCCACCAAGGTATAAATAAAGGGTTAACATATCGAAAACTTGGCTTGCGAAGATGAATTCGGGAACGACAAGGTTGGTAACTGAAACGTGATAATTCAATCCATGGGTAAGCGTAAAACTTTATATTTTAAGTCTAAAAGTTTCTTAGTCGTTTAGATGGAAAATTAAAATTTCAACTTTTTCAAACATTTTTACAAAGTTGAATATCGAACTTCAAAAGCTTAAAATGGTTTCTCCAAACATCTAAATTCACAAATTTTATGTTTAACATAGTTGACCACTTTTCTCACCCTCCAAAAAAATTGTAGTTCTGGGAAAGTTTGAGTATTAGACCTTTTTCGATTTTGGATGAAAAATTAAACGGAAAACTAAAATATCTCAAGCTATTGATCTCACTTCGCTTAAAACGGAAAGTATGAATAGGATATTCCTCTCTTCAACTTAATATTCCCCTGCATTTTTTTAAAACAGTTTTCAGATGCTGCATATTGCTAAGATTTTATAATCAACATTCAATAAACTGATAGGGCGCCAATTTTTCAACCTTCTATTATCTCCCTTGTTTTTATAAATAAGCGATATAACCCAAATCTCATTGATCTTGACATAACTTTGTCATTCTTAACGAATCCGAACTTTTGTAGTACAGACATCAGATATGAGTGGTTAACTCTGTCAAAAGCTTTTTCTTGATCAATTTTTAAGATATATCCCTCAAGATTGTCTCTCTCAACCATATCTATAATATCTCTGACAGTGACTATAGTATCAGCGATATCTCTCCAACTATACAACATGTTTGAGTTAGATGTATAATTTTAGGTAATACCAATTTTAGACGTGTAGATAGAATCCTTGCTAAGATTTTATAATCAACATTCAATAAACTGATAGGGCGCCAATTTTTCAACCTATTATCTCCCTTGTTTTTATAAATAAGCGATATAACCCAAATCTCATTGATCTTGACATAACTTGTCATTCTTAACACTCTGAAAAATGTGTAACAGAATGTCATATAGAGAGTCATAAAATGTACAATACCACTCCACTGTCAATCCGTCCGGGCCCGAACTTTTATTTTTAGCCATCCCTTTGATAGCTGTATTTATTTCATCAACTGTTATTATAGCATCACATATTTTTATCTTCAGCAGTTACAGAACAATTTACAAAATTAAAAGAGAATTTGTACAAGTTTCATCAACATTTGTCGAAGAATATAAATGACTATAAAACATATGTACTTGCCACTATACTACCGAGGAGTTACGAATGATAGACAAGATTGTCCAATGTAAATATTCTCTACAACTCGTACTGTACCTCGAAGGTGTACGAATAAATGATTCATTTATACTCTAGATGGAGAGACCACGTGCAGAGAGTTAGCTAAAGGCTCAAAATATGTTAACAGACACACACACACACACACACACACATCCACAGACACACACACACACACAGTGTCGTGAAGGGGAGAGCTATACGAATAAAATGCTAAATATCAGTTTCTAATATTCCACGATATACTATGGACTAGTCACCAATTTCTACTAAAAGTACAACCCATCTACATTCTCTTTCTTCTTTTCGTTTTTCTGTTTCTCTCGCTTGCATAGAATTATGGAGTGAAATCGTATCAATATTATAAGAGAGGAAAAATAATAAAGATTTTACATGATATGGAAAGCAATTACTTCATGTATAATTCTGACCGCCACTGGTGTTAAGTAATTAAGTACTAATTTCAACACAGATAATGTATGACGTCAAATCTGTCTGTTTTGTATTTTAAGTAAATCTCAAAGGAATCTGTCTCTTCTTCTCCCTTATTCTTCTTCTTCTTCTTCTTCTTCTTAGAGAGAGAGAGAGAGAGAGAGAGAGAGAGAGAGAGAGAGAGAGAGAGAGAGAGAGAGAGAGAGGGGGGGGAGGGAGGGAGGGAGGGGGAGGGCATATCTACACCATTTACTTTGACTATTGCATTTTCTATTTGTACCGATTGCTCAGCAGTATGGGGTGAATTGCCATTAACTCTACAAAAAAAAAAGGGAAAATTAGTTTTAGATGAGAAGGAAAGCAAGTGATTCGTGCATATTTGTGATCAGCATGGGTGTTACACGATAACAAAAATTAAGACCTCCCCGGCGGGGAATTGAACCCCGGTCTCCCGCGTGACAGGCGGGGATACTTGCCACTATACTACCGAGGAGTTACGAATGTGATACAAGATTGTCCAAGGTAAATATTCTCTTCAACTCGTACACTGCTTCAAAGGTATACGACTAAATGGTTCATTTTTACGCTAGATGGAGAGACCACGTGCAAGGCTCAAGATATGTTAAGACACACACACACACACACACACACACACACACACACACACACACACACACAGTGTCTTGAAGGGGAGTGCTATACGAATGAAATGCTAAATATCAGTTTCTAATATTCCACGATAAACTATGGACTAGTCCCCAATTTCTACTAAAAGTACAACCCAACTAATACTAAGGACCTTCTTTTTCTTGAAAAAGATCGATATAATAAATACGTGTTTAATGATTTCATTGTTGATGATGAGGTAATAATTTCAAATACTAATAAAATATAACATGAAATATGTCAATCTTATTGTAATTTGCACTTATCTTTCATTTTTGATTAAAACTGTAAAAAAAAATAAATTTAAACGTTTAATTGTAAATTCTTCTTTATCTGGTAAGGATCAAAATGTGCATAATAACGTTTGTTTGTTGAAATACATGTTGTAAATGGGATGTCTCAACATAAATGTTTCTCTCAAGACTGATTGACAAAAGAGTATTATAGTACTGTTTATTGTCTGGGACTGAACAATAAATGATATGTGAACGAAACCAAAAACAGAAAAGACAAAAGAAAAACTACTAAAATAATAGAAGGCATACAACCACGCGGCGTAGCAGTTGTGCTTTTTGTTATCCAACATCCTTGTATGTCCAAATGCATTCCAATGAATTGCTTTCCAGTTAATCTGAGAATTTGTTCGATATCAGAGTATGCATACGTAAGACACAAATCCCATACGATTAGCGCAATGAGAATGCCAGTGCAGTACTACACACACACACACACACACACACACACACACACACACACACACACACTGTAAGTGGATTCTTTAACTAGGTGACATTGAAATGTTTAATGCAGACGATGTAGGAAGCCAAACCTCTATCTCTCAGTACTACACACACACACACACACACACACATACATACATACATACATACATACATACATACATACATACACTGTAAGTGTATTCTTTAACTAGGTGACATTAATAAGTTTAATGCAGATGATGTAGGAAGCCAAATCTCTCTCTCTCTCTCATTCTCTCTCTCTCTCTCTCTCGTGGTAGATCAGAGAGAGAGAGAGAGAGAGAGAGAGAGAGAGAGAGAGAGAGAGAGAGAGAGAGAGAGAGAGAGAGAATTAGTTTTTCATGACAAGTAAAGCAAGTGTTTCGTGCGTATGCATATTGAGATCACCATGAGTGTTACATAATGCCAGTGCAGTACTCCAGACACATACACACATACACCCACACTGTAAGTGTATTCTTTAACTAGGTGACCTTAATCTGTTTCATGCAGATGACGTAGGAAGCCAAATCTATCTGTCTGTATCTGTGTTTTATGTTTATCTGAAAGGAATCGGTCTGTTCTCAGTTTCCGTTCTCTCTCTCTCTCTCTCTCTCTCTCTCTCTCTCTCTCTCTCTCTCTCTCTCTCTCTCTCTCTCTCTCTCTCTCGTGGTAGATCAGAATGGGAAACAGAGAGAGAGAGAGAGAGAGAGAGAGAGAGAGAGAGAGAGAGAGAGAGAGAGAGAGAGAGAGAGAGAGAGAGAGAGAGAGAATTAGTTTTAGATGACAAGGAAAGCAAGTGAATCGTGCATATTTAGATCACCATGGGTGTTACATGATATCAAAACTATAAGACCTCCCTGGCGTAAAACATATCGATCGTTGTGCATATATAAATGATACAGAACATTCTGCGTCAAAACATCTTAACATAGTCTCAAAATACCCATCTGGACATGAATCTAGTAGATTTAGATTTGTATTCATGTACAATTCGTAACTATATATATATATATATATATATATATATATATATATATATATATATATATATATATATATATATATATATATATATATATATATATATATATATATGCAGTAAACTGACGACGAACACTACGAAACTAGTAACTAACTAGCCTAAGCGCTTTCGACTCTTAAGGAGTCTTTTCAAAGGCAAATACAAAACATATATACGACAAACAAATAAACACAAAAACGTTGTGTTTGTAAACCTCTACATTATTTATTTATTATTTGCCTTTGAAAAAGACTCTTTAAGAGTCGAAAGCGCTTAGGCTAGTTAGTTACTAGTTTCGTACTGTTCGTCGTCAGTTTATTGCATCTATTTTAATCAATCCCTGACACACGTGATTCCTTGGTGGATCCAGTACGCTTGAAAGGGTTGTTATGCTGTTATTCGCCATATGATTTGTATTCTTTATATATATATATATATATATATATATATATATATATATATATATATATATATATATATATATATATGCAGATGTACATACATACATACATACATACATACATACATACATACATACATACATACAGCTAGAAAGAAATTGGAAAGTTTAAATGAACTTCTGATTTGCACAGCAAATTTAAGTTTAGTATTATTTCCTGTGGAATATATTGTCAGCAATGGCTCATGTGTTATTAATAAATATCTTATCTCATTGAACGTTGAATGGTTATGACATAATTTTATTATGGTACTAAAGTAAGATCTAAAACAAAATGTGAAAATTAATATGGTGGTAGTATTTAGTACCTTATTTGTCTTAAAATAATCAAAAAAGTATGTGATTGATTGATTGATTTTGGTCAGTCATTTGCAATTTGCATGCATAAAACGGAAATAGAACTAAAAAATTCTTTTATGTGGATTATCATATTTTCTTAGGAAGTTACTTGCTAAATTGAGATGCTGAACACATACGCTGAAAATAGATGTAGGCATAGCAGAATGTGGATTGTTAATATCACTTTGCAGTTTTGGAATATCGAATCATTCATCCTTTACATAAATAGTGAGAAAAGTTGTTTTGAGAAAGCTTATTTTTTGTATAAAATTATTTTATAGTGAAAATGCAGATAGTTTTTAGTAATAGCCATTACGTCAGCTTACGTCAGGTTCCTGTGTCAAAACGCGAAGTAGTTTTCTTTACATGTTCTAGACATACAACAGGTGGACAAATTAGGCGATGTCGCAGTTTGGCCATTGTTAACGGATGCAAATGCACTAAAATTTATTCTCAAGGTGCGATTCTACATTTGTGTACACATTTATGTTTTACTCAGCCCAGCCAATTTTGTCCTGGTCAGGACGAGTGGATCAGTATTTTTCCTAAGCACTGTTTCTTTGAAAATAATGTTCAGAATTACTCCTGAATTCAAATCTATTAAGCATTATTTAAATGCATTACCGAACTAATTTAAAAAGAAAAGATACCAGATGTTAAAAATATCAGAACTTTTTTTCAAGTAATTTTTGGTGCAAAATTGGAAATCATGTAAAATGTAAAAAGTCATCAGTCTTCATTTTGAATCCTGGGCGTATTAATATGTGTGGCAAATTGGCATGATAACTGTCACATTAACGATAGTGTCTGGCTTTTTTTCCTCTAGTTAGCCAATTAGTAAAATCACAAACTTTAAAAATCATTTTCCTTATTAATGTTTTAAGTTCTAAATTTGTTATTTCAGAACGTTCCTGTTACAATTGCAAATTCGTAATGAGAAATGGAATTACAGCGGACTAAACAATGAAGAAAAAAGAAAATGGTGAATCAACTGAAGCAGAGAAAACGAGCATCTTTATTTGCCTGGTTTTAAAGCAACTGTTGATGGATTTATATTATTGACAATAATTACGTGTGCTTAGAAGTTGTGTCCTATTTCGGTGTTAGGAAGGTCTGTTGAACAATAATTTCTCGTTTACAAGTTAGTAAAGGTGAACACTTTCTTTTGGATTGTGGTAGATCGTTCCAGAGACTACCGAGAGTTTGTTGGGAGTTGGATTTTTTTTTTTTGTTTTGTTTATTTAATCTGTCGTCTTCCTGCTGGAGTAAGATACCAACATTTCAAATGAAGTTTCTCTGCTATCAAAGTTTGGTAGTTAAGAAACCATTTGAGTTGTTAAAAGTAACAATAAAACAATTCAGCTAAATAATAAATAATAATATTTCTTTTAAAACTTAGCAACTATTACTAACGATGTTATACCTACCCAAGTAAACAACCTACACCAAGCAATTACAGATTCGTTTTGATTTTTGCGATCGATACCAGGAACGGCAACTCTTCCGACACAATCGTTCTATTATTATATTCTATTTTATAGATTTGCAACTTTCCTCCAGGGCGTGGGCAGGTTAAACGATTTTTAAAAATCTGTAACCTATGATATTAATAAGCGGATAAAAACCAGGTCGTGGCACCCACCCACCCACGCGGGTTAGAATTTGCACTTGCCTGTGAAAAGCAACAGTTAACTGAAATTAACATTTTTTTTTATAAAAAACCCAATCTGATGTGTATTGACATGCAAAATGAAAAAAAAAACACACTATTGGTAACGGGGAAGATTTGTGTTTTATTTTTTATCTTCTGAACAAAAACTGAGAGTCCTCTCTGTTTTACTGTGAAACATGCACTGAAACAAATAAACAGTATTGACATGAATATTGATGTACTGACTGTTTGAACAACAATCCATCTTTGTGAATCATAATAGTAGATGTGGTGGCGAAATATTGTTGATCAGGTAATTTATAATGCATGAATTTGTATTCCAGACTTTACATATGAACGTGTACCTGTATAATTGCCAATGTATATATACAAACCCAGAGGTTAAAGAAGAAAAAAAAAATAGAAACAGGCTACAATTGTATAATGCAAAGTACTAAATCACGATGGAGACGGGGAATTCCAATTAGGGGAGTAGTATAACTCTTATCATCTAATTAACAAATTTAATTATGAATAGTTAACACCCTTAATCATGAAAATATGTATTAGTCAATTGATTTTTAATTAGTCAAGGAACTTTTTGATGAATTAACGTTAGTGCAGCACCGCTCATATACAGATATTCGAACGCGATTGCTAGCATGTATATATCAATTCTCAGCTAAGCGACTATTCTCAGTGTGTGTGTGTGTGCGTGTGTGTGTGTGTTGCAAATATTTAAAAATGTATGAAGGCAAGTTTGTCTTTATACATGTGCGTGTGTTATTCAGTTTTACTTCTCTCTCTCTCTCTCTCGTGGAAGAATTGACGAAGAAAACGAGCAACTGAGAGAGAGAGAGAGAGAGAGAGAGAGAGAGAGAGAGAGAGAGAGAGAGAGAGAGAGAGAGAGAGAGAGAGATTTTAGGGTAAGTAGAATTGGCAACTCGAAGCATGACAATGAATTCCAATCGAAATTCTGAAGTCTTCTTAAAAAAAAATGTAATATTTAATTTTTTAATGTTTTTGTTAAAATTATATCTTTTCAAATGTTAGAGTTTAGATAATTGACCACTTCTCTAACAATAAAAATACACAATAAATTTTAATGCTGCTTGGATTCGAACTTTTGATGTGTTATGTTTGATAAAAAATTTTACAAATTTAGACGCGTCGAGTTGACTGTATTATCTCGCTTTCAACAGAGCATATTAATTTCATATTCCTCTGCATCTGTGCATCCCCTGTTAAATTTTTTAGAAACATTGTTCAAATGTTGTAATTTGGGCCTCTGTTAAGAGTTTTAATATTAAATCAATAAATAAAAATCAGTTACGTAATATTCCACATTATCTAATGCACTAGACCCCATTTTCCATTGATATGTCCAACCGATTTCATTCTCTACGACTTTTTCATTTTTATACTCTCCCGTTTGCATGTAATTAAGGGTAAAATTCACATCAGTACTAAATAAAATTAAGGGTAGATTACATACACATCAGCATGACCTCCCCCTCCCCAAAAAAAGAAAATTATGACCACAAATGGTATTAAATGTATTTTTTATTTTTTTCAACAAAATACAAAAAACAATTTCTCCCCGGCGGGGAATTGAACCCCGGTCTCCCGCGTGACAGGCGGGGATACTTGCCACTATACTACCGAGGAATCAGATAAAACTATTTTAATAATATTATAGTTAACTGTTATATAAAACGCTCATCACAATTGATAATTAATAAGTCTTTTGCAGACAGTTTTTTTTTTAAAAAAAGGGCCTCCTCATTTAATGCAAGTACGATTTGCTTCAGATTAGTTGATGCTATATAATGTACTTCACAGTGTCCCAAGTTTGTTGAGGTCATGCCTATTCAGAGATCCGAACATCCGGGTAATTAACAAGAAAAAGTGCTTTTTCTTACAGGTATCACGGTGCAATAGACTTTAATGTTGATGTTTGTAGAAATAAATATATTTTCTATCCTAATTGTGCATGCAAAACACACTTTTCAAGATAACAGTGTTAGACGGTCAATTTGACAATGACCGAACCAGGTATTTCATTGCATTTAAGAGAGATAACTCTGCTGGAACTAGACAGGAGGTATGAGTTATCTAGTCACAACAGACATTTTCAGTCATGTGTACTACATATTTAAAAAAATCATGAAAAATACAAAATATGATCTAGATATGAATTAAAAAATCTCACATGTTGTCAAGAGGCTAAACCTTTTTTGTAAGCCTAATAGTGTGCATCTCTTACATAATGCACCAACCACAGCTAGTGTTATTGTTTATTTATTACCCCTTAAGCTTCACCCACCTGGACTTGCGCAATTGGTACCGTTATACCTGCATAGAGCCACCAAGGACGATGTAGTTCATCATTTACTGGCTGTGAAGGCATAACATATGCACGTAGAAGCAAGTAAGCACTATATGGTGGTTTATAGCTCATTACTTTGTGTATCCATCCAAAATGAAAGTAGTTTTAAGCCTCAAGACTTTTGTCAGCTTTCATAGTCACATGGGTAAAAAATGCCTAGAGACAGGAAAACAGTTAATTATTAAATTAATAGATGCTATTGACAGTTATATGTATTAGGTACATAGACACAATCAGATGTGATCAAGGAATTAGAAGAAAGGAACTGGGTAATAATAAAGCAACAAAAGAACATTGAGTAAAAAAGCAGTTTGCATTTTAGTTTTTGAAAACGATTGTCCATTTTTAATTTAAACATTTAAATTAAACATTTTAAAAATAAATTTACGTTTTGTATGTAATATATATATATATATATATATATATATATATATATATATATATATATATATATATATATATATATATATATATATATATATATAAGTGATATGACAAAATATATAAGAGTATGTTGTTCGCTACTCTGTGAAAATATAATATATCTTTATGCATTATGACTCTATATTTTAATTTATATTTAATGTTAAAACAAATTACATCGCTACACAAAATATTTTTTTTTCTCTCATACAACGTAACAACATTTACCTGGAGAGGCGATTATACAGAAATACGGATCACCGTGCTGCCTACTGGAGTGGTGACAATTTACACGGTCGTTTTCCCAAACAGTCGTTGGAAAATTGCAAGGACAATCATCGGGGTCTATAAAGTCTAATTTAACCTTATATCGGTTTTTTGCTGAATTATCAAGCTAATGAAAATAGATTTTACGCCATTTACACAATTGATATTGATGCTTGAAAAATTAATTGGCACAGCTTGTAAACTGTTCAACTGGCACTGCGTGTAATATTTTCAATGGATGTTCGGCGTTGACAGTAGAGGCTTCACCTACGCAATAACCCAGATGTTCTATCTAAGACTGTTGTACGTCACGCCGGATCATTGAATACAACATCTACTGACATCGCATTCTCTCATTGATTTAACTAATAAAACGAAGTTGTACGGTCAACGTACTTTTGGGCCCAGCTAAGTCTAATGAATCGCCCGTAGATCATAAACACAAGGATACTGTGGTCTCATTCAAGAGTACTCTTAAAAGTTACATATGTCGACTGCCAAAGCAGACATGAAGACCTAATACTTCCTTAATTAATGTCAGAATGTTTTTGTTTTAAAATCTTTTGTTTCTGTTGTACATGTCTTATGTAATATCTAATGTTGTAAAGAGCTTACGCTGTACCGAGTCCACAAGTTTGTTATTCTTCTTCTTCTTCTTCTTCTTCTTCTTCTTCAGGCGGCGGATTTACATATCTTGTATTTTTCCTCATTTCACATGAGATTATCAGAGCAATAAGGACTTTCGACATTTTCTATTATTATAGAAGAAGTAGGCAAGTTGGATCTGTGGGATGGAACCCGTTTTGATTGCCTAGCAGTGGGGGTGGGTGAGTGAACTCTATAAAATAGCCCTTTTATTTCAGGCTAATTCTTGGGCATCATAGAGGGGGGGGGACAGCTGGGCATCGCACTCTCAGTCATTTCTTCCATAAATGAAAGAGCAAGGCCTGTTTCCTACACACTTTGATGTATTAAGAAGAAACAACTTACAGGCTGGAATCTTCTACATCGTGAATAATGTAATCATGTAATATCAAACAATGGACACTGTGTTTCAGGTATCTGTAAAAGAAAAAATGTTTTCGAGAAACATACCCGACTAAGGCTGATGTACCCACATGGTCAAGTCACAACATAAAGGCCAATGTATCCTCCTAATTATATAATCGTCATTCCACTCTAAGGTCGTTGTGACCTATTTAGTACTCCTTATCATCAAGAAAATAGGTCATCATATTCTAAGCAGAGCTTATTAAATATAATTTTAAATAATATCAGAGGGCCAGAGTGTTGTAAATTAGTATAAGTACGTTCAAAGAAACGTCTAAACTGAATCCGCTGTATCATAACATTTATTCAGAAAAAAAATTAGCAAAATACCAAACTAGGATTACTATACAATATTTTATGTAGAAACAAATAAGGAGAGCTGAGATTATGGTCGCTTAGTTCTGAAACCAAAAGATGAATTGACGCACTGGGTATAACAGGGACTCAGAACACAATTAATTTTGCTATATAGTCTCTACATTTATTTCTCAGTAATGAACGTTCCACTGCGTGACAATCAATACTAATCATTTGTTAATCTAAAATACATTTAAAGATGACTTTACGGTGAAGTTTATGTCAATTGTTCACCAGCATTTCTTTGATATGCTTGACTGTAAACAAAGCAAATTGCAACGAAATACATATTTCACTTCCAGATCATCAGCAAGGCCTTATCATTCACTGTGCACTATCGCCGAAACACACAGAAAACCACATCACAAACTCATATTCTAAAGAATAAACCATTACCTTTAAATCTATACCAAGAATGCCTACATCTAACTTTTAACAAAAAGGAGACAGGAAAAAAATGCTCAAAAAACAAACGGGGACTACATTCATGGGTGCTAAAAGGAAATAATAATTGCGATTTGATTCCACTCGCAACGATGCTTTTCAAGCATTGGAGATTTGCAAAGGTCAGAGGTCATTCGGAATAAGCAATCTCCACTCTGAATGAATTACAACAACGACATGTACAATACCGAATTTGGGCATGTTGTACTGAAGTTTATATATGATGTATATTTTACAAAGAATACATTCATATATTTTTAAACTGAAATAATTGTTTATTACAAATACGTCTGATTACCTTATTAGTATACTGTATTTCTACCATGGATGACCTCTAACCTTAGAAAATAAGGTATAACTTGTAGAAAGTGCAAATTGGTCTATTTACATAGTATTAATTATAATTAAAAATGCATACTGTGCTAAGTTTGTTTTGTCCACAAACATTCATATGTTTCACTTACTCAAGAAAATTACCAAAAATAGTCACACCGAATAAAAAGAAATTGATATCCTACATATATTGAACGACCCATTATCAAACTTCTATTTAACTCCTCGGTAGTATAGTGGCAAGTACCAACACCTGTCACACGGGAGACCCAGGTTAAATTCTCCGTCAGGAAGCACCTATAAATAATATTCGTGGTGATCAGAAATTCACATAATCACATAGTAGGTATAGGTTTCCTATTGTATGTGTAGTTTTATATTTTTTTTTATATAAACTGACGTTAAGATATCACTTTATGCGATTCTGATTCGTCCAAATAAGCCCAAGAAATTATTGCGCAGTATCAACTTTACAGATTGGCTGGGATCCTGGGAACACGTTTTTAACCCCGACTTCTGGAATGTTTTGTTTTGAATGAACATTTTTTGCGGCCATTTGTTTTTAACTTGACTTGCCAAAAGAAATTGAAAATTATTTCGGCTGTCTAAATATGGATATGTTACCCCACATGGATTTGTTATGTCATGTAGAACAATATCATCATAAGAAAAAGGCGTACAGCTACAATACAAGAACAACAATAAAAAGTAAAACTAAGGGTACTACTTTTTTGACAGCTGGTAGCGAGGTTGGGGTGGGTGGGGTGGTGGGATATCTGTAAATAGATATAAGATCCTAGATACAAGCATGCTTTACTTGGTAATTTACAAAAGTAAATAAACTCACCTCTGTTCACAGAAGAATCTGAACATTAATGTGTCTCCTAACTGAGAGATCTTTATCCAACTACAGTATCTTTACACCGTATATATGGGATGCAAATCCGACTAAAAACGAAAATTGTTACGTCTTCTGTACTGTGTATTGTTCCAAATCAGAATCTGCAAATATGTTGTTGTTGTTGTTGTTGTTGTTGGGCTTAACGCCATTTTTCAGCACACGATAGGCTATTCATGGCGGCCAGTATTATTGGTGGAGGAAGAAACCGAAAAATAACCGGAAAGAACCACCGACCCACGAGAAGCTACTGGCAAGCTTTCTCACACATCCACATTCGCCGAATCCTAGACTCGAACTCACGCAGACAGAGGTGAGATGGCAGTGATCCGTAACGGACAGCATTTAGACCACTCGGCCACTCGGGGCCCCTCTGCAAATATCGTCACAAATGTATTGCAGTAAATGTGGGAATTTTTGCATCCAGTAATTTCATTTCATATGACAATCGAACAATGTAATGTTTAGTTCAGAAAGTGACATTTTAGGGTAAACATGTACTCTACTGAGTACCGTATCAAACAATATGGCATCACATTGCATTGATCATTCTGTTTTGAAAAATAATTTTGTTGTTATAAAATGTTCCGTTTATTCGGATGGAAACTTTTACTTTGATTTATAGTTTGCAAAAGAGTACAATTTGCTTTTACTAGTTCAAATTTGTTTGGGACTTTATTTTATGCACAACAAATGAAAGGTGCATCATCTGTCAGAATGAAAGAGATTATTCTTTCTTCTTTCTATGTAAATATTTTCCACTGAAATAAAAACTTGGCTCGCAAAAGCTGGACATTATTTAACATTATTTAACTCATTTCGTATTTTCAACCTTAAGTCTTTACACATTTGAGATCCTATATTTATTCAACTGTGACATAGATAACGATATTAAAGAAATTTTACCTCTGGCAGCGACTGAAAGTGATATACTTTATAAGTACTTTCTTAATCTTGAAAATTAATTGATTGATGATGTAATTATTTTAAATACATGTGATATATATATATATATATATATATATATATATATATATATATATATATATATATATATATATATATATATATATCATCGCTGACTTGATTAAAACTGCAAAGAATCACTTTTACGTTGAATGTTTTTGTAGCTGATGATAATACATGCAGTGGTGTAATAACTGATGAGGAAATACATGCAGTGGTGTAACAACTGATGAGGAAATACATGCAGTGGTGTAATAACTGATGAGGAAATACATGCAGTGGTGTAATAACTGATGAGGAAATACATGCAGTGGTGTAACAACTGATGAGGAAATACATGCAGTGGTGTAATAACTGATGAGGAAATACATGCAGTGGTGTAATAACTGATGAGGAAATACATGCAGCTGTTTACAGGATGTCTAAATATAAGGCCTACAAGTCCTGCTCTGGGATGATTGACAGTGGAGTTGTGAAGTCATTTGATTTTAAATAACAGTTATATATATATGTGATATTTTGTTGCACATTTTTAAGAGTCTTAAGAATAAATCGATTAAGTCGTGTTCGCTAAGACCTTGCATCACATCAAATATCTAATTTTTTTTTAAATAGACAAATACAAAACTAAAAACGTGGGTGATAAAGGAAGCTTGAAAAATTGGCGTCCTATAATATTAATTTCGGTAGATTTTGCACAAAAATTGTTGGTGAGGATTTGGGTAAATCATTTAAAACAAGAATTATGATGTGAGAAAAGTCTGTTGTTGTTTAGACGTTTTCTATCATAACCTTCTTCTCGTGTCTAGTTACGAGAAGGAAGAAAGTTGAGCATTCTCAAGAATAAGGTGTCACTTATGATGGTGTAGATACGGTTACATCTTTTTGTGGAGAAAGCTTTGGCTATGAGAAGGTACCAAGAATCTGTAAGAAATAGACACGACACCCTTCTGAGCTTGGAATCTCACTTTTAGATACAAAGATACACTTCACAAAACATTTATATTGAAAAATACACTGAATGCACTACAATGGTTTTCTTTTAAGTTTACCAACTTCATATGCTGTAGCTTTCGCATTTTAGAATATGTTACAATAATAAATCTTGACTTGATTAAAGATTATAAAATAGTTGCGATTAATGCAACAATCATTTTAAAGAAATATATTTTACTTAATTTGGAATAAAGTTCTAATTTAGAATAGATTCCAAAACATTATTCTTTATTCCTGAAAGATTATTTAAATTTCCAAATTAAACCTAAACATGAAGTCGGTAAGCATTTTAATCTTTAAACCATTAGCAAAAATGCAATAAATACCAATTCTTAAAACAACAGAACAATCCATTATATTATAATATTTAGAATAAAAAAGAATTCACAATTACATTGTAACTAAGAAGGTTACAAGCATAAAACTTTAACTTCCAAAGGTACTTATTTTTTAAGAAATTTTAGAACATAAAGAAAAGGTCTTATCTGAAATAAGCACAAGAGTTCTCGTGGTTGAAGCAAGAAGCCGAACTGATCGCTAGCATCTCCAGGGGCTTGTTTATACTAGATCCCGACACCTCGTAACCTTTTATGGAAACAGCTTTTTTGAGGTGAGAAGGGCTAGCACCACTTTGACTTCATGGTTGCTTCCAACTAGTGAGAACCAGTTTTTATCCCATAGAACTACGTATGTTTTACATTTTTATTTCTGACCTTGGATTTAACCTCTAAGCCAAGATACACATTTGGAGAATATGTCAAGCATTTTTGCTACTGAGTGTAAGCTTAGTGGTTTATACATGTATAGTACGGCAAATTGGTACTGGTTATAGAGGCAGATATAAACTGCACTAATTGTAATAGAACAATATCAAAATGAATATAGCTCAATTAAATAAATTTAATCTACATGTATTTTAATGGAAGTTATTCCAAATATAATTTAATGAGAATGAGTCCAAAGAAGAGTTAGTTTTAATACATTTTAGAGAGACTTCTAATGTTCTTATTTATACTTAATAAGAATATATATATAAAACTAAAGATACAACGTGTAAATTTATTTATGTTGAAACTACATACAATACATATTACAATACTTATTAAATAGCTCTTCTACAATCTACTATTTCATTTGTCCATTCATTTTTCGGCATTTTTGAATACAAGTGATTTAAATATTCAAAGAGCCTAAAATTCAATAACTGTAATAAATGCATTTTATTTTATTTAATGTAAGGGTAACGACCTGAAAAAGATCTGTGAGTGTTATACCTATTATTTAAAGGATATATATTTATTCTCAATTAGATTATAACATGAAGCTAGTAATTATTTCAAAGAAATATAAATGAACATTGAAGCTGTAAAATATTTCATTACATTATGATTGTGGAAGAAGGAAACTCAATAATATTATATTATAAATATAATAAACATCAATTCAGTAAAATATTAAATCAGTAAAATATTTCATAGTGGAAAAGAGAACTCACTATTACATTATATTGATGAAATAAAAATAATTCAGAAGGATATTACAACTTACTATAAAATCTTTAACTTTTAAGAGCGTGTATAAAGCATAATTTTCTTACCTGTAAGAAATAGTCACAACACTCTTCTGAGCTTGGAATTTTGCACTGAGAGCAAAGCAGCTCAAAGCCTTTTTTATATTCTGGAAGCTGCTTGATCATCAGTCTTTTCATCCAAGGACAGAAGGTCTGTCTAATGAATTATGCCTATGTTCTAAATAATCACGCATGTCTTTTGCGTGCCAGTCAAGGACAGCTTTAACTTTATATCAAATTTAGGGGGGGGGGGGAGATAGAGTGTGAGTATGTGGTCAGTAATTTTCCTAAGTGACAACCTTTTGGATCATACTTTGTCCACAACGCAATTAATAAGGTTTTATTAATTGAATTGTGAGATAGCACGTTATTCGTGGCTTCTATCCGATGGTGAACAAATGAACCGGCTTTTTAATTAATTAAAGCAGGTTTTTTTCCATTACCAAATGAAGCTGTGGAAACAAGGATAATGTTTAATCTGAATTCATTTCAATGTCCTATTATATTCAGGATACGAATTATTGATTGGGCCATGCTTCTCTTACAATCCAAATCAATATCATAGCACTCTCTTAAATTTGCAGTTTTTGCCTTACAATAACTTATAAATTTCAATATATTCTTTACAAGTTACTGTCATCGTTTCTTTCTTTTAAAATTGATATCTTGATACAAGTATTACTCAAAACTATCTCTAGGCCAGATAGTCTTATACGAGATATGATACATATGGTTGGAGTGACACTCTTGAGGGTTAGATTTTGCAAATTGATCCAAAAAAAAATGTTTTCCCCACAGTCGAAAATTCAGTTGTGTGTGCCCAATTGATGAAAGTTTCATTCAGTCGATACAACTATTTGATAATGAAATTAAAAACAGGGCAATGGGCGTCTATCAAAATCATTTGATTACAAATTACCCCCAACAAGGTTACCCTATGTCAGCCATGTTACTGGTGTATATGTGTTGACAGCAAAACCATTAGAACTCGATATGAAAGCAAAACCTAATATAACAAGTATTTCACTTTCACTTTCTAATAACGAAAGCAAAGTTTTCCAGAATGCCGATAATACAGCTCTGGCATTAGCAAACCAAACAATTCGTTATTCAAACATTTATTGCATTAGAATTATACTGTAAAGGTTGTGGCGCGGCGCAAAAGTGAACAAAGAGAAAATGGACATTTTTATAAACAACTTGAAATTTAAGTACGTGCTAAAGTTATCTTTTTTTTTGAAACCTATGTCGATAAATGTGTGCATTTATGTTACTAGCTAAAGTGGAATGATAACTTGTCTAACATTAAATGCCTAGTAAAGTTGTGGGTACAGCAATATTTAACAATTAAAGGTACAGTTTCAGTTGTTAATATCTCAATCAGTTTCTTAAGTGTGGAGTTGTTTTTTTGTATCGTTTAACATTTATCATGATACTGATGAATTAAAAACATAATTTCTTAAATTCATATGGTCAAGAAAGTCTCACCTGGTCATTTGTTGTGTGTGTTAATTGGCAAAAAAACAAAAAGGTAGGCTATAGTTACCGACAATAAGATGACAATTTTTAAAAGGATATTCTGATGTAAATTGCCATGCATTCTGGAAAATTAGTATTGGTTACGTTTTTTGTTTCTCTTATGAATTACAACTAAAGGTCCTCTTTCTATTTTACAGATAAATATTTCATGCATGGAAACAAATTACAAATCCTTGCCTTATTTATAATGATAATATTACATGTGGTGGCAAATCATTGTTGATCACATTATTTATAATGAATGAATTGTTGGTGGTCAGTACTTTGCATATGATTTTGTTCATAGATTATTGTCGAATAGGGCTTTTCAGATTGTGGCTATTAAAAATGGGGCTTTTAAAAATTATACACGAATAAAATCAGATGTCAAAGCACAACATAATAGACAACGAATTCAATCGTAGAATACAACCTTGATATTGAAATATATATTAATCAATTGTTTTGCATTTAAGTTAGTTAAGAGTCTTTTAGTTGTCAGAGTATGCATATTAAAGACATAAATCAAACCGATTAACGCCATAAACTAATACATACACACGCTCAAACGCGCGTGATAGCGTGTGTGTGTGTGTGTGTGTGTATATATATATATATATATATATATATATATATATATATATATATATATATATATATATATGTGTGTGTGTGTGTGTGTGTGTCAGTTCCTAGCTTGGTGGATCTCTCTCTCTCTCTCTCTCTCTCTCTCTCTCTCTCTCTCTCTCTCTCTCTCTCTCTCTCTCTCTGGTGGTAGAACTGAATTAGAAACCGACCAACAGACAGACAGAAACAGAATTAAAATGATTGCTATGGTCAGTAGCAATAGTAACTCAAGTATCAAGTAACACTTAAAAATTCAAGTCTCGAATGTTTTAGTCTGTTCGAAGATTTTGTTCAAAGATCGAAATTTTGAAGTTCAACTTCAAGATTTTTAGTAAAAAAAATTAATAAAATTTAACTTTTAGATTTTATAGCTTTTGTTAAAATATTAAAAGAAAATGTTAAGCGATAAAAATAGTTTACCACTTTTCAAACATTTTAAAAAGTGGAACAATTTAGAAGTTTGACCTTTCACATTTTAGATTTTGGATCAAAACTTGAAAGAATTAAACGCTCCAATTTGTCGACAACTCGCTTTAGACGAAGCGTTTCAATTCTATCCAGTTTTTGTTTGATCCCATTTTACAAATACTTTGTTTTTGGGGTTAGTTTCAACTATGTGGCGTAAAAAGAATGAATGAATATATAGATAAATGATTAGAAATAAATCCGAAATTTACACTGATCTAGACAGAGTTATCAGTTGTATTTTTTTTTATCAATTTAACGAATGATAATACTCATAGTTGCAGAAATTAAAGGTGAATTCATTGACATTAGTGCAAGAGACATAAAGAACATTTAGACTTAGATAATATGCAAAGCAGTATAGTTTTGCATATGTATGATCACTAAGAATATTAAAATAAAATGGGAAGGAAAAATATATTCTCCCCGGCGGGGAATTGAACCCCGGTCTCCCGCGTGACAGGCGGGGATACTTGCCACTATACTACCGAGGAGTGGTGATAAAATTATCTGACATTATCTTATTTAAATTGTTTACTAATGCCTAGCCTGCGAGAGACTAGTGAAATTTTTAAATGTTTGCTTTAGTTAAGCAGTATTTATTTTATGCTATATAACGCACTGAATATGAAAATAATCACTAACACGCATCTTGTGTTGTATTTTTCCTCAAAAGGTCCGTGATAATCACGGCTTGACTTGGACACAGTCTACTTAAGTGGTGCAGAAATGTTGTTTTGGTATCATGGTACCAATTGCTTTTCCATAGACCGCAATGCTAATGTTTTGCGAAATAAATATACTTTATATCCTACCTCAGCATGCATGTCACACACTATCATAGAGAACAATGTTAGATTGTTAATTTGATAACATCGAAAATAGGTACTCAATTGCGTTTAAGAGAGATAACTCTGCTGGAACTAGACAGGGATAAGAGTTATCTAGTAACACCGGACACATTTTCAGTCATGTGTACCACATTTTAAAAAAATCTTAAAAAATACAAAATGTGATCTAGATATAAATTAACATAATTTCCCATGTTGCCAAGAGGCTCAACTTTTATTAAAACCTAACAGAAAGTACAACTCTTACATAATGCACCAATCACAGCTAGTTTTGTGGTTTATTTCTGAATGCAATGTTCCCTACACCTTAAGCTCCTCCCACCTGGGGGTTGTACAATTGGTATCACGATATAAAGAAATATTTTAGTTCATTGCAATGTGAAGTTTTGGGTCAAAATGAAATACGTTGAATTAATAAAGCAATTAGGTGGCGCTCTACAGTTTCCTATTTAGCATAGGGTTAAAATTTTAAAGAAAAAGAGTTTCGCCGGGTTGCCTCACTAGATATACTGGTTATTTAAAAGAGACTTTGTATATCTTAGGTGTTGTTCAAAGAACCTTTAATTCCCTTTATTTTGATGTATGATTGATGGGTGTAATATCGGTTAGAGAATATACAGCTTGGCCTTACTCCAGATGTGCACCTTTCAAAAACGTGCTAGCTCTACTTGCTCATTTTCACTTCTCGAACTTCAGAGGTAAATTGTAAAAAAAAGAGCCGATAACTTTTTTTTACATTTTATGTATTTGGTAATTCAGTCATTGCACTTTTAGAAGCTGGTATTATCTAGTTTGGCAAAATTCATTTTCTATATTTTAATAGCTGCCAAGAATAGTGTACTTTAGACAAATTTAGGTTGATTTTTGGAGCACAAGGGAGCAGTCATTTTAGTTAACAGTGTCCCAAGATCATTTAAAATTTCCAAAAGTACAATATCCAAAGAAATGTCATCCACATTACATGAAAGTAGTATATAGGAATGCCAACATTCTCTCCACTGTGCATGTTTAAAATGCAAACAACTTCACCTTACATACATCACTCTCTCAAAAGTACATAATAACTGGTGAGCGCCACCATAAAGAGAATATAAGTATTATTATTGTATGATTTAATTTTGATAAAATGGATATAACAGGTGAGGTTCATAAAGGTCAAAGGTCAAAGTGTAAATATTAACTAATTCTTTGATATGGAAGAAAGCAAATTTGCTTTGTTATCATTTATTTTTGCATTTCATTGCAAATAAATGAAATAAAACATTTTCACTATGGATTTCTTTTACTTAATGTAACATTTGTCAATTTAAGTTGACTTTATTCCTATATTCTAAGACTTCTAATTTCCCCATAATGAAGGTCACTACACATCCAAACATGCCTCATATCAAATTATGTATGCTAGAGCAAAAATAAGGATAATTAGCTTTTTTCATGAATAAAATCATTGTTAATGTACCATTTTACTCAGAACATCATACATAATAATATGAAAATAAGAAAAATAATTTCATAAATGTTTATATTTGTTTATAAAGAGAATATAGGTATTATTATTGTATGATTTAATTTTGATTGTACGACTGAAATATTTAAGTTGCAAGCATCAAAACAGTCCTTTGTAATAATTGTCATGTATTTCCCCCCTCAGAACAGCATTTATTAGAGTCAGAGTCTTAAACCGGTACAGCCCCTCCTTATGATAAAAAGTGAACTATTTTAAAAATGCGCATTGCATTTTGTCAAGATAGCAACCAGTGTTATGCTGATAGATAGGACCATGAAACTAGCCATATTTATTCCTGAGATGTCAACAATAAATTTTACAGTTATAAAATGGATATAACAGGTGAGGTTCATAAAGGTCAAAGGTCAAAGTGTAAATATTAACTAATTCTTTGATATGGAAGAAAGCAAATTTGCTTTGTTATCATTTATTTTTGCATTTCATTGCAAATAAATGAAATAAAACATTTTCACTATGGATTTCTTTTACTTAATGTAACATTTGTCAATTTAAGTTGACTTTATTCCTATATTCTAAGACTTCTAATTTCCCCATAATGAAGGTCACTACACATCCAAACATGCCTCATATCAAATTATGTATGCTAGAGCAAAAATAAGGATAATTAGCTTTTTTCATGAATAAAATCATTGTTAATGTACCATTTTACTCAGAACATCATACATAATAATATGAAAATAAGAAAAATAATTTCATAAATGTTTATATTTGTTTATAAAGAGAATATAGGTATTATTATTGTATGATTTAATTTTGATTGTACGACTGAAATATTTAAGTCGCAAGCATCAAAACAGTCCTTTGTAATAATTGTCATGTATTTCCCCCCTCAGAACAGCATTTATTAGAGTCAGAGTCTTAAACCGGTACAGCCCCTCCTTATGATAAAAAGTGAACTATTTTAAAAATGCGCATTGCATTTTGTCAAGATAGCAACCAGTGTTATGCTGATAGATAGGACCATGAAACTAGCCATATTTATTCCTGAGATGTCAACAATAAATTTTACAGTTATAAAATGGATATAACAGGTGAGGTTCATAAAGGTCAAAGGTCAAAGTGTAAATATTAACTAATTCTTTGATATGGAAGAAAGCAAATTTGCTTTGTTATCATTTATTTTTGCATTTCATTGCAAATAAATGAAATAAAACATTTTCACTATGGATTTCTTTTACTTAATGTGACATTTGTCAATTTAAGTTGACTTTATTCCTATATTCTAAGACTTCTAATTTCCCCATAATGAAGGTCACTACACATCCAAACATGCCTCATATCAAATTATGTATGCTAGAGCAAAAATAAGAATAATTAGCTTTTTTTCATGAATAAAATCATTGTTAATGTACCATTTTACTCAGAACATCATACATAATAATATGAAAATAAGAAAAATAATTTCATAAATGTTTATATTTGTTTTTAAGGTGGCGCTCTACAGTTTCCTATTTAGCATAGGGTTAAAATTTTAAAGAAAAAGAGTTTCGCCGGGTTGCCTCACTAGTTATACTGGTTATTTAAAAGAGACTTTGTATATCTTAGGTGTTGTTCAAAGAACCTTTAATTCCCTTTATTTTGATGTATGATTGATGGGTGTAATATCGGTTAGAGAATATACAGCTTGGCCTTACTCCAGATGTGCACCTTTCAAAAACGTGCTAGCTCTACTTGCTCATTTTCACTTCTCGAACTTCAGAGGTAAATTGTAAAAAAAAGAGCCGATAACTTTCTTTTACATTTTATGTATTTGGTAATTCAGTCATTGCACTTTTAGAAGCTGGTATTATCTAGTTTGGCAAAATTCATTTTCCATATTTTAATAGCTGCCAAGAATAGTGTACTTTAGACAAATTTAGGTTGATTTTTGGAGCACAAGGGAGCAGTCATTTTAGTTAACAGTGTCCCAAGATCATTTAAAATTTCCAAAAGTACAATATCCAAAGAAATGTCATCCACATTACATGAAAGTAGTATATAGGAATGCCAACATTCTCTCCACTGTGCATGTTTAAAATGCAAACAACTTCACTTTACATACATCACTCTCTCAAAAGTACATAATAACTGGTGAGCGCCACCTTAGAAATGCATTGTTCTAATTCTTTTAGCACAAGGGTGCAGTCATTTTAGTTAGCAATGTGCTTAGATCATGTACAATTTCCACAAGTACCATATCCAAAGAAATGTCAACCACGTTACATCAAAATAGAATAGATGTATGCCGATATTCTCTCCACTGTACATGTTTTAAATGCTAGCAACTTCTGATTATATATGTACTCTCTCAAAAGTACATAATGACTGATGAACACCGCCATAAGCCTACCGTGAATATTGTAAAGAAAATAAGCCTACTGTGAACATTTTCACGACAAAAAGCCTACTGTGAACATTTCGTTGGCGCTCACCAGTTATTATGTACTTTTGAGAGAGTGATGTATGTAAGGTGAAGTTGTTTGCATTTTAAACATGCATAGTGGAGAGAATGTTGGCATACCTATATAATACTTTCATGTAATGTGGATGAAATTTCTTTGGATATTGTACTTTTGGAAATTTAAAATGAGCTTAGGACACTGCGAACTAAAATGACTGCTCCCTTGGGCTCCAAAAATCAACCAAAATTTGTCTGAAGTACACTATTCTTGGCAGCTATTAAAATATGGAAAATGAATTTTGCCAAACTAGATAATACCAGCTTCTAAAAGTGCAATGACTGAATTACCAAATACATAAAATGTAAAAAAAGTTATCGGCTCTTTTTTTTTACAATTTACCTCTGAAGTTCGAGAAGTGAAAATGAGCAAGTACAGCTAGCACTTTTTTGAAAGGTACACATCTGCAGTAAGGTCAAGCTGTATACTCTCTAACCCATATTACACCCATCAATCATACATCAAAATAAAGGGAATTAAAGGTACTTTGAACAATACCTAAGATATACAAAGTCTCTTTTAAAACACCAGTATAACTAGTGAGGAAACCCGGGGAAACTCTTTTTATTTAAAATTTTAACCCTATCCTAAATACGAAACTGTAGAGCGCCACCTTCACGACAATAATCTGGGAACACTTTAACGACAATAAGCACATTGTGAATTCTTAAACGACAATAAGCCCAATGTGAGCACTTTAACGACAATAAGCACACCGTTAACACTTTAATCGCTTTAAGTCCACTGTGAACATTTTTAACAAATATATTTGCCTTTTCCAACGGGCTTATCACAGAACAAATACTGTAAATATGGTCAGTGCCGTCTTAAGGCATGGGCACACTGGGCACTTGGAATCAGTACACAATTAATAAAATCCGGTTCAGTACCCATGAATGTAATCCCAGTCTATTTTTAGATCACATTTTCCGGTCTAAATTTGGTAGTGATACTATAGTTGGATTTTGGCATTCTTGGTAAGGATTTAAAGGCAATTGATTATTCTTTAAAATGTGATCTTATGGTGTGGTTGTCTGTGTGTATTTCGGCGACAGTGCACATTGAGTAATAAGGTCATGGTGATGATCCGGAAGTGAAATCTGTGTTCCGTTGCCTGGTGTTTTGTTTACAATTCAGCCTCTCAAAAAAATGCAGGTCAACCCTTGACAAGAACTAAACCGTAAAGTCATCTTTGAAAGTATTTTAGATTAACATATGATTTGTATTGATTGTCACACAGTGGAAAGTTCAGTACTGAGGAACAAATGTAGAGAAAATATAGTAAAATTAATTGTGTACTATGGCCTGTCAGTAAAAACTTGAAACTGATATAAATTTTTTATTATTAATGACATATACATGAAATTTTAATATGTTATGTATATTGACTTTAAAAATATAAAAATGAAATTAGAAGTAAAAAAATAATTTTAATTTAAAAAATTTAAATGAAATTTAAAAAAACAATTAAAAAATAAAAAATTTCCACCAAGTATACACATATATAATATTTTTTTGAGAATGATATTAAGTGATATCAGCATATATATACTCCTACACCATATACAAGCTCAAATGATGGATATTAGTCAAATTTGATCAGAGAAAATATCTTTATTAGTCAAAATGAGACCCTCATTTAAAATACATGAAGACAAAATTCTACTTTGCTTTGTACCTTTAGGTCATTGAAACTATTTATTTGGGGTTCAAACAGTTAATTTATGTGTTTATGATGGGGTGACTTCCTGAGTAACACATGTCTGCTTGTATAGCTCTCAGTAATTGTTTATAACCATAGTTATAGGGTATTTAGTGAGAGGACAGAGATGAAGACTTTATACTAGAACCTGTTCAGGTTCTCTCCAAAATCATATTAAGCTGTCAGAGAATGAAATACAGGTCAGAGGGGTAAAATATACTTTACCCAGGTATATTTACCATTGCATGTAAGATAACAGCAAAATGATGTAAGTTGAACACAGAATGCATTCCATTTTATTGTTTAGTTCCTTTAAGATGTTAATTGATGTAGTGCGACATTGTAGCCCAGATGATATTATGGGAATTCTCATGATCCATTTTGCTTTATGCATTATTAATGACTAATAATATTTGTTATCTGACACTTTAAAGATTACATAAGTAATATTCAAACAGATTATTTGAATTTAACTTTCTACAACTGATCCTAACATGGTTACATAGCTGACATGAACAAATATGCATATATTTTGTAATGTTTGGAATCAAAAGTTGACATTGTTAGGCTGACATGGTACCTATAGTGAATCTGTAAGGCTCAGTTTTGACTGTGTGCACTTAAAATATCGCAAGATGTTATTTTCATCATGAATATGCCTCTGTATGGTAACACATTTCAATTTAGTACTTTGACAGAGGGCGGTATTGCAGCATCAGCTGATATTTGATTCCATTGAATCATTGAACTTAATAACTTGGTAGCCAGGACTCTTAAAAATAGACTAAAAATGTTCAAAGAGATTATTTGAATCATGTTTGCACATGTGATTTTAAAAAGTACATTGCATATGTCCCACACATGCAAATATCCATCCTTGTTTACAAGTTTTCGGGATGCAAATTTCACATTTAGTTGATGATATAGGATCTATTGGTACCTATAGTTGATCTGTGTGGCCACATTTTGCTATATTCACTCACAAAATCTAAAATTGTTTTTCCTTCATGAACAGGATTGCATATAGTAATAAATTTTAATTTGGTACATTGTCATTTGACTTTCCACTATACTGGTATGTATCAATGTTTGAACCAATGATCAAACCTCACCGTTCCAACATTGCCTTAAACTTTATGATACATACTCTACCTGATTAGTTTTTTAACCTGTAAATGGCTAAATATGCTTGCATGAACTTCATCTATTTTTAGGATGCATTTGTCACTTTAATACATGCCCATTGCTTTACATCTTTGAGTGTCACTCTATCAAGTTTACCTTTTTTTAACCATATTTGCAACCTGAATGTTATTTTGAAATCACCATATCTAAGACATTTTAACTTCATTTGCCTACATCTTCCTTTTTTTAGAATTAAGTGAAACATGTTATATATTTTCAGGTCTAATCTGGTATCTGGAACAAAGTATTAGAGTTGGATCAATTTGAAAGCTCTCCAGTAGTCCAAAAGTGATAGCAAGGTCTCATAAGGACATGTGCAGTGTGCTGCTATAAGTGACCAAGATGAGTTCATATCAGTACACTGATATACAGCATCTCAAAGACATGGCTTAGATCTTCATGAGAGAGATTTACATCTTTTTTCAGTAAGGTGAAACTGTATTTTCATATTGCATTGTTGACTTTTGTAGTTATCGGCATTAAAATGGAATGCATATTTGCTATAAAACATGGTAGTGGTCCCATCAAAACTTTAAATTTGAGTGGGATATTAGTTATACAAACAACTGTCCAAGTACCTGAAACAATAAATGTGGAACATAGTACCTGTCATTGTTTCTTTAGTATGTACACCTATATGCATCTGGATAGGCATATTGCAATTTGCTGTCAAAATCACTGTGAGCTATCATGCTTCAGTACCCCTGGGATTAATATTATCAGTTGTACAGACCTAAACTACCATTTGTTTTAAAGACCATTCATTAATCAACATTGCTGCCTTAAATTTGTCAAACTGAATGTCATAACTTGTATGAAAATTTATTTTTTGTAAAATAAAAAGTTTTTAAAATTTATATATTTTTTAAAATTTCCATTAAAATTTAATATATCAATATTTTTTAATTTCAAGACTATTTTCAGACATGCCTTATCAAGTATTACAATTAGGTTTTTACTGCATTGAAAAATTCCTATAATTAAGGAAGATATAGCAAATTTAGTTTTGGTTTCTTAAGAACAATTGGACCTCAAATTGCACCCTATAGAACACCAGCACTACACACTTTCTGACAGCTGTCACATGTCTTGCTTGCAAGGAAATTTCAAAAGACTTTATGTATGAAGTTGAAACAGTAGTGGCATGCAAAATAAAATGCAAATATATAAGTTTGACAAAAACATTGACCCTTTCAGGAATCAGTACACAATTAATAAAATCCGGTTCAGTACCCACGAATGTAGTCCCAGTCTATTTTTAGATCACTTTTTCCGGTCTAAATTTGGTGGTGATACTAGAGTTAGATTTTGGCATTCTTGGTAAGGATTTAAAGGCAATTGATTATTCTTTAAAATGTGATCTTATGGTGTGGTTGTCTGTGTGTATTTCGGCGACAGTGCACATTGAGTAATAAGGTCATGGTGATGATCCGGAAGTGAAATCTGTGTTCCGTTGCCTGGTGTTTTGTTTACAATTCAGCCTCTCAAAAAAATGCAGGTCAACCCTTGACAAGAACTAAACCGTAAAGTCATCTTTGAAGGTATTTTAGATTAACATATGATTTGTATTTATTGTCACACAGTGGAAAGTTCAGTACTGAGGAACAAATGTAGAGAAAATATAGTAAAATTAATTGTGTACTATGGCCACCTGTCCGGTGCCTTACGCTTCAAGGGGCATCATGCTGCCCATATTGTTAGTGAATAGTAGGTCCGGTAGAGGGCCCCAGTGCATTTTCTTGCCAAGATTCAACAATGTTGTTAAGACGGCACTGTATATGGTAACCACTTACATCACCCATCCAGTTCTTCATACGGCATTTTCATCTGGTAAATCAAATATGACCGAGTATATCCGAAGAGGTCAACTGTTTTATAAAATAAATATTTTCATTATGTGACTAGGCCATAGCCTATCTTGCTTGATTGTCCGGACCAGTTGCAGTGACGAGTTATTTTTTGTTAAGATGACGAGGCTTTCTTTTCAAATTTGAAAAAAGTGAATAATTTTGGAACACTGGTATGACCAATGTGCCCAGCAATCTATATAAATATAATCAAAAGTTATGTTACACTAAGACCATTGTTTCGTACTTCGTTCTCTTTATCGTCACGAAAATAGGTCGCCGTGTTCTAAGCATAACTTACCTATAATTAAAAGACCTTGCAAATGATGGTCATGGTGTTGTAGAAAGGAAAGGAATAAGGAGAACGCATAGCTGCGGTTAGGAGTTGTGGGAAAATTCTTCACTAGGCGTCAGTGAAGTACAAATCGTGCAGGCAATGGTCATTCTTGACCATTGTGGGTCCCCGGAAATTTATCCTAGTTATCCTACACTATCCGCGGCCCAGGATAAAAGACTTGAGTATCTGAAGTCTTTGTTATATAATTTATTCAGATTAAATGATTATATACCAGGCTAACGTAACTATGACACATTTTTGTATACACAAATAAGAGACACCGAGATTAGGTCCGCGTTGTTCAAAAATCAGTAGAAGACTTGACACAAATCTCAACGTTGCTCTTTACGCAATGAAGTGTTCCAAAGGTCAGAGATTATTCAGAATAAACATTCTCTAATTAAGGTGGATTATGATAGTAACGTGTGCAAATTACACAAATTACATCAAAGTTTGTCGCTCTATATTGCAAATGAATACATTCTTGCTTTTGTTTTACTGAAATAATTTTTGTATGACAAGTATATGACTGAACACCTCATTAGCATAATGTATTTCTACCCTGAATGATCTATGACCTTCACATTAGGCAACAGAGCAGAAGTGCCAGTTAGTCTCTTTACATAAAATTATTCAAAACGTACAAAATAATCTATGCCCAACACAAAAAGTACCAAACCATTTTCAGACTTCTACATGACTTTTCTGTATTATAGTGGCAAGTATTCCCTCCTGTCGCACGAGATACCGCCAGTGAACACAAATGTTTACAAAAACTAATTTAGAAATTAACATTCTAAATACTGAGAAATCTGTATTAATCAATTGTAATAAAGATGACGATTTTAGAGATATTTTGCCTCTGTCAGATGATAAATAATTGCTGTCATAGTTATTGGACGTTGCCTCTCAAAATCTGATTAGAAATCCCTGGCTTAATGGGGTTGCATTTTCTCAAACGAGTCCTAGAGGCTTGCAATCGTGTAGAATCACCGTATAATGTACGTATATGTATATATGCAAATTTCTATTGGAATCTTTCTGTCACAATGATGAAACTTTTAGGACCGATGGGTACAATAGTTGTGGTGCTCCGCAAAAGTCAGATAGTAGAGGTTGCGAAAAGAAATTTGGTAAATGGTTATTCGTTAACACTTTTTTTTCAAGGTGGACATTTGCCAAATATATAAACGTTAAAGACAGAATAGGGGTTATATTGAACCAAAAAATACGAAAACATTATGAGACATCCCAGTTGCATCTCCTCGGCAGTATAGTGGCAAGTATCCCCACCTGTCACGCGGGAGACCGGGATTCAATTCCCCACCGTGGAGCATTATTATCTTTTACATCAATATGCGTTAAGGATGTGAAAGTTCTTGTAAATGTAAAGACTTAAAAAAGAGTAGTAATACTGCATGGTGGTTTGTAAATTTTGTTTTCTTAAGTAAGATGCAGCTAATCCGGGAACTTAGTTGTTTTGTAGTGTGGTAATTATAACGATAATCTTGATCATCATGATGTCATTTCGTCGAATACTCATCTAGTTTTTATCCCAGCTGTCCTTCCTGGTCATCTCTAGACAAGGCTGACCAAAACTAATTAAGTACTTTTTTCAAATTAGTTTTGAGTCATTATTATGGTGGGGTGGAATTGTTGACTATTCAATAAATTCGTTCGTAATAAGCTAATTTTTATTTCCATGTACTCAAATGACATACCGAACTCATGCGTTTTCCCGGGTTCTTCCTCAGCCATATATACAGACTGCCATATATACTAAAAAATTGAGTCAAACTAAAAATAAATCACAGCAAACAGCCTGTGAAGTTCAACATATAACATAAAATAAATGTTGCAAAGTTTAATACTCACATTAAATAAGGAAATAAACAAGATTTATAACACTTTTGGAAAGACTATCTGGTTGGTGTCCCCTTCCTATCAATATTGCCCGTCTAGCAGATAAACCTTACCGGTAAAATAGTTGTCATACAAAAATTAAAAGTACGAAAACATTATGAGACACCAGAATTTATATCTCCAGTGTAAGTATCCCCGCCCGTCACGAGGGAGACCGGAATTGAAGAGAGAAAGAATCTTTTGTATCTATTTATACGTTAATGGTTTGAAATATATATTATTTTGCCTGTGATCGCGAGTCTTTTTTATATGCATACCTAGACACATAAATAATGATTAAGAAGACGAATTAACACAAGGGCAGTATTGCACACACATACGCGCGATACGCTGCAAATAAAATGATTGTTATGTGTTGATATTAAGCAACTTTCTATTCTAATGCTATAGGAATATTTTTTTTTAAAAATCGTCCATGAATACGCTTATAATTCTATAGTACATGGGCAGTAGCGTACCAACTCGAGAGAGGGAGGGGGTGGTTAGCCCGAGAGCCAGAAGTTTTGGAGCGCCTAAATATCTGAAAAAAATAAATTACAGGAAAATTATGGCGGGGTTATCATCGTCGGTTCGGCACCATTTACCCTTAGCACGATTTTACATACTCTTAACTAAGGTTAACATTTCTAGTTAGTAGTTATTAATAAATAAAGAACATAAGCAAAAAAAAAAAACAACATATATTTATCACTCAGTCTTCTTTTTTCTAAAATCAATAAAGCACGTTATACAATTTCAATGAAATCTATCTGCTCCCACACACTTTCCATAAGTATATGAAGAAAAAAAAATGACGTTGAAGTATGTGGAGAAAGAAAAACTCGCTTAGTATTTGTTCGTTCCTTTGGACTATAATCGTTAATTGGCAGCTTTGTACGACTCATTTGGGTGTGACCAGCAGCCAATCTGATTCAAATCTGATATCCCGTGTACCACGTGTAAAACATTGGAGATCTGACAATCCGCTCGATTCGACTGTTACGCGTCTGTTATCGCTTCAGAATCTCCAAAAGACTGAAAAGTTACACATATCCATTCAAAATACAGTAACGTACCAACCCATAACTCTCTGACGACTATCGCTTGAATCTAATCCGACGAATTAATCATTATTTTCACCATTACCGTCACTGTCTTTCTAAGGGACTCCATCAGATGATTTCGTGTCGTCAGATATTTCATCGTCCTTTATTGATAAAACGTCAGACTCCTGTGTATCAGCTTACCTTTTTCAACGGCATTCCGTTTTGTTTGCTAGACGAAAAAGCGAAACAAAACGTTCGATCAATATTTCCCGTCATTATAATTACCGCGCTAACACACCATGCGTTAATATTCCTTCCATTCCATCTTTCCCTAAAGGACCAGGCCCTGAGCAATACACATCGAAAAGCCAGCCGTAGGAAGAGAGGTGGGATAACCTTGTGCAGCTATGGACAAACCCACTACGTGAAGGAGCAGGGGGATCAGACAGAGCCCCCGTGGCAGTGATTTAAGCGAAATTGAACCCTTACCCCACCCTTCAACGACGGGCGACAGACCACGAGAGTAACAAGTGAAAGAAAAGAAGCACCGACAAGAAAAAATTGGAGGGTCGGGCGGGCTTAAGATAGTGGATACCATATATCTCTGCAAATACACCATGAAAGCCGCCCTTAAACTGTCCTTTAGGTGCGTATAATTATAACAGCTATATTAGGGTACTTGCTAGAAGGTTTATACCCATATATAGTCATTTAAAAGCATGTAATTTTATCCACGACAATCATTTAAACACACGTACGAATGCACGCACACACACACACACACAAAGTAATCCGTCTCTTCACGTGGCTAGCGTCTTCCTTTTCAGTATTAATGTCATTTGCCCCTTAATTATATGCAAGTGGAAGAATTATCTCTTGCTATTAATTTATCTATTTTTTAAAATTTATTTATTTAATTTAGTCATTCATTTAAATAGCCACAATTGGTGCTAAGACGTGTATAGCAGCTCCAAAATATTTTTACCGGTTTATATGAAATATAGTAAATATCCAATAGATGATCTGTGTGCAAAACGAAATAAATATTGTCTTTTTGACATATTTCCCATGGGTTTTTATGAAAAATCTAAAAAGTAGTGGCGGCTAGACATTTTCAAAGTTCCAGGTGTTTCTCCTTTTTAGATTGTTAGAAATGTGTTGGCTATCTATTAACTGTAATTGGAATGTTAGACTTTTGAGCAAAACTTACAAATCTAAAAGTTCAGTACTTAGATTTTATTTCAACGAATGTAAAGGCTAAAAATTTTAAATTTAGCTGTTTGGCTAAAATTATAACAATACCAAAAGTTTGAGAATTGATTTATTGTCTATTATATAAATATCAATATACTTACTATGCTTGACTTACCACTACTACTGGCAATAATTTTCGTTTTATCCTTTAATCTCACTGCCTTTCCTGGTTGTTTTGCCAGTTCGAGTTGGGGGAGGGTATTCATATTTGGATCTGTTGGTCTAAAACTGATAAAGCAATTAACCAAGTAAGAGATTAAAACGCCTTCCTTTTATTTTAATCATTTGTTTAGAATTTTATTATATATTTAACAGATACATCAGTTATAGTACAGTATGTGTGTAGCACATACTAAAGAAACAGTGAGATATGTAAGCAATCGTGTGTGCAGCGCTACACTAGTAATTATTGTCTAAATTGTTTTGAATTTTGTCTAGGGTATATGCATAACCTGATCTTAAAATACTTTTGATGATGCAAAGCGATTGAATAATAAATTTTTATGATGACTAAGGCTTTTTATTGAGGAAGGGATTTTAAAAAAAAAAGAAAAGAAAAAGTTACTTCCTCCCCGGCGGGGAATTGAACCCCGGTCTCCCGCGTGACAGGCGGGGATACTTGCCACTATACTACCGAGGAGTTATAGTTTAGTCTTTTCTGATAATAATCTTGTACCTGTACTAATAATTCCTATTCACCATTTGCTATCTTGCTTATACGCTATATGGTTATTTATAGCACACGTACATACCTGTCAATTTAACACGCGGCGCATCTCTTAGTAGGAATGGCTTAAATTGTTTCTATTAATAAAGATAGCACGTGTTATATACTACTAAAAATACGTGTTAGGTAAATACAACAGTGCAAATTTAGTTTTAATAGCTATGAAAAATCGTGAAAAATGAACATTCCGACAGTCATATAAAAATTTTATGCAATACTCATTTCATTATGATATTGTTATTGTTGCCATGGGTATTTTTGCCATGGGTTCTTAAGTTTCAGAGGGATCCATGGACGTGGGGCGGATTCTAAGTTGTGAGTCATCGGTGGTAATATTGTTCTTGACTTGCTTAAATAGCAACATTTAATTTTATTTCCTCATAGTAAACCTAAAATTTACAATAAAACACACGTATGTACTCACTTTAGTTATAAGATTTAATATGCTGAAAACAAAGCTAAAACTACATCCATTAAAGTTTCGACCCAAAACTAAAGGGAAGAACAAGTGTTCTAAAATATGACAGGCATGCTTCACAGCACAATTATACGTGACTTAACCATGACAGGCATGCTTCACAGCACAGTTATATGTGACTCTTAACATGACAGGCATGCTTCACAACACAGTTACATGTAACTTTACCACAACAGACATGCTTCACAATACATTTACATGTGACTTAACCATGACAGGCATGCCTCACAACAGTTACAAGTGACATAACCATGATAGACATGCTTCACGACAGTTACAGGTGACTTAACCATGATAGACATGCTTCGCGACAGTTACATGTGACTTAATCATGATAGACATGCTTCACGACAGTTACAGGTGACTTAACCATGACAGACATGCTTCACGACAGTTACAGGTGACTTAACCATGACTGACATGCTTCACGACAGTTACAGGTGACTTAACCATGACAGACATGCTTCACGACAGTTACAGGTGACTTAACCATGGCAGACATGCTTCACAACACTTACATGTGACTTAACCATGATAGACATGCTTCACAACACAGTTTTTCTAAGGCGGCGTATCCAGTAAAATCCTTTTTCTTTCCTGGTTTCGGAACTCCAGCTGATGTTGTTAGCAATTGCGTTAAGTGTTATATCACTGAATGTTTGGCCAGAGGGCCATAGTACACAATTAATTTTACTATATGGTCTCTACATTTGTTTCTCAGTACTGAACTTTCCACTGTGTGACAATCAATACAAATCATATGTTAATCTAAAATACCTTCAAAGATGACTTTATGGTTTAGTTCTTGTCAAGGGTTGACCTGCATTTTTTTGAGAAACTGAATTGTAAACAAAACACCAGGCAACGAAACACAGATTTCACTTCCGAATCATCACCATGACCTTATTATTCAATGTGCACTGTCGCCGAAATACAAACAGACAGCCACACCATAAGCTCACATTTTAAAGAATAATCAATTGCCTTTAAATCCTTGCCAAGAATGCCAAAATCTAACTCTAGTATCACCACCAAATTTAGACCGGAAAAAGTGATCTAAAAATAGACTGGGACTACATTCGTGGGTACTGAACCGGATTTTATTAATTGTGTACTGATTCCAGAAAGGGTCAATGTTTTTGTCAACCTTTTATATTTGCATTTTATTTTGCATGCCACTACTGTTTCAACTTCATACATAAAGTCTTTTGAAATTTCCTTGCAAGCAAGACATGTGACAGCTGTCAGAAAGTGTGTAGTGCTGGTGTTCTATAGTGTGCAATTTGAGGTCCAATTGTTCTTAAGAAACCAAAACTAAATTTGCTATATCTTCCTTAATTATAGGAATTTCTCAATGCAGTAAAAACCTAATCGTAATACTTGATAAGGCCTGTCTGAAAATGGTCTTGAAATAAAAAATTATTTATATATTAAATTTTAATGGAAATTTAAATAAATATATAAATTTTAACAACTTTTTATTTTACAAAAAATAAATTTTCATACAAGTTATGACATTCAGTTTGACAAATTTAAGGCAGCAATGTTGATTAATGAATGGTCTTTAAAACAAATGGTAGTTTAGGTCTGTACAACTGATAATATTAATCCCAGGGGTACTGAAGCATGATAGCTCACAGTGATTTTGACAGCAAATTCCAATATGCCTATCCAGATGCATATAGGTGTACATACTAAAGAAACAATGACAGGTACTATGTTCCACATTTATTGTTTCAGGTACTTGGACAGTTGTTTGTATAACTAATATCCCACTCAAATTTAAAGTTTTGATGGGACCACTACCATGTTTTATAGCAAATATGCATTCCATTTTAATGCCGATAACTACAAAAGTCAACAATGCAATATGAAAATACACACTTATAGCAGCACACTGCACATATCCTTATGAGACCTTGTTATCACCATTGGACTACTGAAGAGCTTCCAAATTGATCCAACTCTAATACTTTGTTCCAGATACAAGACTAGACCAGAAAATATATAACATGCTTCACTTAATTCTAAAACAAAAAGGAAGATGTAGGCAAATGAAGTTAAAATGTGTTAGATATGGTGATTTCAATATAACATTCAGGTTGCAAATATGGTTAAAAAAGGTAAACTTGATAGAGTGACACTCAAAGATGTAAAGCAATGGGCATATATTAAAGTGACAAATGCATCCTAAAAATAGATGAAGTTTCTACGAGCATATTTAGCCATTTACAGGTTAAATAACTAATCAGGTAGAGTATGTATCATAAAGTTTAAGGCAATGTTGGAATGGTGAGGTTTGATCATTGGTGCAAACATTGATACATACCAGTATAGTGGAAAGTCAAATGACAATGTACCAAATTAAAATTTATTACTATATGCAATCCTATTCATGAAAGAAAAAACAATTTTAGATATTGTGAGTGAATATAGCAAAATGTGGCCACACAGATCAACTATAGGTACCAATAGATCCTATATCATCAACTAAATGTGAAATTTGCATCCCGAAAACTTGTAAACAAGGATGGATATTTGCATGTGTGGGACATATGCAATGTACTTTTTAAAATCACATGTGCAAACATGATTCAAATAATCTCTTTGAACATTTTTAGTCTATTTTTAAGAGTCTTGGCTACCAAGTTATTAAGTTCAGTGATTCAATGATTCAATGGAATCAAATATCAGCTGATGCTGCAATACCGCCCTCTGTCAAAGTACTAAATTGAAATGTGTTATCATACAGAGGCATATTCATGATGAAAATA
Source organism: Potamilus streckersoni (assembly GCA_016746295.1). Classification (NCBI taxonomy): domain Eukaryota; kingdom Metazoa; phylum Mollusca; class Bivalvia; order Unionida; family Unionidae; genus Potamilus; species Potamilus streckersoni. The sequence continues at coordinate 375,029 of JAEAOA010002311.1, read as the reverse complement.
ACATCTTGGGATATTTTAAGTGCACAGTCAAAATTGAGCCTTACAGATTCACTATAGGTACCATGTCAGCCTAACAATGTCAACTTTTGATTCCAAACATTACAAAATATATGCATATTTGTTCATGTCAGCTATGTAACCATGTTAGGATCAGTTGTAGAAAGTTAAATTCAAATAATCTGTTTGAATATTACTTATGTAATCTTTAAAGTGTCAGATAACAAATATTAGTAGTCAATAATAATGCATAAAGCAAAATAGATCATGAGAATTACCATAATATCATCTGGGCTACAATGTCGCACTACATCAATCAACATCTTAAAGAAACTGAACAATAAAATGGAATGCATTCTGTGTTCAACTTACATCATTTTGCTGTTTTCTTACATGCAATGGTAAATATAACTGGGTAAAGTATATTTTACCCCTCTGACCTGTATTTCATTCTCTGACAGCTTAATATGATTTTGTAGAGAACTTGAACAAGTTCTAGTATAAAGTCTTCATCTCTGTCCTCTCACTAAATACCCTATAACTATAGTTATAAACAATTACTGATAGCTATACAAGCAGATATGTGTTACTCAGGAAGTCACCCCATCATAAACACATAAATTAACTGTTTGAACCCCAAGTAAATAGTTTCAATGACCTAAAGGTACAAAGCAAAACAGAATTTTGTCTTCATGTATTTTAAATGAGGGTCTCATTTTGACTAATAAAGATATTTTCTCTGATCAAATTTGACTAATATCCATCATTTGAGCTTGTATATGGTGTAGGAGTATATATATGCTGATATCATTTAATATCATTCCAAAAAAATATTATATATGTGTATACTTGGTGGAAATTTTTTATTTTTTAATTGTTTTTTTAAATTTCATTTAAATTTTTAAAATTAAAATTATTTTTTTACTTCTAATTTCATTTTTATATTTTTAAAGTCAATATACATAACATCTTAAAATTTCATGTATATGTCATTAATAATAAAAAATTTATATCAGTTTCAAGTTTTTACTGACAGGCCATAGTACACAATTAATTTTACTATATGGTCTCTACATTTGTTTCTCAGTACTGAACTTTCCACTGTGTGACAATCAATACAAATCATATGTTAATCTAAAATACCTTCAAAGATGACTTTACGGTTTAGTTCTTGTCAAGGGTTGACCTGCATTTTTTTGAGAGGCTGAATTGTAAACAAAACACCAGGCAACAGAACACAGATTTCACTTCTGGATCATCACCATGACCTTATTACTCAATGTGCACTGTCGCCGAAATACAAACAGACAACCACACCATAAGCTCACATTTTAAAGAATAATCAATTGCCTTTAAATCCTTGCCAAGAATGCCAAAATCTAACTCTAGTATCACCACCAAATTTAGACCGGAAAAAGTGATCTAAAAATAGACTGGGACTACATTCGTGGGTACTGAACCGGATTTTATTAATTGTGTACTGATTCCAGAGGGGGTGATTGTCGTGCGACCGGGCTTCTGTACAGTTTCTTTGTCGTCCAATCATATATGTGAAGGTTTATCTTTTTGTGTATTTTTTCAGTTTCTCCGACTTACTGATACGGTACAGATCTTATAGGTGAAGAGATAAATTACAGCTTCTGTTTTGCACGTTTTGTTTGGACTATGTATGTTTAGTTTTTCTATAGTCGCTGTGCTAGACAATATCCTGGTCTCTATCATATGTTGACAGGTTTTGCATCTTTTTATCTCCATATGGGCCAGATTGACTGAGGTGGTCTTGACTAGTGACTGTTGTTAGCTTCGCCCTGACTAGGATGTCCTTCAGGCTTTTTGGTCTCCAGTAGGCTACCACGGGTTGCTTCGGAAGGATTAACTTTAGTACGTCCGACGATTCCATGATGGGCCAGTGTTTCTCCATGATTTTACCTACTTTGGGTTGTCTGGGTGGTAGGTCAGGAAAAATGGTATTCTATCAGCCTTCTCCTTCTTTCCATGTTTGAGTAGGTTATCGCGGTTTGTTTGGTTAGCCCTTTGGATTGCTGGAACAAAGTCTGAGTATCCTCTGTGCCTGGTTTTATGGAATGTTCTTAATGCAGTGTTTTTAGTTGACAGCTGGTTGGGAGGAGGTACTGGTGTTTGTCGGCTGGTTTCGAGCAGATGTCTGTATTTAGTTTGTTTTCGTTAAGTCTGGTTGTTGCATCCAGGAAAACGTGGCTTGAGTTGAAGATTTCTGCCATTAATTTTATGGAAGGATGGAAGTTGTTTGCCTTTGATATGAAACCATCCAGACTTTCTCTTCCATGTTTCTACTTCATTTCTATATTGTAATACCAAATTCAACAAAAATAAAGTACTGAGCTCCATTAAGAACTACATTTCTTTTTATAACAATTATAATAATGCTAAAGTAAAAGCATGAAATAATACCTGAAAAGCATGATGCAGTTCAGTATGTTAAAAATACCTTAATGGTATTGTGAAATGAGTTCTGCATGCATAAACAATTTCCAGTTAATGTGTGAAAGATAATATGATGTTAATCGTTGAGAGATGAGATGATGTTTGACCTACAAGACTATAGCATATTTGATCATGTCGATTTTATCTCTCACTTAAATTATCTACCATATGTGTCCTTCCTGAACGTGTGCCACCCACCCACCATTGTTTAGATTGCCGTCTGCACCTCTTATAAATGTGTACTGTGAGTTTTATACTAAATGTGAGTATAAAACCTTGCTCTGGTCATCGTAATATCACGCTTTCATTATGAGTATTAATGAATGCGTCAAGGAATTCATCTAGAAGACAAAAATAGTGCTAAAAGCCATGGGACATAAACATTAAATGAGAAGTTCATGTGTTAATAGTCATTGTGCCCAAATCATTTCCATGTTGGACCGTGCGTGTGTCGTGTTGGAATTTCACATGAATTGTTTAGGAAATTAATTATCTTACCTTCCATGGTTTTGGAATATCAAAGCCAGAAATATGATGCTAGTCCATAAAAGTTGTGACTTCACCCACCCGGTAGGTTTTGTTACTGGAACAGCGGAGATGCAAGGTAGGGATGGAATCAATGTGCCAGTCGAAGAATCACATTTCACTTGTCAGACTTTTGTTGAACAATAAGTTAGAACTGATGTTGTTGTTATTATTGTAAGTTCTTGATCGTGTAGAACTTGTTTTTTTTTTTTTTACTTTAATGTGCAGAAATAGAATCCACTTATCAGGGACTATTTCTAACCGTATTACAACTAATTGCATCACAAATACGTTGTACTCTCGCTCGATTCACATTGAAATTCACTTGTCCGTTTTGTTCAGTTCAAAGTAATTGCAGGTATGAATACACAAATAGGGTTAAAAGTAAAAACGCACACAACGGACATTGAGAGGACAACTTAACTCGATCTAGATTTCATGTTCAGAGGAAGTTTTCCATGCAGTTTGAACAGTTAACTTGGTTACCGCCATAGCTAGCCCTGAGAAGGACAAACAATGATTGGTTAGCTGTGGTCATGTGACTTAAATAGGCGGCTATAAATATGAGTGCACAACAGTGCACTGGCAGATAGCTGTCAGAGCGGCAAAGTATGAACATCTAGATAGAAAAGGATTTCGGCCATAATTTTTACATAACCCCAAAACTTAATAGTATTGTTAGGAGAAATTTTAAGTAGATTTATTATTGAATTTCAATGCCTTAGAATTATCATATAATTCTTTATAAAGCCGCTGCTATCTCCCACCACACTGCTCTGTACTAAAATTATTTATTTTCATTTAATTCACGCTACCATGACAGAATGTGTTATATCCATTATAATAACATAATTTATTTCATCATGATATAGTGTATTATAACGCTGTCTTTTGGCATTTAGACAAACAAGTCTGCTCGGTATTATCCAAAATTAATAGTGTTGTGACAGACACTATGTTAGCTAAGTCACTATGCGAGATTGAATAGCACGTTCTCTCTCACTTATATTTTTATACTTAAAAATCATTTTTAAGTCCCGAACTCTGGTCTTTTCGATATTTAACACACGGGGTGTTACAATATCATCGATAAAGCGTACCCACTGGTATGGTGTACACTCAACCGATAATAAGAGCTGACCCTCCAGTTTTCCCATAAAAATGTTAGCATACAAAAAAGCCATTTTAGTACCCATTGTGGTTTCATTAATTTGGAGGTAATTTTCTTCATTAAATTCAAAGTTATTGAGTTTTAGCACAAGCTCCAGGAGTTGGACCAGAAAGTGTGTGTGTGTGTGTGTGTGTGTGTGTGTGTGTGTGTGTGTGTGTGTGCGTGTGTTGTATACAGTTCTTGCTTCCCATGTTTCTCTACATGCCTGGATCCCTTCGTTATGTGGTATGTTAGTATACAAAGATTGTGACATCTAAGGAAGCAAGTAATGTATCTGGTAGTAATGATTCACTTGCTTTGCTTTTAATGAGATAATCTGTTGCGTCCTGAAGATATGATGGTAATTTGTGGACATGTGGTCTCATAAAATGATCCAAATATTGTGTTATCCAATTGCTAACAACCCCAAATGGAGTTCCGAAACCAGAAAGGAAAAGGATTCGTACTAGATACGCCGCCTTAGAACATTGAAACCAAGCGGTCTAAACCCAAAAGACTAGAACAAGAAAGTTATTCACTAAACGAATTATCCTTTGCAACCGACACATTTTATTTTCAAACTTTTCTAATTCTTTTTAGTATCCTTTAATTACTACTATAGGAATAAAATATCCGGAATGGAATCAAATATTCGGGATATAATTTACGTTACATAAATGTACACAAAGTAATATATGTCGCTATGGCTCATAGATTTCTAATTAAATATAAATATTTCTCAGTATCCGCAACAAGTCTATAGATAGGCTTGTTGAGACATAACGCATATATTGGTTTAATTCATGTAGAAACAGCCATGTAGAGTTTTACAAACACAACGGGGGCCCCGAGTGGCCGAGTGGTCTACAGCGCTGTCCGTTACAGATCACTGCCATCTCACCTCTGTCTGCGTGGGTTCGAGTCTAGGATTCGGCGAATGTGGATATGTGAGAAAGCTTGCCAGTAGCTTCTCGTGGGTCGGTGGTTCTTTCCGGTGATTTCCCGGTTTCTTCCTCCATCATTAATACTGGCCGCCATGAATAGCCTATCGTGTGCTGAAAATGGCGTTACGCCCAACAACAACAACAACAACAACAACAAACACAACGTTTTCTATGTTTTATTTGTTTGTTTTGTCTATGTTTTGTATATGCCTTTGAAAAAGCCTCATTAGGAGCTCAGGCTAATTAGATACTAGTTTTGCATTTTGCACTGTCCGTCGTCAATTTATTGCACACACACACACACACACACACACACACACACACACAAGAAAGCGTATTAAAATGTATATGGAGAACATTGGGGTTTCTGCAAAACAAATAAAATTACGCATGGCAAACGGAGAAAGTTCCTGCCAGCGGAAGACGTTTAAAACACGACATCCGTTCTGAACACTAACGGGTCATTTTCCATTGAATCTTAGCGCTAGTCTACAGGATTTCAGATTCAATATAACACTTGCAAAAGAATCTGACTAACACTCTAACCCGGAAAACATTTATCACCACTATTATACTTCTTCATTTAAATAAATTGAGTGATAAGCCAATGACAATACAGAAATCGAATTTCTTTCTTTTACAATTGCATTATCATGGACTGCGTCAGAGGTATAAGAGCCCATACAACTTTGATAAATCTCGCATTGCCTTTATTTCGACTCAAACATTTATTTTTAATTTTAAAAAAATCAAACAACACGCGTTCTAAAACGAATTTAAATTATCAATTTATGTGGTGGTGATAAATAGAACAACTCTGATTAAAAAGGTCCACGAAGTAGAGTGTGCATGAAACATCAAGGATCTTTAATTACGTCTTTAAAAGTATCATGGGTAAAGCGTTTGTGTCACAGAATAAGGCTAAAAATAACTTGCTTTTGCTTTTAATCTATTTTATGCTTTATTTGTTGTACAGGCGTACAACGTTACCTGGGGTGAATCACTGACTACCGGGTAGAGTGATTTGTTGTACAGGGGTACAACGTTACCTGGGGTGAATCACTGACTACCGGGTAGAGTGATTAGAAATTACATGCAGGCGGAGAGCCATTGGAAAGCATGGATTACGTGGATATTTGACTATGACTATTAATCACTCCTATGGTCTTAAGCTTGATACATTGCAAAACTAAAACACAAGTCATTTGGATTTCGTCAGTGGTAGGCGAACTTTCTACCATCGTCTCAGGCCATAGGGGTAACTATTTCTCTGGATCTTGTTTCCTGTCGGGCGACGTTTCGTTTTTAGCGTTTGTTCTTATTACCATTTTATTAACAAATAGTTTTGTTTTATTGTAGCTTTTTATTTTCTTTTTGGATACGAGTGATCCCGTCGGATGTTATAGTAGCCGTTGGGTTACTATATTAACCTGTTCGATAAACTATTTAAGGTGGTTGGATACCATTGTAGACAGTTCGATATAGACCTTGAATTATGTGAGCCATTGGAGTCTGTTGGATCCAATTGTTGTAGCCCATAGGATAGCGGACATTAAGAAAGCTTAATGAACATTATCAGATATCATGGTACATTAGTGGACTAACGAAGTCTCAGTGGAACTGTTGAAGCCTAGCAGGAGATTCGGTGTTGAATGTGAGTCGACCACAGATTTCGGTTCATATGTCGTATAAACTGTAGTCAGTTTAGGAAGTAGATTCCAGTTGAGGAGCGTATGTTTGTGTTCATTTGCGTTGAACGCAGGAAGTGGCCGAAGTGTCGGAAATAACATTTTGAGTATTGCTCATTTTCATTCAAGAGATTTTGTGAATCTCGGTTAAATACTTTACGAGATTTAAGTGGATCTCGTATTTAATTTTTCATTTTTTTCCCTCATAGCATGTGATAACATTTGTTAGGTTAAATCATATTTTCGTTTTCATTTCATGAGTGTATGTAGAATATTGCATTAGTCAAATGATAGTAGTGTACGTGTAAGAGTCTTTGAATTAGTTTTATATCCATATCTATATACATATATATTTTGTAACGCATTTTATAAATTCATTCATCACTTTGTGTTATTATTCATTTAGTCCAAACAAAGAAATCCCACTCGGTTTCAATTCTGTTACAGTTTGCTAAATAAATATATTAGATAATCTTCTTGGAAGAACGTATTTTCAGCATGGGTAGAATTTCGAACAACCGAAAAAAATATATCTTTAACATTTTTGTATAACCGAGATTGGGGTAGATTTCGAGATCGTATTCTATTTGGAGATTTAAATTAATCTTTCCTGACAAATATTGTAAATGTAGTATTGCTAGTAAAATAAATTATATTTCGAAACAACATGGATTTCATATTTTATTTTAAATGTGAAGGTAATAGGTCTGACCAGTGAGATCGAATAGTATAAGAGTTATTTACTAAATGGAATCGTGTGAAAGCACATTTTATAAGGAAAAGGAGTGATAATGAAAGCTGATTAGTTGAGTAATGTCAAATTTAAAAAACTTACCAATGAATAGTTGAATTTGAAAAAATAATTCCTTCTCGCTCACTCTCGCCTGTGTATGTGTGTGCGTATGCATGCATGTTTGTATGTGTGTGCGCATGCATGCATGCATGTATGTATGTGTGTGTGCGCATGCATGTATGTATGTGTGCGCATGAATGCATGCATGTATGTGTGTGCGCATGAATGCATGCATGTATGTGTGTGCGCATGCATGCATGTATGTGTGTGCGCATGCATGCATATATGTGTGTGTGCGCATGCATGCATGTATGTGTGTGTGCGCATGCATGCATGTGTGTGCGTATGCATGCATGCGTGTGTGTGCGTATGCATGCATGCGTGTGTGTGCGTATGCATGCATGCGTGTGTGTGCGTATGCATGCATGCGTGTGTGTGCGTATGCATGCATGCGTGTGTGCGCGTATGCATGCATGCGTGTGTGCGCATGCATGCATGTATGTGTGTGTGCGTATGTATATAAGCATCTAAGTGTATGTGCATGTTGTTTGTGCACGAGTATGCCATTATATACATGCTCTCATATTTGTTTAAATGCTAATATTTTCCATATATATATATATATATATATATATATATATATATATATATATATATATATATATATATTATATATATATATATATATATATATATATATATATATATATATATATATATATATATATATATATTAATTATCTTGAAAATACATGTAAATGTGTACGTGCTGTTTATTTATAAGTGATAATTTATGTATCTGCGTTTTCATGTATCAGCGTTTTTTTTTTATATTTATGTTGTCTTTGTATCATTTATGCCGATGCTTGATATCTATGTATTTGTGTTGTATATGTATCAGTGTTGTTTATGTTGTGCATATTTACAGATATATCTTAATTCATTTCCGTTTTCATTTTGTTAATATCCTCAATTTTTATCGGACATCATTAATACTAGCGTCTGTGTCAAATGTCTGTCTGCAGTGTCATTCTATTTTGTCAAGTATGTGTCTATATGCAGTGTCAAATATTCGGTACTGTTAAATGTGTCTATCTGCAGTGTCAAACATTCCATCCTGTCAAGTATGTCTATCTGCAGTGTCAAATATTGTAGTTGTTGTTGTAGGGTTTAACGCCATTTTTCAGCACAAGATAGGCTATACATGGCGGCCAGTGTTAATAGTGGAGGAAGAACCCTGGAAAACCCAGGGAAGAAGCACCGACCCACGAGAAGCTACTGGCAGACTTTTTCACTTTCCCACGTTAGCCGAATCCTAGACTCGAACCTACGCAGTAAGAGGTGAGATGGCAGTGATCCGTAACCATCAGTGCTTTAGACCATTCGGCCACTCGGGGGCCCCATGGCAAATATTTAGTCCTGTTAAATATGTGTATCTGTCGTATCGAACAGTCCGTCCTGCCAAGTACTCATATTGTACTTTCGCATATTTTCCGTCAAGATTGAGGATCAAGATGCCAAATAAACGTTTAACGACATTATTAATTTCATTTCATTTTAATAAATCTTTCTTCCTATTCTGTGTACTTCCTGGGTGGGTGGTTTTCTAAATGTGAGGAATCTTTCACAGAACCATATTTTACAATTTTCTGATATAAATTTTCTTTAATAATATTTTTATGTCATTGACAATTCAAATAAATCTCCAGTGTTACTCATTTAAATTACTTGTAAAATAATCTATAAGGTTTTCTTTGTGATAATTATGTTCCTGTTTTGCATATTCTCACGCCTCATTTCATTTCTATTTCTAAAATTTGTTTTGGTTCAATGTCATATTGAAGCCTATAATTTTGACTGACTGGACGAAGTCAAAATAAAAATCAACGTAAGATTTAAATTTATTTGTTTTTGGCATGCTTGTTTGACAATTATTTTTTCCATTTGATTTCTTAGTGATTTTACTGAGTTTAGATAGTGTTTATGCCACGGAACGCCCCAATGGTCTAAGTGGCTAGAGCGTCCGCTTTGGATGAGTGGAAATTTTTAATTAAAATATTAAATAATATAGAAAAAATATTAACTAATTTGTAAACAGAGACAAAATTAAAAATGATTTTATTAATTAATGTCGTATAAGGTTTTGAAATTTAGACCTTTTCGATATACCGTATTAAGGCGGTGAACCCAATAGGTTTCATTTAAAAGACTTTCCATCTCAGAATAAACTATAACAATGTTGAAAGGAAAAATCTTGTAAAGTATTATGGGAACTCTTGCTAAAATGTGCTTAAGAGAAATTATGATCGATATAGTTTGGTTCATACGTTTAGATATTTGTTGACTGGTTTGTCCAATATATTTTATACTTAAGAATTATTGGACATATTTTTATGATAGTAATAATACTAACATTATTTATTTTAATTAAAATATTAAATAATATAGAAATATCAACTAATGTAAACAGGGGACATAATTCAGAAACGTATTTCATTAATGATTGTCATTAATATTACTAACAATAATAAAATTTCTAATTAAATTTTAAAGCATTATTGGACATATTTTTATGATATTAATAAATACTAACATCAAATTAATTTTTTTCTGAAATTCATTCTTATCATTGTCTAGAAAGACAATTTCATGTGTGTGTGTGTGTGTGTATATGTATATATATATATATATATATATATATATATATATATATATATATATATATATATATATATATATATATATATATATATATATATATATATATGAAATCAAGGTATATAGGATCTGGAACGACTGTGTGTATATATGAGAATTAATTACTAGGTCGTCATGCGAGTGTCTGCCACGCACGAGCTCATATAACGATTCAGTGCCGTCATTTTTTGGTGATGCGTGCTTAGTCGTGATTGTATATGGGTTGGTGCGTGCAGGCAAGGCGATGGGTGCCATTTACTCGCGGACCTGGGTTCGAAACTCGGTAGAGTACGAATTTAATTTCTCTAACCTGTAAATTAGTATTGTTTGTATTAAACTATTATTTCTGCCCACTATTATCAAGATTCTACTACAGAATTCAGGGATAGCAGTCTGTTCTGTCTGGTATATATTTATAATTCTTTGTAAAACAAAAATCCTATATACCTTGATTTCTTTTATAGGAATCTGGAACGACTGTGTGTATATATGAGAATTAATTACTAGGTCGTCATGCGAGTGTGTCTGCTACGCACGAGCTTATATAACAACGATTCAGTGCCATCATTTTTTGGTGATGCGTGCTTAGTCGTGACGGTATATGGGTTGGTGCGTGCAGGCAAGGCGATGGGTGCCATTTACTCGCGGACCTGGGTTCGAAACTCGGTAAAGTACGAATTTAATTTCTCTAACCTGTATGATAGTATTGTTTGTATTAAACTATATATATATATATATATATATATATATATATATATATATATATATATATATATATATATATATATATATATATATATATATATATATATATGTTACTGTAGTATGAGGGCTAAGGAGATGAAGTTGAAAAAGAATACATCATACAAAATACGTCAAATATCATTCCACCTGTGTTGCCATGGTAATTCCGTTAAAAGACCGTTAAACTAATAATCCAACATTTGCAGGTTCGATACCCACTAGGACCAGTTGCCTAGGTGTGCCATTTAGAAGAACAGCATCTAGCCCACATTTCTTTGGCATGATATAACCAGTAATGTTAAAAGTGCGTTCGTAAACCAAGGGACCACCTTCCTGCAATTTTCTTCTATTAAATTTATATTTTAGAAATATACTTTTAGATATTCTAAACATGTAGTCTGTACGTTAGAAATATAATAATAATATTGTCCACAATACTACTTGTTATTTTATATTAAGTTTTAAGTAGAAAACTTTAGTTCGCTGTAAGCTCGAATCCTTATGTTGCTAAGTTTGACTCCGCTTGTATAGTACAATCCAATATGGCTGCGCCCATTCCGTCAATCTGACAACGTTAACTGTCGCATCACTGATCTTAAAACTCGAAAATGTCTATGATCAACAATGCATTGCCACTACGGAGGCTTATCATTCCAAGTCTACACAAACTAAGTACATACTTTATCAGCTATTTGGACCTTTTTTTTCAAAAGTATTGCCTTAGGTCTTGCTATATCATTGCATTTTAGTCGGCATGATAAAAGCAGCAATTAAACGCAAGATCTAATGAGCTGCTTACCGACGTTTGATAAAGCAATATATACATTAAATAAATATTATTTGCAATACACATGTGACATACATTATTAAGATAAGATAAACATATAACATGATGTAAACAAGCAAATCACTCTAAAAGAAGAGGTATATAAAAGTGAATTAAGATTGTATTTATAGCATAGATTAGGACTAGAAGCATGCAAAATATATAAATTAGGCCTTAATTTATTTTTTCAAATATGCTGACATATTATTTTAATTAAATTATTTCCTTGAGAGAGTTAATAGTATGGCTCAAAAAAGTGAAATAAATTGTGACACCAGTCATCTGTTAGGTATTTACAAATAATGAATCAGAGATTAAAGTTTGTTTGAGTATAAAGATTTTAAGTTTGAATTAGTTATAGGAGGTATAAGTTTCTTACTGCTTACTACCACATAAAACTTAGGTAAGTACACCTGGATTTTATGGTTTCAGGGAAGTTTCAAACAGATTACTAGCAATTTTCATTTGCACATCAAAAGGGAACAACATATACATGTGATCTCAGTTTAATTTTGTAAGTTTCCCGGTATTTTAATCCCAAACAATAATGATAATATTAATATAGTAATTGTCTGGAGAGGAAAAAATTGTATAAAGTTTGGCTTTATCTAGAGAAGGAGGACAGCTTGCTCTCATGTTTACCTGTCATGATAAGTAATCTTTTGACTGAACTCCTAGGACCTTGGCCAGAGAAATCTATTATATTATTCAATATTACATGATATGCTTTTTTGGGAAAGATGATTGTTGCTAAATATACCTTTATATATTTGCAATAATGACATTGTTGGTGTATGTGTGACTTAAATTAATAGTTCAATAGTACAAGAGAAGCATTATTCAGTAAATAAAATGATATTCAAAGGATGACTTGTAGTTTAAAAATTTATGTCTAGAGAGGTGTGGCTTGAGTGGTCCATATTAATGTTTTTAATAAAATGTTAAATATTAAATAATGCAGTTTTCTGAGTATGATATTATCTTATAAGAAGGAACATAGTATTCCACTTGTTCTTGCATAAAATTCTTAACAATTTTACTGTAATTGGAACAAGATTATAAGTATATTCTGTGTGTATGTATGTATGGTGTTTATAATTTTTAACTAGCTTTAACAATATTTCAGTCATATTGCTACAATGTATGCAGTGTGGCAGTTTATAGTGATGTCTAGCACTGGGGCATCATGACGCAGACATGTAGCATGATGTCCTACCCAGTTACATTTACCTGACACCAGACCGATCAGTCCTAACACTAACCTCTTAATGCTAAGCGTCAAGCAAGGCAGCTGTTAGTACCATTTTTGTAAGTCTACGGTATGACTATACCAGGGATCAAATCCACGACCTCCCACATCTGAGGCAGACGCTCTAACCATTAGGCCACCAGAGCAGTTGTATGTATGTGTGTGTTTGTGTATGCATGCATGCATGCATGTATGTATCTATGTATGTAGGATTTTCATGATCATAAGTCTGTTTTCTCCCTTGGGAGGTCTAGCCAATTTACCAATTAGTGTTGTCTTCACTGCAAAGCTGACACCAGCCTCATGGCAGTCTTCACTTCCTTGGCCACTCCAAAAGAAAGTGAATCCTGAGCCCCATTTCACATAGCTCACCTTCTCCATCTACATAGACATACTGTCAGCAGAGAAGGATTATTAAAGGTAATGGCCAAGTATAGATGTCAAAAAAAAATTTTGTCCATGGTTCAGCAATTCCACCAAGGCATGCAGGCGCGAGTCCAGGAAAATGGAGAGTCATCTGAACCATTCCCAATAACTAATGGCATCAAACAGGTTGTGTTATGTCTCCAACACTGTTCAGTATTTATTTTCTCCACCAGGCTGACTAATTCTTTCAGAGATGGAGATGTTGGAGTCAGCTTCAGGTACTGTACAGATGGAAAACTGTTCAACCCAGGAGGCTACAATTGAAAACCAAGGTTATGACAAACAACATTAGGGAGTTCTTTTTTGCCTGATGATTGCACTATCCATGTTGGCTCAGAACCAGACCTACAATGCAGTGTTGACAAGTTCTCCAGTTCATGCACAAGCTTTGGTCTCACCATCAATACTAAGAAGACTGAAGTACCGCATCAGCCAGCCTCGTAAAGCCCTATGCTGAACCCAACATCACCATCAACAACTAAATGCTCAACGTAGTGAACCACTTCACCTACCTTGGCAGCACACTTTCAGAGTGTCACCATTGACGATGAGGTGAACCTCCACATTGCCAGAGCCAACGCAACTTTTTGCAGATTGTAAGCAAATGTCTGGAATAGAAGAGGCATCAGTATCACGACCAAACTAAAGGTCTACAGGGCAGTTGTGCTCCCCACATTACTTTATGCATGCGAAATGTGGATGGTGTATCAACACCATGCCAGATAGCTGAACGACGTTCACACCACAAGCTTCAGAAAAATAATCAACATCAAGTGGCAGGACAAAGCCCCAGACACCAAGGTACTTGCCCAAACAGGTCTCCCCAGCATTCACACCATCCTGATGTAGTCTCACCTCTTCTGGGCAGGTCATGTTGTAAGCATACCAGACCACCAGCTGCCTAAGGGACTCTTCTATGGTGAGCTCCAGCAAGGATTGCGATTCCACAGAGGTCAAAAGAAACAATTTGAAACAATTTGAAAGCTGCATTGAAAGCGTTCAACATAAACCCTGACTCATGGGAGCAAACAGCTAGCGATCGAGTCACTTGGCGTTCCTATCTACACAAAGGCTCCAAGCTGTGCGAATTGAGTAGAATAGCAGCTGCAGAGATGAAGAGGCAAGGCAGAAAAGCATGTGCCAGCAACCCTCCTGGAGATATCCCACTTATACCATGTCCCTTTTGCAACCGAACCTTCCGTGCAAGGATTGGCCTTATCAGCCACCTGCGCACACACAGAACAGAACCATATCATCTAACTCACAAATAACTAAAGTGGTCTTCGTCGACTCGACAGACGAACAGCAAAATGTATGTATGTGTGTGTTTTTGTATGTATGTATGTATGTATGTATGTATGTATGTATGTATGTATGTATGTATGTATGTATGTATGTATGTATGTATGTATGTATGTATGTATGTATGTATGTATGTATGTATGTATGTATGTATGTATGTTTTTCTTCTCTTCTTTGCCTCTTTTTGTAGAATTTTCTTTTTCTCCCAGCGCAGTTTTGGCTATGTTTCTTTCAAATGTCAAAAAGTTAATATTTTGGGAATTCAGCTTATCTTTGCTCTTTCTCCAAAAACAGTTGGAGTATTCTAGAAGATTCTTAATGTCATTAGTTGGAGAATTGTGTTGAAGCATCATTTGGTTTGGTTTGATTTTGTGGGTTTAATGCCATTGTTCAGCACATGATGGACTATACATGGTGGCCAGGATATTTGGTGGAGAAAGAACCTGTAAAAAATCCATTTAGAGCCACCTACCCACAGAAGGTTGCTAGCAGGCTTTCCCATTTTGGCTGGGTTGAGACTTATGCCATGCAGATATCAGTGATCTATAAAGGCCATGAAGAGCCACTGAAATATAAGCTAAATTTGTAGTTAGTATAGATAAAGTACAATAAAGTTTTGCTTTTAGATACTTGGTTGGCTTAATGTGGTTGATATAGATGTAGTTGGTGTCAGGATTTAGGGAGGAGTAGCACCTCAGGTAGGAGGACTTCTCATGACAGTTTATCCACCTTTTGATCACTTTGCACTCTGCTCTTACCTGTGTCTATAAGATGTTAGCATGCAATTGGGGCCAAACCCTGGCAAATCACTTCAACAAGCAATCTAAACCAGGTGAGGGTCTTAAATAATTAAGTACTTGGTAAATTAGGGCTTGTCTATCTAAGCATGTGCAGACTGGACTCAGCCGATTGTGAAGAGGAAACCACCAGCTGGTTCAATGGGCAGAAAGGCGATACCAACAATGTGCCATAGAGCATGAACAGCATGGCATATAGATAAACATGAAGAGCATGGCATATAAACATGAAGAGCACGCATATAGATAAACATGAACAGCATGGCATATAAATAAACATGAAGAGCATGGCATATAGATAAACATGAGGAGCATCGCATATAGATAAACATGAAGAGCACTGCATATAGATAAACATGGAGAGCATGGCATATAGATAAACGTGAAGAGCACGGCATATAGATAAACATGAACAGCATGGCATATAAACAAACATGGAGAGCACAGCATATAGATAAACGTGAAGAGCATGGCATATAGATAAACATGAAGAGCACGGCATATAGATAAACGTGAAGAGCACGGCATATAGATAAACGTGAAGAGCACGGCATATAGATAAATGTGAAGAGCATGGCATATAGATAAACATGAAGGGCATGGCATATAGATAAACGTGAGGAGCATCGCAGGATACCTAGAAAACCATGGTCATCCATTGCATCCAGACTTATTTCCAGTCATCTTGACCTTGTCTTGCAACTGGGTCCAGATATGCCATGATGAGGGAGTGAGGCTAATGAACTGTGCAATTCTCCCTTACTTTAATTCAAGTCAAGCACAAGTGAAAACTTCAAACTCATACTGCACAATGATGAAGGCCATGTGTGGTGCTAATTGTTGGATGAATCATAGGCTAATTTTGTCCAAGTTCAATCTGAAAGCCTCTCAAGGCTCCTGATAGCAAACTGGAAGATCTTGAGATTGGCCAGGTACAGTACTTTGGAAGAGAATTAAGTGTCCTTTAGAGGCACTGTCTACTCCACTGCACTCTTTCTTCTGGGACAGATGCCATGAAAGAAGCAAGACTGGTTTGATGAGAACACTGAGGAGATAAAGACACTGATTACAGAAAAACACTGTCAACACAGAACCCTTCATCAGTCTTCAAGAGAGCAGCCTTTGCCAGTATGCTCAAGAAAGTTTCAGACAAAACTTCGTAAGATGCAGCACTCCTTGCTAAGCAGTAAAGCAGATGAGATTCAGGCCAATGCAGACAGAAATGACTCTAAAGTGCTTTTACAACACTCTGAAAGCTGTATATGGCTCCTAGTCATCAGGTTCCTCTCCCCTTGTCAGTGCAGATGAAACGTCACTGCTTACTGACAAAGCTCAGATCCTGGAGTGATAGGCCAAACACTTCATTGATGTATTCCACTGTCCATCAGTCATCATCAATGAAGACATAGAATTCTTGCCTTGATGCTGAGCTGAACACTCCACCCAGAATGCAAGAGGTTAAGGAAGCCATCCAGTTGTCCTGCGGAAAAGATCAGATGCCATACCTGCCCAGGTGTTGTAAGCTGAGGGACCTGTACTGCTGCCGAAGCTCACAAACCTCTTCTAAGCAATATGGAATGAAAGAGTGGTCACACAGGAATTTAAAGAAGCCTACATAGTCCATATCTACAGTTGAAAGGGCAACCATCATTACTACATAACCATCGTTACTGTGATAACCACAGAGGAATCTCCCTCCTGTCTATCACTGGCAAGATACTGCATCCAGCTCAAGCATCTCATTTACCATCTTGAGCAGGGTCTACTTCCAGAAAGCTAGTGTGGTTTCATGTAGGCTCTGGGACAGTCATCATCATATTTTTTTCTGCATGATAACTCCAGAAGAAATGCCCAGAGCAACAAAGAGACCTATTCACAACTTTTGTTAACCTGGCCAAGGCATTTGACACAGTCAGTAGAGATGGACTTTGGAAAATCATTTCAAAATTTGGCTGCATGAATATGTTCATCAAATTTATTCACCAGTATGCTAGCGAGATATGGACTGTCTGTAGAAGACATTCCAACAACTCATTCAATTCCACATGAGCTGACTCTGAAGGATTATGCGGATAAGGTGAGATGAAAATAATTCCTGTTTTTGAGGTTCTCATACCATCTATCTTCATGCAAAAGGCTCAAATTAGATGGGTAGGACATATTGTCTGCATGCCCAAGGAACAGATTCCAAAGCAGCTGCTCTGTGATGAACGCTTTGGAGGACAAAAGAAGCACTTCAAGGACTGACTGAAGGTGACCTTGAAAAAACTGCATATCAACAGTGCTGCAGGGGAGGCCCTTGCATAAGACCATTCCTCCTGGTGCAGCAAGATCATGTCTGGCACCCACACAGCTAAACATTAGAATATTGCGAAGGTAAAAAAGGGATTTTATTAGGATTCATCTCATTGTCACATGTCCCATACAGTGTGGCCGGTTTTATTGAAACATTTTAGGTTAAATATGTAGTTGGTATAGATGCACATAAAGATTTTACTTTTATCCAATGACCCAATTTTTGAAAAATTATTAATAAAGGTTTTATAATTTAAATTTTTAATTTAATATTTATGCAAACCATCAGCATATTACTGCTTGTAGATGAGTAGGAAATATTTAGATCTTTCATTATGCCAAAGGTCCTGATAGAGCAGGAGTATATTTTGCTTGCCATATAAGAAAAATATTTCACCAAAGAAAAGACATGGATGAATTTGCATGTCTGTTCGCACATGTACAGCTAGCCTTAAGTGCAAATCTGTACTGCATGCACAGCTAGCTTAAAGTGCATGTCTGTACTGCATGCACAGCTAGCTTAAAGTGCATGTCTTTTACTGCATGCACAGCTAGCTTAAAGTGCATGTCTGTTACTGCATGTACAGCTAGCTTAAAGTGCATGTCTTTTACTGCATGTGCTGCTAGCTTTAAGTGCATGTCTGTACTGCATGCACAGCTAGCTTAAAGTGCATGTCTCTACTGCATGCACAGCTTTCTTAAAGAGCATGGCTGTTACTGCATGTACAGCTAGTTTAAAGTGCATGTCTGTACTGCATGCACAGCTTTCTTAAAGTGCATGGCTGTTACTGCATGTACAGCTAGCTTAAAGTGCATGTCTGTACTGCATGCACAGCTAGCTTAAAGTGCATGTCTGAACTGCATGCACAGCTAGCTTAAAGTGCATGTCTGTACTGCATGTACAGCTAGCTTAAATTGCATGTCTTTTAGTGCATGTGCTGCTAGCTTAAAGTGCATGTCTGTACTGCATGCACAGCTAGCTTAAAGTGCATGTCTGTACTGCATGCACAGCTAGCTTAAAGTGCATGTCTGTACTGCATGCACAGCTAGCTTAAAGTGCATGTCTGTACTGCATGCACAGCTAGCTTAAAGTGCATGTCTGTTACTGCATGTACAGCTAGCTTAAAGTGCATGTCTGTACTGCATGCACAGCTAGCTTAAAGTGCATGTCTGTACTGCATGCACAGCTAGCTTAAAGTGCATGTCTGTACTGCATGCACAGCTAGCTTAAAGTGCATGTCTGTACTGCATGCACAGCTAGCTTAAAGTGCATGTCTGTACTGCATGCACAGCTAGCTTAAAGTACATGTCTGTTACTGCATGTACAGCTAGCTTAAAGTGCATGTCTGTACTGCATGCACAGCTAGCTTAAAGTGCATGTCTGTACTGCATGCACAGCTAGCTTAAAGTGCATGTCAGTACTGCATGCACAGCTAGCTTAAAGTGCATGTCTGTACTGCATGCACAGCTAGCTTAAAGTGCATGTCTGAACTGCATGCACAGCTAGCTTAAAGTGCATGTTTTTACTGCATGTGCTGCTAGCTTAAAGTGCATGTCTGAACTGCATGCACAGCTAGCTTAAAGTGCATGTCTTTTACTGCATGTGCTGCTAGCTTAAAGTGCATGTCTGTTACTGCATGCACAGCTAGCTTAAAGTGCACGTCTGTACTGCATGCACAGCTAGCTTAAAGTGCATGTCTGAACTGCATGCACAGCTAGCTTCAAGTGCACGTCTGTACTGCATGCACAGCTAGCTTCAAGTGCATGTCTGTACTGCACTTACAGCTAGCTTAAAGTGCATGTCTGTACTGCATGCACAGCTAGCTTAAAGTGCATGTCTGTACTACATGCACAGCTAGCTTAAAGTGCATGTCTGTACTGCATGCACAGCTAGCTTAAAGTGCATGTCTGAACTGCATGCACAGCTAGCTTAAAGTGCATGTCTTTTACTGCATGTGCTGCTAGCTTAAAGTGCATGTCTGTACTGCATGCACAGCTAGCTTAAAGTGCACGTCTGTACTGCATGTACAGCTAGCTTAAAGTGCACGTCTGTACTGCATGCACAGCTAGCTTAAAGTGCATGTCTGAACTGCATGCACAGCTAGCTTAAAGTGCATGTCTGTACTGCATGCACAGCTAGCTTAAAGTTCACGTCTGTACTGCATGCACAGCTAGCTTAAAGTGCACGTCTGTACTGCATGCACAGCTAGCTTAAAGTGCACGTCTGTACTGCATGTACAGCTAGCTTAAAGTGCATGTCTTTTACTGCATGTGCTGCTATTTTAAAGTGCATGTCTGTACTGCATGCACAGCTAGCTTAAAGTGCATGTCTGAACTGCATGCACAGCTAGCTTAAAGTACATGTCTGTACTGCATGCACAGCTAGCTTAAAGTGCATGTCTCTACTGCATGCACAGCTAGCTTAAAGTGCATGTCTGTTACTGCATGTACAGCTAGCTTAAAGTGCATGTCTGAACTGCATGCACAGCTAGCTTAAAGTACATGTCTGTACTGCATGCACAGCTAGCTTAAAGTGCATGTCTGTACTGCATGCACAGCTAGCTTAAAAAGCATGTCTGTTACTGCATGCACAGCTAGCTTAAAGTGCATGTCTGTTACTGCATGTGCTGCTAGCTTAAAGTGCATGTCTGTACTGCATGCACAGCTAGCTTAAAGTGCATGTCTGAACTGCATGCACAGCTAGCTTAAAGTACATGTCTGTACTGCATGCACAGCTAGCTTAAAGTGCATGTCTGTACTGCATGCACAGCTAGCTTAAAAAGCATGTCTGTTACTGCATGCACAGCTAGCTTAAAGTGCATGTCTGTTACTGCATGTGCTGCTAGCTTAAAGTGCATGTCTGTACTGCATGCACAGCTAGCTTAAAGTGCATGTCTCTATGGCATGCACAGCTAGCTTAAAGTGCATGTCTATTACTGCATGCACAGCTAGCTTAAAGTGCATGTCTGAACTGCATGCACAGTTAGCTTCAAGTGCATGTCTGTACTGCATGCACAGCTAGCTTAAAGTGCATGTCTGAACTGCATGCACAGCTAGCTTAAAGTGCATGTCTGTACTGCATGCACAGCTAGCTTAAAGTGCATGTCTGAACTGCATGCACAGCTAGCTTAAAGTGCATGTCTGTACTGCATGCACAGCTAGCTTAAAGTGCATGTCTGTTACTGCATGCACAGTTAGCTTAAAGTGCATGTCTGTACTGCATGCACAGCTAGCTTAAAGTGCATGTCTGTTACTGCATGTACCGCTAGCTTAAAGTGCATGTCTGAACTGCATGCACGGTTAGCTTAAAGTGCATGTCTCTACTGCATGGACAGCTAGCTTAAAGTGCATGTCTGTTACTGCATGTACAGCTAGCTTAAAGTTCATGTCTGAACTGGATGCACATTTAGCTTAAAGTGCATGTCTGTACTGCATGCACAGCTAGCTTAAAGTGCATGTCTGTACTGCATGCACAGCTAGCTTAAAGTGCATGTCTGTACTGCATGTGCTTCTATCTTAAAGTGCATACAAAATGAAACTGATTTGAATTCTAGCATCAGCCAGGTTTGGGACACCATGATGTATCTTCAGGTGATAATTGTACACTAATACATCACCCCAATTACCTCAGCACTAAATAACCTGTTTAAGTTATGCGAATGATCCAGATATCCAATTTAAATTATTATCATAAAAATTGTTGTACATAGCCAGTGTATTTAATGTCACTGCATCACACCTGCTGTACCTTTTTTCTCCTTACTTTACAGAGAATGCCGCCTACACATACAACTGGACTGCAGATGAAGATAAGCTTCTGCCTGAACACTTTAAGAAACGAGCATGGGAGTTTATGACAAAAGATCCAGAACCCGTTCATTATATTCCAGAGCAGGGCAGATGGAAAATGGACCCCAGATTTAAATACAGGTGTGAAAAGTTGTAGAATTGATAAACTGCTAAGAAATGTCATTAGAAGTTGTGGAAAAGTTGCATTCTCTCTCTTTTTTTTATTCTTATGAAATGTTGGATGAAATCTACCATATACTTTAATGATTACATGTGTAAAATCAGGGTTCAGCAAATTTAAAACCAGAGGAAGAATCTGTTTTCATGGAAAAAATAATTATATACATGTAATTATAAGAAGTGGAATAACATAGGTAAAAGTGCAAGAACCCTTTTTTACAATACAGAAGCGGATGATCGCATAATTATTAAACAGAATGGAATCAAATCTGAGTGTGAAGAGATATTTAAAAACTTATAAAAAAAATTCATGACAAAAGAATTTAGTTGTAAATTGAGACTAGGTGAATTTTTTTTGACCACTAAGGATAAAAAAAAGAAAAAGAAATACTCTTGGTTTGAAATAAAAAAATGGGATATAATGCAACTAATGAAGTACAAAGTGTGTGTGAACACAAGCTACTTTGGATTTATATGGCAATATTCTGCATGGCATTGGAATAAAAGCAGTCAGGTTTTGGCTAAACAAAGAAAGTGAAAGTTTATGTTCAGTATTTAATCATGAATTTTTAACTGAATGCTTTAAAGTAGTACTCAAGTGCAATATAATGAACTTTAATGGAAATTGTTACATACATGTGACAGGGTCTCAAACCAGTAGATTTACAAATTTTGATCAGTAGATTGGCTTTTAAACCAGTTTTCTATTTTTTATTGGCATATATTTTGATGTTCTGAAGAGTATTGAGACCAAACTAAATTCTTTTTTGTGGCTATAATACACATTCACTTAATAGTATAACAAAATAGCAATTTTTGAAAATAAATTGGATTTAGATTTTGATGTAATAATAATCGATACGAGGAAGCATATTGTAAATTATTGTAAAAGGAAGAGTTGTTTATCTTAGAGTTCATTGCAGTGATATTTTTATTAGCCTCTAATTTAGCATTTTTGTTTCCATCACAAGGTTACTGTCTGGTGACCACTGATGATGTTTATTTAGCTTCACACTTATCAGTCTCTCAGTTGATCTCTGGTCCAGATTTCCCCCTGAATCACTTTGTATTTTGTGAAGAATGGATGATGTGTATCCGAGTTAGAATGTTTTAATGATGAGACAACTATGCTCAGCCTGCAAAGGACTTCTAGGTTCAGTTTAATATTGGTGTTCCTGACTTGGACTTAAATATGTATTCCTGACATGGACTTAAAGATGTAGTCCTAACATGGATGTAAAGACATAGTCCTGACTTGGACTTAAAGATGCAGTCCTAACATGGATGTAAAGACATAGTCCTGACTAGGACTTAAAGATGTAGTTCTGATAAGGACTGAAAGATGTAGTTATGACATGGATTTGAAGATGTAGTCCTGACATGGACTTGATGTAGTCTTGACTTGGATGTAAAGATGTAATCCTGACTTGGACTTAGGAATGAAGTCCTGACATGGACTTAAAGATGTAGTCCTGAGTCTGATCCTATAGGATTTCTTTTTCTTCATTGTTCAGATCCAAATATTTGCTGGCAAGTTTCACAACTGTAAATAATACAAAAATAAACATTTATTTAAACTTTAATAAAATAATGAAAAGTACATGATGTATTCATACCTCTATGAATAATTTATTCCAGCTGAAAAATTCATTATACTGTTAAATGATATATTTTTATCTTGGGATTGAACTAAATTTATGTGTGTGAGATACAAAAGATGCACATGTTTAAAACACAAACTTGAGACTTTAAGTTACAATATGAAATAGAAACTTTTAGTTTTGTGAATTCTGACACATGTCCAAAAGTATAGAATGTTCTGAATAAATTCCAATATTGAATGTGTTAATATACCAGTAATCTTTAATGTGCTAATTTTAGTACCAGTAAAATTTCTGTATCAGAATGATATAATCCAGAATGTCTTTGAATGAATTCACAATAATCCCAAAGTAGTAGCTAACCCAAAAGGTGAGTCAGCTTTTTTGTAATTCCAAATAATAATTAAAAGAAATGATTCCTCTTAAATTATATCTGAACACAACAATAAATGCTACCACAGGCTGAACTTACAACAGGAATGAATACTTGTTTACCTCATTATATGTATATATTACAGGTTAGAGAAGTTTAATTTGTACTCTACAGAGAATCAAACCCAGGTCTGCTGGTAAATGGCACCCATCACCTTGCCTGCATGCACCAACCCATATTCCTTCATGACTAAGCATGCATCACCAAAGAATGATGCAACTAAATCTGTGTTATATGCACTTATCTGTCACATGACGACCTGGTAACTAATTCTCATCTACACAGTCATTCCAGATTCTTATGAAAGAAATCAAGGTATATAGGATAAATTATAGAGAATTATAAATATACCAAACAGACAGCAGAAAGTGCTATTCCTGGATTCTATAGAAGAATGCTTGATAATAGTAGGCATATCATAGTACACACAACATATCAGTTTTGGGGTTTAGACACACGAATCATGCTTAAAGTTAATGGGGGCTGCATCTGTGATGACTTTTTTGGGTTGGTATATGAATTTCAGCCCATGATAGGCAGATGGAGAATGAACATGGAAAAACCCTGAACAGGACATCAACCATTGGGAAACTAGCTTTCACACAAATCCATATTAACATCTGGGTGGGGTGGTGGTGGCAAGGAAAATAAAATCATGACACTAAGGCATGTAAGTGGCATTTTGACTCCTGATTCACTTTTGAAGGTGAGTATAGAGGGAAATTGAGGTATATGCTGTAAAAAAGCAGGGGATTTGTGATTTACAATTTTTAATTTTCCAACAGGATCCCTGTTCAGAATGTACCAATCCGAGTCCTGTTTCCCAGGGAGAGCAACAATGGTCTCTGGGGTGGAGAAGGAGTCATTAAGGGTTTTGTGAAGAAGGAAAAAGATTCTGTTAGGTAAGTTGTAGTAGCAGTGGTAAATGATGCGGATTATGACAATAATTGTGAGAATGATGATAGTAATAGTGGTGATGATGATAAAGATGACAGTAATAATGATGATGATGATAATGGTAGTGATGAAGAATACAAAAATGTATGTCTAAGTTGAAGATCTTTGTTCTGGCTTTTTTTTGAGGTACAGTGATGTTGCTATCTAAGATATAAAAATTAAATTTTAATTGTTATGTGTATTTAGTACTATTATTAATATAGTTAAATTTTATTTATATCTGCTTATATTTAGTGATATCTAACAGGGTGAATGAATTAACAAAAGGTTTTATGTTAACTGAATTCTACATGTAAAAAATCCTCAGAATTTGTTTATTTTTTTACTTTTCAGGGATACTGACACATTTTTGTCTGATTAAAATTTTGATTGAAGCAGATATTTTTGAAAAAAGAAACTTTTTTTAAAAATGTACATTGAACTGCATATCTGCATTAAAAACAAATATCCTACATTGAAAACTCAAGATATCCTGCAGTACTCAAGTGGCCTTGCCGTAAGAGCATCAACCTTGGCTATAGGAAGTATGGGGTTCGAATCTGGTCAAGTCATACCAGAGACTTACAAAAAATGGTACTAGCAGCTGCCTTACTAGGCGTGCAGTATTAAGAGGTTAATGTCAGGATAATGTGACTGGATGGGACATAATGCTACATGTCAGCCTGGTGTCAGGATAATGTGACTGGGTGGTATATCATGCTACATGTCAGCCTGGTGTCAGGATAATGTGACTGGGTGGGACATCATGCTACATGTCAGCCTGGTGTCAGGATAATGTGACTGGGTGGGACATCATGCTACATGTCAGCCTGGTGTCAGGATAATGTGACGGGGTGTGACATCATGCTACATGTCAGCCTGGTGTCAGGATAATGTGACTGGGTGGGACATCATGCTACATGTCAGCCTGGTGTCAGGATAATGTGACTGGGTGGGACATAATGCTACATGTCAGCCTGGTGTCAGGATAATGTGACTGGGTGGGACATCATGCTACATGTCAGCCTGGTGTCAGGATAATGTGACTGGGTGGGACATCATGCTACATGTCAGCCTGGTGTCAGGATAATGTGACTGGGTGGGACATCATGCTACATGTCAGCCTGGTGTCAGGATAATGTGACTGGGTGGGACATAATGCTACATGTCTGCCTGGTGTCAAGATAATGTGACTGGGTGGGACATCATGCTACATGTCAGCCAGGTGTCAGGATAATGTGACTGGGTGGGACATAATGCCACATGTCTGCCTTAAGATGCCTCAGTGCTGGACATCACAATAAACTGCTACACTGCAGACTTTATAGAAATATGACTGGAAAATTGTTAAAGCTACATTAAAAATACACACACACACACACACACACACAGATATCCTGCCTTGGAATTTCAGATGTCATGCATTTAAAATTCAGATATTCATGATTGGAAACTTGGATATCATTGGAAACTTAGATATTCTGCATTAGAAACCTAGATATCCTGCTTTGGAAACTTAGATATCCTGCATTGGAATTTCAGATGTCATGCATTTAAAATTCAGATATTCAGGATTGGAAACTTGGATATCATTGGAAACTCAGATATTCTGCATTAGTAACCTAGATATCGTGCTTTGGAAACTCAGATATTCTGCATTGGAAAGTCAGATTTTCTGCATTTGCAAAGGATAACATTTTGTAATACTGTATGTATTTGTACATAAGTCTAAGCACCAACTGCAAACAATTTAAAAACCCTGATTTGCAAGAGCATTATATAACAGCAGGTCAAGATCTGTCTTGTTTGTTATATTGATTAGACCTAACAAAAATCTGCAGAGGCCTGTATCTGTTGGCACAATATGTAATGGCAGATCTGAGTTTATGTAGGTTGCAGTTAAATCTGACTTGTAAGCTAATATATACGATAATTTAATTTTTCTTTATAGACAGGCTTTATGTAAAAGGAATTCTGACCACTGCATATTCCAATTTCAGCAACACAAGTCCTAAATTAATTCAAGTTTGAGTCAGGCTTAGATTTAATCTGATTGCTGGAATTTAGACCTTTAGATTTAATCTGATTGCTGGAATTTAGACCTTTTAGACTTAAGGTTTGAATTATGTTCTATTGATGAAAAACAGATGTGGGTTAATACAAATGAAGTTCAATATTCAAAGACGTGGACAGAGTTTAAAAATAACAAATTTCCAAGGTTGGTCCATATTTATATTGCAAATTTGTCTCCATTATGTCTTCGAACCAGTATGGTCCACTCCATGAAAGATATTTTGTTCTCTTGACCTGATTTTTCCTTTAAAATTGACATTTTTTTCTTTCATTTATTTACATCAATATCAGTAATATTTATTCTGAGTTAGGCAAATTATGCTTTAGTTTTTATTGTAAAAATATTTATATTTTTGGCTAAGAAATGTTTCTTATTATCTTTCTGTAGTCTGATAATGTCTTATATATAGACTAAATAAAATCACCAAACTGGTTTTTATGTACTTAGCATGTAGACCAATGTTTTGATTTTGTGTTAAATTTAAAAGCACAGTCCTTGAAAACATTTATTCTGATGGGTATTTCTTGGATCAGTATATGTTTCCATGTTTGCAAGGTATGATTTTAATTATAATTCAGGCATGAATGTACTGTCTTTCTCATTTCAGAGTGCCTCACCTGTGGTTACCTCGGTTAAGAAGGGCCATATTGTACAGTGAGATTTTGGACAGATACATGAGTATAATGGTCACAGGGAGATGCTTGGATCTCATAGATGAGGTTTATGGATTGGATAATTATATACTGAAGGTAGTGTTCAATACCGGTATTAATATCACATACCATCTGTACTTGCTTATAAGTCTTCTCAAACTGCAAAGATCCTGTTCTGCCATAGAATAATGTCCCTGCAGAACAGAGTCTGTGTTGTCTGTTCTACTGAATACTCATAACAAAATGTACAGACTTAGATCTGCTTGCACATTATATGACAGCAGATCTGGGTCTGTGCAGTTTGCAGTTGGACTTGTCTTATAAGCAAGTACATGTGGTTCTCATTGATTGACCAAATGATCGGTCATTATTATTGTTCTACTAGATTGGTATCACATTTCCATAATGGAATCGTCAATGATTTTAAGATTTTGTATTAAACAGCTAAACCAAATTGAATAGTCCAATGCCCAAATGGAATAGCCCAATGCCCAAATGGGATAGCCCAGTGCCCATAGCCCCTCCATCATTCCGAGTGAGTTGCCAGTGTACAGAGCAAAGCATGTTACCAATGAATAGGAACAGTACTATTTGGTACTATTTCATTGTAGATATTTTTTGCAGCATTCAGAAGATGAAACTGCTGATTAATGGTTTACATCTTGGACCTGGAGAATTGTGTTTTTAATAAAGTCAAATCAAAGCAAATTTTAACAAGATCATACACTATTTCTTTGGCAGTTTATTATTAGAAGAGTCAAATACACACATAAAATTAATTTGAATCATTTATGTATTATTTAAAATTTAAACTAGAGAAGTTTCAACAGCCAAAATAATAGTAATAAAATATGGCCATTTCAGTCAAGTCTATTTTAAGTGAGCATTATAGGGCATTTCATGGTTGCAATGGAGTTACTGATCATAGGGCTTAAAATTACCTCCCTTAGTTCCAATGTCCATGACCACCAAAAATGTCCAGTTACGGATAGTTCAAAATCTTAGCTGTACTACAGATCATTATGGTTAAACCATTGAATAAATTATATCTGTATAACATCTTTTTTTCATACAAGGAGAATAATTATAGACATTACATAAGATGATTGGAGATGCAATTTTTTGGAAATGGAGGTGCAATTTTGGTTGTAGAGAAAATTACACAGCATTCCCAGTGATCATTCATGGGATTTAAGCTAATTGGAGACAATTTTATTTTTATTTTTTTAACTATAATATTATTGTAGTGGTTTTAAAAAATAAACATTTTTTCATTATTCTTCAAGCGAGATAAATTGCTGTAACAATCATTTTACACAGTGATACATTTTTGCACAATCAAATAATTTAAACTAGAGCATGAGGTAGTAGAGGAAAGATAATGAAGTTTTGAAATGGGCAGAGAACATTTTTTTGAAAGCTAGGAACAGCGCAAGTTACCGAAAAAATAAAAGATGAAAAAACAGTTGATCAAATATTGATAGAATTTCTTTTAAAGATAGTGATATATCAATCTTGCTTGCGGAATGTGAGCGGTCTGTCACATTTTTTTTTATCTACATCTGTCATCTTTATTGATTAAACTATCCAGAAGTGAGTTGCACCAATACGACCCCTGGTGTTTTCAAGGGGAGATCATAACCGTGAAATGATCTATAGCATGCAGACTTTTTTCTCATAATATTTCTCATTTATTGATGGTATGTAAACATCAGGTCTGATAAAATTTATGTAATCTTTTTTTTTTTTGGCTTGAGATGCTTTCAGCTATCAAAGTCAGTGGCATGCTGACAGTAATAGAATAGTTTGTGTTTCTAATAAGACCCTTAATGTGTATATCTCTTCTAGCCTTTGGGCTTGAAATACCAGTCAAAATATGTTAAGGGACATAACTCAAATTCTAACCCTGATTAAATGTTTTGAGTCGGAATGGTTACTTCCCTTGATATAGTTGGAAAGTCTCTTGGTACCATTTAAAACAATTAAGAATTGATATAATGCTTATCAAATGAAATTGCTGAAATATTTTTCAAACTATTTTATTACAAATTTTTAATGAATTTTCTGTTATTAATGTGCTTAGAGGGATTGAATACCTGGTAAGTTTATCCCTTTGATTCTTTTGAATCAAAGTCATTACTATTCTCAATTCTTTAATCTTAGCCTTGTCTTAAGTAATCACTAGTTTTTCATTTCATTAGTGATTATTTATCTGTCTCTCAGTCCATCAGTAATCATTTGTCTGTCTGTCTGCCCATCTGTGATCATTTGTCTATCTGTCCATAAGTAATCATCTGTTTGTCTGTCTGCCTATCAGTGATCATTTGTCAATGTGGTGCAGTTATTATGTACTTTTGAGAGGTAATGGTGAAACATGCACTCTGGAGAGAATGTTGGCATATCTATATGCTACTTTCATGTAATGTGGCTGACATTTCTTTGGATATTTTACTTTTGGAAATTTTAAATAATCTTAGCACACTGCTAACTAAAATGACTGCTCTCTTGTGCTCCAAAAATCAACCTGAATTTGTCTAAAGTACACTCTCCTTGGCAACTCTTAAAATAGGGAAATAGGGAAAATGAATTTTGCCAGACTAGACAATACCTTCTTTTGAAAGTGCAATGAATGAATTGCCTAATATATAAAATGTAAAAAAAAGTTATCAGCTCTTCTTTTACAATTTGGCTATGAAGTTGGGGAAGTGAAAATGAGCAGGTGGAGCTGGCACTTTTTTGAAAGGTGCACATCTGGAGTAATGCCAAGCTGTATACTCTGTAACCCATATTACACCCATCAATCATACACCAAAATAAAGGGAATTTAAGGTTCTTTGAACAATACGTAAGATATACAATGTATTTTTTAAATAGACAGTATAACTAGTGAGAAAACATGGGGAAATTCTTTTTCTTATAACTTCTAACCCTATGCTAAATATGAAACTCTAGAGCGCCACCTATCTGTCTGGAACCACAGTAGTGCTTAAAGAACAGATAGACCTAGGGCTGGTAACTTTAAAAAAACATTACAAGACCTGACTCAAATTCCACAGGCCCTAACTACAATTTCCATGTGCCCAAATTGCCTTTTTTAGTTTTATTTGTCACACAAAATTGCAACTACTGTATTTCAAATATGAAAATAAGGAAACAAAATTACATTAAACTGATTTGTCTGATTATTCAGATTTCAAAATATTTCCAGTAAAGATAAGTTTTTCTCCTGGTCCTGATGTCAGCCTGCAATTGCTCCATCAATTCACTCGCTGGTCATCATCGGTATTGATGTTCATTAGCATCTAAAACATTTTTGTTTTCACTTTTAATGTTGTTCATAGGTGTCACTTGAAACAGTGTTGCATTCCACCAGTGTAAGCACAACTTTGAAACATCTTGAACAATACAATTAAACAAAGCAACAAAACAAATTAGGTAAGTGTTACTGCCAAAATAATTTTTGGATGGTCTTTAATTTTTATCTTCACTCTGCATGAGAGCTAATTTCAATCAAAGGTTCAAAATTCATTATGGACCACATTTGATCCCTTTTTAATACCTATTAAAAAGCATACTGTATTTGGATTCAACTTACTGGATTGTAACATTACACTTAACGTTTTTCGCACTTAGAGTAAAAAAAAATATAAAAACAATAGGTTACCAGACTATGACTAATGAATCACGGTATCTTGTTTAAATGGAGAAAAAAAATTGTTTTATCAGTCTGGTAGTTGCAACATTGATGATTATAACTGGACGTAATGTCAAGATCACATGGTCAGCATTGGCTAAATATAGAAACAGGGTACTAGACAAAGACCGAAAAATCACGTGACAACACAACTTCTCGCTTCTTTACGAAGAAAGCATTTCGTCC
Organism: Potamilus streckersoni; assembly: GCA_016746295.1. Taxonomy (NCBI): domain Eukaryota; kingdom Metazoa; phylum Mollusca; class Bivalvia; order Unionida; family Unionidae; genus Potamilus; species Potamilus streckersoni. Next base: position 343,587 of record JAEAOA010002311.1, on the reverse strand, counting down.
ACTCAACAAATGTGTCGTCTGCATAATTAAAATGCATACAGTTAGCAACATCGAATAACTCTTTACCAAACATTAACATGTCATCACGTAAACGAAGATGATTATTTCAGAAAACATCGGTTATTATAGTCTACGATATCAGGTGAGGTGGGGAGGGGGACTGGCCAAACAAATTTAGGTAGAAAAGACTTAAATAAAACAATTTTATGTTGAAAAGACTCGAATAAATAACATCATAACCGATAAGTTATTTAGCAGCAGTGGAAAAATGGAGCAAATGGAAAGAGAATTTCGTATGTACCAAGATTCAAATGACGTTTTTTAATGGTTCTGCAATGCGCATGACAACACCCGCTCCCATATCACGCTTATGCCAAGAATAAGAACTATTAATGCATATCCAATTTAAATAAGTCAACTATTATAGCACAAGAACCGTTCAATAGTTAATGTTGCTTTTAAACGAACATATTAAATGCTTTGCAAAATGAAGCTTTCTTACTACGTACATATACTTCTCACAAAAAATTTAGTCCTTCTCTGGAAAGGCCACCCGCCTTATAAGGCCACTTGCCTTATAAGGCCACTTTCCCGGTGCAGAAGGGGTGGCCGTATAAGAGGGGGACTACTGTACACATGTTAGCCTTAATCTGGCTACTCTGCGATGCATTGTTGCACTGGTTGCAATGACTGCAGGAACAGTTTCAGTTCCCATTAGACTGGTTCTGGCTGGTTTCTGTAATGGATGGATAGAATGCATTAAAATACTTTTGCAGTTTTTCTTTAGTTTGTTAAATTACAGAAGTGGTATATTTTAACTATAAAACTATATGCTGCATATGGCCTTTAAAATACATTGTGTCTTCCAGTAGGGAGAATCAAATGTATTTTAAAGCCAAGTGAGCAATAATAATCCATGCAATCTTCTCCCATTCAACTTTTATGAAAAACTAGTCATGCAAGGATGTTATGTCTCATGTTTCAGGAAAATCTTTCCATTTTCAAGTGTTGTAAATTTATGATTTGAAATTTTGCTTTTTATTTTGACAGTAAAGTAATCTTTTCTTCTTTTGTTTAAACAGCATGTCAGATACAATAGCGAAAAGCTGTGTTGATTCACAGTTTTAAAATAAAATATTTTGCCTTGTTAGTAAATTATTAAAGAATTGGTCAGCATACGGTAATACACAAGTTTTCTGGCAGTGCTTCTAAGAGACAGAAAAACTAAGGACTTTTAATCTCAGGTATCAGGCATGGATCTGTAACATGAGTTATGTAAAATTTTGTACCACATGAAAATTTGTATCCCATATTTATTCCCCATGAAATTTTATTCTCCATGAGAATTTGTACCACATGAATATTGGTACCTCAGAAATATTGACACCCCCTGAGAACTGATACACAATAATTACTGTTACCCCATAAGATTGGTACCTCATGAAAATTGATATTCTATGAAAATTGATACACCATGAAAATTGGTATTAATGAGAAATAGTTGTTTCAGTCCATTTTACAACGCTAAAGCTGATATTGATGTTAAATAAACTTTCCATGTAACATTTTTATCACCTTAGGATCCTGAAATTTTGTAATGTTAATGCAAAACATAAACTTAATTTAACGTTGGTAATAGTTTGAAAACACTGTAATTGTTTCAAACTATTACCAACGTTAAATTAAGTTTATGTTTGAAACAATTACATTGTTTTTTTTTGTGTCTAAAAGTGAGATCTGTTGGATATACATTTTCTTGATGCAGCTTAATGTTGAAGCAGATTTTTCCAATTGATAAAGTTTCAGAATTTTTTGATAGGTCAGATGTATAAATTTTATTGTTGCTAAATTTTCTCATTGTGAAATTTGCAAGATTAATTTTCATAAGTTAGTGATTTATTTCATATTATTTAAATCATTTATGTGAAGCTAAGATTTCATAACTTCAGAACAGGTTGCAAAAAATCATAGAAATAAAACCATATTGAAAAGTTCCATATATACAATGTTTAACATGATTTCTGCGTTGTTTTATACAATAAGTCAAATGTTGGGCTTGGTCTGTTTGAACTACTTGTTTATTTTGTACAGTAAATATGGCCACTGGTCTTCTTTGGAGTTACTTCCCCAGGACTGTATTTTAATCTTGTCAGAAATGGGACAAACTTTTGTAATCTTGCAAAATTCCTTTGCCATGTCTATCCATGATATCCTAACTATTAATAAAAATATCTTTAAAATGTCTTTATTTCTGGTCGATTCTGCTGATATCTGTACTGATTCATTCTACCAGTGTTTATATTGATCCATTCTGCTAGTATCTGTACTGGTTCATTCTACCAGTGTCTATGCTGATCCATTATATTCTATCAATGTCTATACTGATCCATTCTGCCAGTGTCTGTACTAATCTTTTTTGCCAATGTCTCTAATGATCCTTTCTGGCAATGTCTATAATGATCCATTCTGCCAGTGTTTATAATGATCCATTCTGCCAGTGTCTATAATGATCCATTCTGCCAGTGTCTATAATGATCCATCCTGCCAGTGTCTATAATGATCCATTCTGCTAGTGTCTGTAATGATCCATTCTGTCAGTGTCTGTAATGATTCATTCTGCTAGTGTCTGTAATGATCCATTCTGTCAGTGTCTATAATGCTCCATTCTGCTAGTGTCTGTAATGATCCATTTTGTCAGTGTCTGTAATGATTCATTCTGCTAGTGTCTGTAATGATCCATTCTGTCAGTGTCTGTAATGATCCATTCTGCTAGTGTCTGTAATGATCCATTCTGCCAGTGTCTATAATGATCCATCCTGCTAGTGTCTATAATGATCCATTCTGCCAGTGTCTATAATGCTCCATTCTGCTAGTGTCTGTAATGATCCATTCTGTCAGTGTCTGTAATGATCCATTCTGCTAGTGTCTGTAATGATCCATTCTGTCAGTGTCTGTAATGATCCGTTCTGTCAGTGTCTGTAATGATCCATTCTGCCAGTGTCTGTACTAATGCACTCTTCTAATGTCTATACTGACCCATTCTGCAAAATATTTATTTATATTAATCATAAAATATATTTTGAAGAATATAGTAACAACTGCTTCTATTTAAAATGTTTAATATGCTATAAAAATTTTCTGTTTCATTAGAACTTGTGATTGGCTAACAACTAAATTTATGTACAATAATTCAGTTACTAGTGATTGAACAAAATTGAAGTTTAATTCAAACAAATTCAAGCAGTGCTATATGATGAATTTATGTCTCCTCCACCCTTGAAAAATGCATGGAGCCCACTCCAAATAAATGTTTGCATGTTTAATTGGAATTTTGCTCACCCACCCCACCTCATAATTTGTGGGGATTGCTTGGGTGGTTGCTATCTATGGCACTGAATTAAAGAGATCATTGATCATACCTGCATTTTTGTATGGGGCCACTGTGTATCAGCAAAAATGATGGTGAAGAAATTATGGTAGATTATTTTATTAATTGAGATATCCAAGTAAACTGTTCTATCATTAAAACATACACTGATAAATTCATCAGCATGTTAAACCATTTTGTCACTACAAAATATAAGGATAAATGTGTCAGCAAGGTATACTATCTTGTCACTACAAAATATAAGGATAAATGTGTCAGCAAGGTATACTATCTTGTCACTACAAAATATAAGGATAAATGTGTCAGCAAGGTAAACCATTTTGTCACTACAATATATAAGGATAAATGTGTCAGCAAGGTATACTATCTTGTCACTACAAAATATATGGATAAATGTGTCAGCAAGGTATACTATCTTGTCACTACAAAATATAAATGTGTCAGCAAGGTATACTATCTTGTCACTACAAAATATATGGATAAATGTGTATGGCAAGGTATACTATCTTGTCACTACAAAATATAAATGTGTCAGCAAGGTATACTATCTTGTCATTACAAAATATAAGGATAAATATGTCAGCAAGGTAAACCATTTTGTCACTACAATATATAAGGATAAATGTGTCAGCAAGGTATACTATCTTGTCACTACAAAATATAAATGTGTCAGCAAGGTATACTATCTTATCACTACAAAATATAAATGTGTCAGCAAGGTATACTATCTTGTCACTACAAAATATAAATGTGTCAGCAAGGTATACTATCTTGTCACTACAAAATATAAATGTGTCAGCAAGGTATACTATCTTGTCACTACAAAATATAAATGTGTCAGCAAGGTATACTATCTTGTCACTACAAAATATAAATGTGTCAGCAAGGTATACTATCTTGTCACTACAAAATATAAATGTGTCAGCAAGGTATACTATCTTGTCACTACAAAATATAAGGATAATGTGTCAGCAAGGTATACTATCTTGTCACTACAAAATATAAATGTGTCAGCAAGGTATACTATCTTGTCACTACAAAATATAAATGTGTCAGCAAGGTATACTATCTTGTCACTACAAAATATAAGGATAATGTGTCAGCAAGGTAAACTATCTTGTCATGAGATAAATGCATCAGTGAATATTATATCTAGGACAATATATTTATGATGTCTTTATTCTAATGGTCATCCACGGTAAGTCCAGTCCAACTACATACAGCATATAACCCAGTCAATTGTAGCATAATGCTTCAGCAAAGCTTATGCAGTTTTCTAAGAGTAATCAGTAGAACAAATAACATACATATGATCTGCTGGCAGAATTTGTGATGGCAGATCAGGGTCTCTATTGCTTGCAATGGGACTTATAAGCAGGTGTAGATGGTGAATTCCAATAGTGAAAGTGCCTTGCAATATGAGGTACTTTGAATTAAGTTCAACAGATATTAAGTTTACTTAAATTGAAATTATTTTGGTTTAATGTGTGTGTGTGTGTGTGTGTGTGTGTGTGTGTGTGTGTGTGTGTGTGTGTGTGTGTGTGTAATGGTATGGATAAAATGCATGTTTCATACCTATTTGTCTTAGCTTCAGAAGAGGGGTAGGATGTATTTTGCAGTAGGACAAAACATCATGTAGGTGTATCTGATAAGATGATCAAGGATGACAGTAATGGTGTCTATACAGTCACATTTACTATGTGCAAAATATTAAATTTATTGCATTTTAACTACATTGTTTACTGAATTAAAGATAAATAATGCTTACAAATCGTTATATTCACATTCTTTGATTGATTATGTCAATAAACTAATTTCATTTCGCATTATTGTGTACTTTTTTTTTACTGTGACCCATCTGGAAATGCACTTGTTACTGGTAATTTGTTTAGGTAATCGGTTATGAATATTTATAAGCTGTGCAAATCACAACATTAAATTAACATTGGTAATGTTGTGAAACTTGAGATGAAGTTAATGTATCAAAATTAACCATTTATTTATTTTTCTTTGGAAAATAAATTTTTTTGTTTTCTTTCTTGTCTTCTAAGTTCGATACATATTTTATACTGTACAGTGATCATTGCTTCATTTATTCAAGATCATGTTTTCAAAGACAATCTGTTCTGCCTAAACATTTTGATGTTTTGATTTGCCCAGCATAATTACAATAATTACAATGCCTTGTCTGAGTAAATTCTAGCTTTGACACAGAGGGATATTTTAGAGATGTCATACTAGTCCCAAAAAGGCATATATGTTAGACCTGTGCTTTCAGATAGCTACTGTTGTGCTTGATCTTGCTTTATCTTGTTGGGTTTAACGGTACTTTAGAACATTATTGCCAAGAAAATAGGAGCTAAATACTCTTTGACAGGGACACATGCTAATTCAGGCTGGCCTGGGATGTTGAGTCTTGAACATGAAGGAATGTAGTCCAAGAAAATGTCAACAAGGCAACATAAGAAAATCTTTATTCAAGTATTAAACACTGACAAAGAGGAATAGGAAAGCAGTCTAGCAATGTTTTATTGCAAACCAATGAAACGACATATTACAAATGAGGATTAAAACATTATTCAGAATGGTAGACTGCTATTTCTTAATGAAAATGTTTAAGAATGGTGTAACTTGTCTAAATCTGCCAATAAATTGATCTGGTCAATAAGTTTGGTCCTGAATTTCAGTCTGTGTTATGTAGAAGACTTATCTCATGCAGGGACTTAATGCAAAGTGGGATTACAAATATTAGTGTTATATCACATCTGATATAGCTCAACTTGGTTAGGCAAGTGCACACTGGTGATTCTTACATGTGATGAATTGTTACAATATTAAATCGGTCAACTATTCAACTTTAGGACTTAGTAATATAATTTTTACAGTTCAGACCCTTTTGAAAGTAGTGAACAGTTCATATCTATTTACATGATGTCAATTATTTTCAGTAACTTGCAGGTACAAAAATGTCTTGTGTAAAGAAACATGCTTCTCACATCTTTTGAATTGTTGACATGATCAAACACAGAGACGTTTAAATTAAAAATTAAAAATTCCATGACATATATTTAACCATTCAAACTTACAGCAGGGTAGTCTAGACTACACTTATCACTGACACCTCATCACCTGTCTTCTGGTCTTCTTCATATGCTGTTGCATAATGCAGTGACAGATCATGATCTGTGTTTTTTGTTCTGCTTTACTCTTAACAAACTGTATAGATGAGATATGCAGATATGCCGGTGATTTATACACCAGCAGACCTGAATCTATGCAGTTTGAAGTTGAATCCAACTGTATATACTGTACATTTCTACTCTAACAAAAAAGTCCTCTGTGTACCCTTTGTTAATAGGTTTCAATATCTGTTGGGATTAATGTATTTAGGAATCTTTAGTATTGTCCATGCCAGTATATATTTGAAGATGAGATTGAAATATTATTAGCCCTCCAGAAACCAACACCATTCCTGAATGACAATGATAATGTGCAGGTAACTTGTATAAACAGCCTAGTCCAATGTCCTCAGGATGTTGATGACAGTAGCAGATAATCCAACTTGTTACCTAATGATGGTCAATTTCAATTGAATACAGTAATCGAGCAATTGTCTCTGATAAAACAGAAGTAACATGACATGGACATATATTGATTTATTGTGAACATTAGTATCATTGCCAAATAATCAGGAGTTTAAAAACAATAATTAGATTGCTTGTGAAAAGCATGGAATAAGTAATTTATCTATAATAACATTACAGTTATCAGAGATTTTAACTCTATTCATATTCGATGAGAAATCAATGATGATGTCATCCTTTTGTGCAAATGGTATAATAACCTAATTTGTCAAGAGGAAATTAGCTGTGATAAAATGCTATCTGTTTCAATTGGTATTTCAGAAGTACGTCACTTATTTAAATATCAAATGGCCAGGTTTCTTGTGACATTAAACAAGAATAAATGTACAGAAAATCTTAGCTAAAGTGAACAACTGAGCATAATCTGTCGAGTTATTTTGAAGTTATAAGTATTTGAAGATTAATCCAGGGAGGTAACTGATTGTATACTTATTACCATTTGGTGGTTTTGATTACAGGTACTCCCCAAAATACATAACCACAGTATATATTACGCTTTCCCTCTATGTTCATATAAAAATCATTTGTTACATTTTTTTCATTATCTTGTGGATTTTTATTGCTTTGTTAAAGTTCATTTTTTTACGATGAGGTGAGAGCCATATGTTGGCTAGTAAAACTCAGATTGACTTAAAAACTGACGCGTATAAACGTCCCAGGAACATAAATCTACATATCTCAGTAAGTAGCTGTGCATTATGGAAAAGAGATTAAATTAATTTGAATATCCCATAGGATAAGAAAAACCACATGCATTTTTATTTTAAAAAAATTTGATTCTAAAGTGGTATTAATATACTGATAAAGACATGTTTATGTAAAAAAAAAATATAACTGATTTATTTTGGTGAGGAACTGAAAGTTCATATCTAATTATTTTTTTTAAAATTTAGTGACCTGGAGAGATAAGTGACATAAATCTCCTATTTTAGACATGTCTGTCGTAATCTTGATATTTGAAATGTGTTTTATGAAATATGAAGACTGTTTGTCAAATATAATGTCAAATTTTTTTTCTATTGATCCAACTGATGGTGTATAATGTGCATTACTACACTTAAGTCACAGTGGCATAAGTGGTTAGAGTATCCACCATGGATGTTGGAGGTCTTTGGTTTGAGTCCCAGCAGAGACATGTCAAAGACTTATAGAAATTGTACTTACAGCTGCCTTACTTGGCACTCTGCATTAAAAGGTTAGTGTTAGGACTGGTTGACCCGGTGTGATGATAATGTGACTGGGTGGGACATGATGCTACATGTCTGTGGCATGATGCCCCAGTGCTAGACATCACTATAAACTGCCACACTGCAGACATTGTAACATATGACTGAGAAATTGTTAAAGCTGCATTAAAAAATCCAATGTCTCACACATTCATACACACACACACTTCAAAGTATACAAAATTAAATTTAATTTGTGTTAAAAGATATATTTTTTAACAATTTTAAAAAATCCTGGTCAGTAATAATATTTAAACTCACAAATGTTAATTAATTTTTCTAAATTTTCCTCTAATTAAATGTTAAAAACCTTAATATCTCAAAAGTATTTAATAGCCATTTATGGAAATTTTACTATTGTTTCCACAAGATTTTCTTTTTTTTTTTCTTGATATTTATTTTCAGACGTAAATTTCACTTTAATTATTAAATTTCTTACTATTTTAATCAGTTTTTATGTTTAATTGTTTGCCAGAAAAATAGTTGTCAGGCTTTTAATTGTTTTTATTATGCACCATCATGGTGTGTTACTCTCTGTCATCTCTTCATTTAATTACACTTGGTTAAGTTTTGCATTTACCATATCTATGTATGTACTGGCTTATAAGCTGATTTCAATTATAATGACCCTGATTTGCCACCATTGTCTACACAGTAGCACAAACAATATAGACTCAGATCTGTTGGGACATTGTATTATAGCATATCAGGGTCTGTGTTGTTTGCATTTGGACTTATTAACAATTGTATATGCATTAGGTCATTTCAGGCAGTTTACCATGAACACATTTATAGTTGTTGTATAATTTGTTGCTGGATGGATTGATATAGTCCAAGCCTTGATTGATATAGACCTGCCCTTGATGTATATAGACCTGGTCTTCATGTATATAGACCTGGCCTTGATGTGTATAGACCTGACCTTGATGTATATAGACCTGGTCTTGATTGATATAGACCTGGCCTTGATTGATATAGACCTGGCCTTGATGTATATAGACCTGGCCATGATGTATATAGACCTGGCCTTGATGTATATAGACCTGGCCTTGATGTATATAGACCTGGCCTTGATGTATATAGACCTGGCCTTGATGGATATAGACCTGGCCTTGATGGATATAGACCTGGCCTTGATTGATATAGACCTGGCCTTGATTGATATAGACCTGACCTTGATGTATATAGACCTGGCCTTGATGAATATAGACCTGGCCTTGATTGATATAGACCTGGCCTTGATGTATATAGACCTGGCCTTGATGGATATAGACCTGGCCTTGATTGATATAGACCTGGCCTTGATGTATATAGACCTGGCCTTGATGTATATAGACCTGGCCTTGATTGATATAGACCTGGCCTTGATGTATATAGACCTGGCCTTGATGTATATAGACCTGGCCTTGATTGATATAGACCTGGCCTTGATTGATATAGACCTGGCCTTGATGTATATATACCTGGCCTTGATTGATATAGACTTGGCCTAGATGTATATAGACCTGGCCTTGATGTATATAGACCTTGCCATGATGTATATAGACCTGGCTTTGATTGATATAGACCTGGCCTTGATGTATATAGACATGGCCTTGATGTGTATAGACCTGGCCTTGATGTATATAGACCTGGCCTAGATGTATATAGACCTGGCCTTGATGTATATAGACCTTGCCATGATGTATATAGATCTGGCTTTGATTGATATAGACCTGGCCTTGATGTATATAGACATGGCCTTGATGTGTATAGACCTGGCCTTGATGTATATAGACCTGGCCTTGATGTATATAGACCTGGCCTTGATGTATATAGACCTGGCCTTGATGTATATAGACCTGGCCATGATGTATATAGACCTGGCCTTGATGTATATAGACCTGGCCTTGATGTATATAGACCTGGCCATGATGTATATAGACCTGGCCTTGATGTATATAGACCTGACCTTGAGGTCAGAAACTTTTGAGCTCAAGTTTGTGATTAAATCAGCAGTCTCAGACAGTTCTAAAAGACTGTCAGTACTAATTGTCATTAGTTGATATTAAACTCACTGGTAAAGTTTCATTGTTATCCTGCCATGAATGCATCATTACCATGGAAGCAGAGGAATGAGAATTGGTTTTTAATTATTTTTCTTTATTGATATTGATTGATTGATTATTGAAATTATTGATTGGTTGGTTAATAATTTATTGATTATTTGGATTGATTGATTTTCAGACACATGAACGTGACCTGAACTCCAGGTTGGCAATGAAACTCAGGAGAGAGATGCTGTTGGCTCTAGCAAGGAAGTCCCTGTATCCTAATGACCCAGTCAAGAGGGTCAAGATCTACAACAGATACAAAGAGTACATCATACCTGTGAGTAAGAGATTTATAGATTGTTGATATAAGCATTACAGCATACCTGCAAGTAAGAGATTTGTAGATTGTAGATACCTATATCATACCTGTAGGTAAAAGTTTTGTACCATCCCCAGGACAAAATTCTCCTAGGAAAATTGAAGGATTTGACATAATCCCTTCCACAAGTCTATGTTTAACCCATTTAGAACATTTTAGACCATCACAAATATGCATGTTTGTATGTCTGCTTTGGACATTTGAAGTTTTGTATTGGTTTTCCATTTGTAGATGACAGACTATAGTGTGTAGTTGTAGATGTCGTAGGGTTTAACGTCATTTTTCAGCACAAGATAGGCTATACATGGCGGCCATTATTAATGGTGGAGGAAGAACCCTGGAAAACCCCGGGAAGAACCACCGACCCACGAGAAGCTACTGGCAGGCTTTCTCACTTACCCACGTTAGCCCAGTCTGGACTAGAACTCACACATCCACATTCACTGAATCCTAGACTCAAATCCAGACAGAGGTGAGATGGCAGTGATCCGTAACTCTCAGCCCTTTAGACCACTCAGCAACTCAGGGCTCCAGACTTTAGGGTGTGGGTTATATGTAAGATTTCAACAGACCAGGAGATTAATATGCCTAATGGGAGTAATACACCCACACACCCACACTCACACACATACTTTCTAAATGATTACATGTTGATATAAAAATTTGAAAACCATACCCAATACTTTATTATTCATTGCAATCATTTTGTTGAGGGAAAATAGTGAATGAACTTTAACAAAGATTTTTTTAAAAAAAATTGGTTGTAGAGAAAATGGAGTTACATCCCTTTACCCATAAGTGCTATTCTAAGACTTTATCTCTTTAATTGTTAGGAGTCAAGTTTCTTATTAAACGCTCTTTTCACTAAAAAAAAAATGAAAGAGAAGAAAACTTATCAGCATTTATACATATAATGCTCATAAATAAAATAATAATTCAACAAAAATAATAACAAAGCAATAATTCACTATCATAACAAAACTACTTTTCTACTTCTGTGTTCAAAGTTGAAAATGTGCAGACTATTTTAGACATGTAAAGGTAATCATTGCTCCCAGTCATAAAACCTGCTTCTGGAACTTAAAACTTTATCATTGTCTTAAATGCATATTTTATTGTTTTTGATTATATATATATATATATATATATATATATATATATATATATATATATATATATATATATATATATATATATATATATATATATATATATAATCTGTGTGTCTGAAATTGGCCTATAGCATTAGTAGAGTTGAACATTAACATTCTTTCCCATAAATACATGGCTTACTCAAATTGGCCCATAACATACTTGGCTTACCCAAATTGGCCCATAACATACTTGGCTTACCCAAATTGGCCCATAACATACTTCACTTACCCAAATTGGCCCATAACATACTTGGCTTACCCAAATCAGCCCATAAATACTTGACTTACCCAAATTGGCCCATAACATACTTGGCTTAGGTGGCACTCTACAGTTTCGTATTTAGCATAGGGTTAGAAATTTAAAGAAAAAAAGATTTTCCCCGGGTTTCCTCACTAGTTATACTGGTTATTTAAAAGAGACTTTGTATATCTTAGGTATTGTTCAAAGAACCTTTATTTCCCTATATTTTGATGTAGGAATGATGGGTGTAATATCGGTTAGAGAGTATACAGCTTGGCCTTACTCCAGATGTGCACCTTTCAAAAAAGTGCTAGCTCTACTTGCTCATTTTCACATCTCGAACTTCAGAGTTAAATTGTAAAAAATAGAGCTGATAACTTTTTTTACATTTTATGTATTTGGTAATCCATTCATTGCACTTTTAGAAGCTGGTATTGTCTAGTTTGGCATAATTCATTTTCCATATTTTAATAGGTGCCAAGTATAGTGTACTTTAGACAAATTTAGGTTGATTTTTGGAGCATAAAGGAGCAGTCATTTTAGTTAGCAGTGTCCTAAGATAATTTAAAATTTCCAAAAGTACAATATCCAAAGAAATTTCAGCCACATTAAATGAAAGTAGTATATAGGTATGCCAACATTCTCTCCACTATGCATGTTTAAAATGCAAACAACTTCACCTTACATACATCACTCTCTCAAAAGTACATAATAACTGGTGAGCACCATCTTACCCCAATCAGACCATAACATACTTGGCTTACCCAAATCAGTCCATAAGATACTTGGCTTACCCAAATTGGCCCATAACATACTTGGCTTAATCAAATTGGCCCATAACATACTTGGCTTACTCAAATTGGCCCATAACATACTTGGCTTACCCAAATTGGCCCATAACATACTTGGCTTACCCAAATTGGCCCATGACATACTTGGCTTACCCAAATTGGCCCATAACATACTTGGCTTACCCAAATCAGTCAATAACATACTTGGCTTACCCAAATAAGCCCATAACATACTTGGCTTACTCAAATTGGCCCATAACATTCTCAGTCTGTTATAAACTTATTTTTAGATTCATGATTTATTTAAAAGTATTTGGATGTAATGCTCTTTCTTCAACAGCCATTTAATTTATTTCTTTGTACATTTCTTTCAAAAGTCATTTATTTGGCATCAGAAATATGGTGGGAAAAATAAAATGATCCCATGCTGATTATATTATATACTACATTAATTAGCATTTTGAAATCGTCTTTATTGCCATTGTTATAAAAGTTACTTCTTATTACCATACAATTTGTATCAACAATCAATATTTTTCAATATACTAATTTTAATGTCCGTGTCCTTGTAAAACCACTAAGTCATGGGAGGTAACTCAACTTAGGGTAAGGATTAGACCATGTATTAGTTATCTCCCTTGTTATATGTCCCGTGGAGTCCAATATAAATTGTCCAAATCTCCAAGTCATAGAATTTTCATTACTTTGATTTTTTTTCTTCAAATAAGTATGATCTTTACCTGAAAAGCCCAAAGAATAGAATTTCAATATTAGTCATACCACAATGACATGTTTATATCCTTAATATAAATAAGAGAGAGAGAGAGAGAGAGAGAGAGAGAGAGAGAGAGAGAGAGAGAGAGAGAGAGAGAGAGAGAGAGAGAGAGAGAGAGAGAGAGAGAGAGAGAGAATAAATATACAACATACAGGGAGAAGGATTGGAAATTCCCTTTTCAGCTAAATAAAATATCACCAATTATCCAAAACGAAATAAAATTATAAGCTTGATTTTAAATAAAATATCACCAATTATCCAAACGAAATAAAATTATAAGCTTGATTTTAAATAAAATATTACCAATTATCCAAAACAAAGTAAAATTATAAGCTTGATTTTATTGTAAGGTCATAAGCTGGATTGATTCATGGGGCAAAAAAAGCTCCTCATTCATGCTTTTTTGAAAACCATGCTTCTCATATTTCAGCTGAAAAACAAAGTTATGCTTTCATTGTCAAAAGATGCTGGTGCATTGGTGCCGTTTAGATTTTTAAACAACATGTTTAACAAAGAGGCAAAATAGTAATGTATTTGCATTGAAAATCTACACATTTGTTTTTTTATAAACTACATTTAAGCTTTTGTGTTCACAGCAAGTTAAAAAAATTTACATTTATATACTCAGTAAATCTGAATAATGCATACTTCCATGAGACTAATTTATTTCATTTTACTCATGTTTATATGACTAACACTGAAAACCAAAGTAGCAGCAAGATATTTGTGCACAATTTTAACCATCCTGTCATAAATTTACAAAAAATATGAGAATCAAGTGAAAAAGTTGATAGTTTTTTGGTACTAATATTTGCAAAATATTAAATCTTTTACTAAATTGAAAAATGTTTTAATTTTTAATAAATATACTGCTTTACATCACATTTTAGTCAGCTAACTTCAACTGGTCACTTAGTGAGTGCAGCCCATATTTTCAGCCACAGGGTACAATCATGATAGCAGCCATTCATTTTTACTCTTTAACCTTTCTTTGCAAAGAGTTCCATATCTGCCCATTCATTTTTACTGTTTAACCTTTCTTTGCAAAGAGTTCCATATCAGCAATTTACAATCTCTCTCTCTCTCTCTCTCTCTCTCTCTCTCTCTCTCTCTCTCTCTCTCTCTCTCTCTCTACAATTATGTCTATATGATCTATATTATAGCATAGTATATGCAGATTAGGGTCTATGTTGTGTGTTATATGTATTACTCCTACCAAACTGCACAGATCCTGATATGCCAGTCCATAATGCAAAGGCGGATCTAGGTCTGTGCAGTTTGTAATTGGACTCATAAATGTATACAGGTATATACAGTACCATCCCTAATGCAAGGTTAACAGTTTGGACAAGAATAAACAAAGCCACACTCAACAAGAAATACTGCATAAAAAGCAATAGCAAAGAGAAATGTGGAATAATGACAAAAAGACAACTGTTCTGTTTTAGATTCTTTGTAATTTTCACAAGTCTTCTTGATTGGCAAGAAAAACTATAAATACAAATCAAGGCACTTTCATTGTATATAACAATAATCTCATTTGTATCCACACATCATTTTTTTTATATATGTAGCAATACAGGCAATACAGGGTCTGGTCCCAACATAATAAAAAATTCTAAATCTTAACAATAAAAAACATGGAATAATTAAATTATATTATGAATTATGGGGCAGAAGTTGTTCAGTTTCCTTTAGAAAAGAAGAATTATATTACCATCTCATGCAGCAAAGGCAATCATGAGAGAGAGAGAGAGAGAGAGAGAGAGAGAGAGAGAGAGAGAGAGAGAGAGAGAGAGAGAGAGAGATGTACAAACAGGAAAATAGACATAAAAATGGAGTGCAAAAGTATTACTTGTAAAAAGAATAAATATACAACATACAGGTAGGATGATTGGAAATTCCCTTCTCAGCAAATTCCCTTCTCAGCTAAATAAAATATCACCAATTATCCAAAACAAAGTAAAATTATAAGCTTGATTTTAAATAAAATATTACTAATTATCCAAAACAAAGTAAAATTATAAGCTTGATTTTAAATAAAATATTACTAATTATCCAAAACAAAGTAAAATAATAAGCTTGATTTTAAATAAAATATTACTAATTATCCAAAACAAAGTAAAATTATAAGCTTAATTTTAAATAAACTATTACTAATTATCCAAAACAAAGTAAAATTATAAGCTTGATTTTAAATAAAATATTACCAATTATCCAAAACAAAGTAAAATTATAAGCTTGATTTTATGTAAGGTCATAAGCTGGATTGATTCATGGGGCAAAAAGAGCTCCTCATTCATGCTTTTATGAAAACCATGCTTCTCATATTTCTTCATCAGCTGAAAAACAAAGTTATGCTTTCATTGTCAAAAGATGCTGGTGCATTGGTGCCATTTAGATTTTTAAACAACATGTTTAACAAAGAGGCAAAATAGTAATGTATTTGCATTGAAAATCTACACATTTGTTTTTTTTATAAACTACATTTAAGCTTTTGTGTTCACAGCAAAGAGTTCCATATCAGCAATTTAGAATCTCTCTCTCTCTCTCTCTCTCTCTCTCTCTCTCTCTCTCTCTCTCTCTCTCTCTCTCTCTCTCTCACACACACACCTTTACAATTATGTCTATATGATATATATTATAGCATAGTATATGCAGATTAGGGTCTATGTTGTGTGTTATATGTATTACTCCTACCAAACTGCACAGATCCTGATATGCCAGTCCATAATGCAAAGGCGGATCTAGGTCTGTGCAGTTTGTAATTGGACTCATAAATGTATACAGGTATATACAGTACCATCCCTAATGCAAGGTTAACAGTTTGGACAAGAATAAACAAAGCCACACTCAACAAGAAATACTGCATAAAAAGCAATAGCAAAGAGAAATGTGGAATAATGACAAAAAGACAACTGTTCTGTTTTAGATTCTTTGTAATTTTCACAAGTCTTCTTGATTGGCAAGAAAAACTATAAATACAAATCAAGGCACTTTCATTGTATATAACAATAATCTCATTTGTATCCACACATCATTTTTTTTATATATGTAGCAATACAGGGTCTGGTCCCAACATAATAAAAAATTCTAAATCTTAACAATAAAAAACATGGAATAATTAAATTATATTATGAATTATGGGGCAGAAGTTGTTCAGTTTCCTTTAGAAAAGAAGAATTATATTACCATCTCATGCAGCAAAGGCAATCATGAGAGAGAGAGAGAGAGAGAGAGAGAGAGAGAGAGAGAGAGAGAGAGAGAGAGAGAGATTCAGTATGTATGTCTGTGAGAGCATAAGTGTTGTAAAATGTATATTACAATTATTTTTTTCATCTTTAAATGATTTTCTTGAATAAATGTTCAAAAACAAGTCAAACTTAAACCAAAAAAGGTTTTAACAAAACAGGAAATTATAACTCAAAACTTATTCATACATTATACACTGTCTACTGTCCTAGAGCTCCCTGCTCAGTTTTGAAGGTGATGATGGAAAAAAGAAATAAAGTATTAATTTTAGTGCTGGGATTACACAAGATGATGCCTATAGCAGAAATGGATTTCTTTAATGTAAAATAGATGATATCCTGCAAAATGTAAAGCTGCACTGATTTGGAATCACAAGTTAATTATAATTATTTTATCAATGATCTTTGCCATAGTTCACTAGCAGCCATGTGACTAGACTCACTGTAGAAGAGATTGCACAATCAAGCTATATCGTGGATTGCTACAAATTTGCCAAAGTCTGAATTTTGACTCGTCCTGACTTGTCCCTTTTGTAAAATGTTTCACTGAATCTCTTAAACTTTCTAATCACAGCTTTCTTGTCAACAATCCTTGGTTCATGCCTTACACTTGGCAATAATGGGAAATGATCACGTCTGCTCAACGGATCACTCTGTACTGATGGAGCAAGGATGCGTGGATCAGATTGGAGACTGTCTGGAGTTTTACACTTGTGGCGTCGGAATTTGAATAGGTGTTTTAATGGCATGCTTTGTTTTGGAACTTTGAATACAGTGTTCACATTCTCAACAGCCTCTTCAGTTCTTTGTGGTTGTTCTAATTTGGCTGACACTGTTGGTTGTGGTTGAGTCACAAGTGTCACTGGAACAGTTTTTGATCCACTATTAGAATCTGCAGAGTTTTTACCACTAGTTGTCGAGCTACTAACCTTAGAACTACTACTACAGTTTCTGGCTGGTGAGTTGCATGGGGCAAATATTCCACTACTACTGACACTATTTGGACTGTCCGTAAGAATGGAGTCTACCAAAGCATGTGAATCTGTATTGGGACTACTGATTGTGACACTTGGAGGTGGTGGAACATTGCTACTGCTGTCTTTCTCATTACTAGAACTGGACTTACCAACCAACTCCAACCTTTCTTGGAGAGGTGATGAATCAGTACTATTGCTGTTACTAGTCTGCGCTCCACTACGATAGTCGTTATTTGGTGTGCTAACACTGTACAGATCAGGAATTGATGCACGCTTAGCATCCATGGAAGAACTACCACTAGATTTATCCTGTAGTTGAATCTGTGTACTTGAGCATGGAATAATGTTTGGTTTACACAGAAAATGTTCCTCATCCTTGTACAAACTTTCCACAATTAAATTACCCTCTTGTACATTCGAGTCACATTCAAAAGCAGAAATTGCTTCCAAGTCATGTCTTGAACAAGACTCTCCAAGAATCTTGTGCAAATTGTGGTCCTTGCATTTGCCATCATTATAATTTTCATGGTAACCTGCATTTCCTGTACTGTAAGCACGTTGGCGAGGTGGAGGCAAAGGTGGTTTTCCAGTAGCAGTTGCTGCACTTTTTTTCATGATATTCCTCATATACGATTCTTCAAGATTCACATCATCGGATTCAAGATCATCATAAATAGACCATGTGTAAATACTTTCTAGATCCCCCTCATTATCTTCCTGACTGTGTAGAGATCCTTCATCATTGGGTCCAATTGTAGATGGCATTTCTGACTGGAGCTCAGACATCGATGCAGAGTGAACAATATTGCTAGATCGAGGTAGACTAGATGCTTGTGACAAAATTGTCTCTTCAATCATGGTTGAGGAGGCTTTTGGGGTAACCATACTGCTCCTCATCTTACTACCACTTGAAAATAAAATCGCCTCATCAAGTAGAGTTGATGAGGCAATTGGGTTTGAGCTTGAAGTACTCCTCTGACTTGATCGTCCACTGCTGCCAGACATAAAACTGTCATCTAACATGGTGGATGAAGCGATGGGGACTGATGTGCTTTTGCGACTGCTTCGTGATGATGTTGTCCTGTCTCTAATCGATTTTTTCCCTCGTCGAGATCGTGATGTAGAGAAATTTTCAGAAGATCCACCAGAACTAGAAGAATAAGTTTTTAAAGGAGCTCTTACGGGTGAATGTGAGCTTTCAGCACCTTCAACATGGCGAGTAAAAAGTTCTTCGGCAAATGCACTTGAATGAGAGTTATTGTTAGACTTACTCAACTGACACACCATTGAGTTTATTTTTCTCTGACGATCAATTGTGAAATCTGAATAATACTGCAGCCTAGACATAAATTCCTTGTCCAAATCATAGCACTCTGGGACAACCTGGTTGTCTGAAGAATCATCCGATTTTGGGTATCCATCGGAAGTACTGTCCTGTACAGAGCTCTGGATAGATGTTGATGATGGTGAAGAGGAATTAGAGTTGTCCGTGAATTCCATGCTATGCAGGATCTCAATAGTAGGTGTGTGGTCCATATTTTTTTCTGAATCACTGTGAGATGAATTTAGATAATTTGAATTATTGTCAAGAACAAAAGTTTTTGATTTTGACTCCTCTAGAACCAGACAATCAATACTGGCATCTTCTGACTCGGCCAATGAGCACATAGGATTGGTGGGAAAAAGTGATTCCTCACTAGTGGAGGAACTCAGCATGTGTTCAGGTGGTATGTTCATGTGTTCTGGTGAAATGTTCCCGAAAGATGTAGTAGTTGTACAAGCAGTCACGTAAGTCAGAGAGTTCTGCACGAGGGAAGGTGATGGTGGTGCCATGGACGCTGGAAACTCTCCTTCCAGTCCACAACTTTCCAGCAGACTTTTAAACTTTGCTGCAATTTCTTCAATCTCACTCTGCAGTGCCTGCTCCTGCTTCTTGATATTTATCTGAAATTGATTAAATACGTTAAAATTTAATGACAACTACCACAGTCGTTCAGTGATAAGCACAGAAAATTAACAAATGATTGTTTGGGGTGGTACTTTGCAGCACCGCTAGGTTATTCAGCACTAGAATAATACACTGATAAACAGTTTCATCAGCGCCGCCATTTTGCTTAGTAAAGCCCAGATGTACAAGTAACCCAGGCTCTGTATAAAATGCCCGTAAACATGAAAATGTTTACTTATGATCTTGCAGTAGTTCTAAATAAAAACAACTTTCATGATATATGAAAGTAATTTTTATTTCGTTTTTAAATACTAGAAAGAAAATCTATTTAGACAGATTAGTAAAAAAAATATGCCTTCTGAAAAAAAAAGTTTTGACTCATACAAGGTTTTGGCATAGTGTTTCACACATGCCATTTTAGGACGGTGTTGTACCATACAGTTTGGTTTCCATGCCATTTTTACCCCCACCCGCTCCACGCCTCTTTTTGATTGGTCAGACATTTTTTTTGTCTCATTATCACAAATGTTGTTTGTGTATTAATAAAGCAAATACATGTCACTGACATTAAATTATGTACAAAGTGGTTCTATGTCAGTTTAAATGTGACAAGTGTGCAAGGAATACGTAATTCAAAACGTTGCAAATTGATAATTATGCATTTGTAGCCATTGTTTATATTTTACAATATGAATAGGCAGTCTTCTGTCCATGTAACATCAACATATTAAATCACAAATGGTTGGTTGGTTGTTTGAATGTTTACTGTGCACCGGTACAATGAGGCTATTTAGCGCCATACAAAAGGTTATATCTTTCATTATTTAAAAGTGGTAAAATGTTTCATACGGCCCAGCAATATGAAATCAAATAGTTAAAGGTAAAATGATAAAAATGGGAACAGTGATAAATTAATAAATTTTTCCGATCAACGGGGAAAGCAAATAATGTATGACGACTACATATGAAAGGTAATTAAAATCTAGCGACTGTATATAAAGCACATAAAACTGTTCAAGGTGATGACATAAAAGTTATAACTTATGATAAACATTTACATCCTTCAGATGTGTTTCCAATTTCACTGGTTTTATAATTAGGTTAGGTGGTTTGAAAAAAAAAATTACACACATTATATATAATAAATCAATTATTTCCAGCACTTCAAAGTAATGTGTAAAACTGGCTCAATTAGATACACAAATCAATTTCAGCCAAACATTTTTTTTTTACACCATTGGGGAAAACGTTGAGGGTTGGCAGTGAGAAACAGGGACATTCATCCAACTGGAAAAATATATTTTTATTATATTTTTATTTTCTTTTTATTTTCTTAATCAATTGTATGACTTGACTTCCTACAGTTAAAATTTCACAGCACACATTAAGCCAGTTTTTACTCGCAATTCAAGAACAATAACTCTTGCCTAACTCTAAGTGTATGCATGTGCACTTTGAAACTGTTTATTGGTGTATTGGAGCAAAGTGCACTGAATGCTAGTGACTTTAGGATGATCTCATGAAAGGATTCAAACCTGCACCATTTTTTGTCATTATGTCATAGTAGTTTCATCCTTACTGGTCACCTCTTTCCACAGACATGATAGTGCGTTGGGCCTAAATTCTTAATGGAGTGGGGGTTGGAGTGAGTATTTAATAACTTCACATTGTTATCTTATTATCTCAAGTATCACATTTACTATACAGTGGCACAGCAAGAAATTCTATACTGTCACTATACAGAATTATCATCAGCCCCATTTGATGGTGTGGATGATACTGATTAGGTCCAAAAATAAAAACTGCTTTGTAACCTCATGATGGAAACATTTACTTAGAATTCAGGAGCAAATTTGACCTGAAGGGACTAGACTTTAAACTTGTTGCACTTTTTAATCCCTTACCCACTTTAATCCCTTTTTCCTTGGGATTACCAGATTTTAATTAGATAAATGATGATCAGATGATTACCCAGACAGTATTATCTACTAATGACTCATCTTTTTTTATACTTCTACATGGTTATATTTAACAAAAGTTTTATATGGCCAATTAGGTCATGTTTACTGCAGTACTGTGTCAAGAAAGATATTATCTCAAAGGCAGGGGTTGTATAAATAAGCAATACCATCTTAATTCTAATTCCTAAATGGTATTGTTCCACCCGTTGGCTTATTGCTAGTTTAACCTCTTCATCTCTTCTTTAAAGATGGGAAAGACAAACTTTAGCTCTTTCATATTAATTTATAGATGTTCACAGGTGCCTTTGAAGTTTGAGCAGGTATTCTTTTCAGATGAAATTCTATTGAACAATTAGGGATGGATACAATAAGAAAATTTTGATCCACAGGTCATACGTCAACCTGTAACCATTGGCACTGAAATGGGTGTTTGTTTTCTGTGCCATATTAAACCTGAGAACATTTTTGGAAGAATACCCATGCGCAATGGCTCCTACCTGGCTCCTACTGATTTCATTTAGGTCATGTCAGGCAGGCAGTGGATTGACAATGTTACAATCGAAGAAAAGGAACAATGATAAAGCTGTTCACATTCACAGGAGCAAATTGAAAATCTGTTTTTTTTTTCAGTATTCAGGTGTGAAACAATGTCAGATTCTATATTAGATTCGGGTGGAAAAATTTTCAATTTACTTTGCATAGTTTGATAAATTAGATAAAAATGAAAAGGAAGAATTTGAGAGTGAAGGCTATTAATAATTTAGTAAAAATGATTAGAAAATGAATTTCTGGTGTGCTAATAAAGTATTAATATATACTGAAATCAATCATTTACTGTACTCTACTTACACAGATCAATCAAGATACAAAAATTTATTTTTAATATGCTATCACTAAAATAATAAAAAATAACCTTTGTCACATTTTTTTCTAAGCTTTTCACATTTATAAATTTTTAAGCAAATTTAAAATCTTTATATGTTCAGGTGTGAAACCGTGCTAGGTTCATCATCAACATCATCATTATTATTATTATACTGTTGGAGTTGTTGTTGTCCTTGTTATTAATGTTGGTGTTGCATAAAATGAAAGTTTGTGAAACATCATTTGAGTAGCAGAAGTATTTACTTCTCACTTAGCATGAAACAGGACAAGTTTTTATAAATAATTTAGTCTTCATTTTAAAAAATTGATACAAGTCTACACATGATATAATTTACAAACGTATGCATATGACAAATAAGTTAAGTCTGTATAAAAATAATTTATAAGTCTACATATAAAAAAAATAATTTATAATTTATAAGTCTGAATACTTTATGAAAAGTAATTTATAAAAGACTGCACGAGTGAAACATCTGATAAACGTCTATATTCGAGAAATATTTTCCCACCTGTGTTCTACAAGACGTTCGAGTTGGAAGCAGTGGACATGTAACAATAAATACACGAATTACTGACTGAATGAATAAATAAATATAACTAATCCCACTTACCATATCTGCCTGTAACATTAGGTACATTTCGTCTGGTGCCAGGTGCTTCTCGGAGTCACTGTCCATTCCTGCATACAGACGATCTGTCGAGACAAAATAAGGAGACATGAGCAGCATACATGTTGGTGGATAACTATAAAATGAGACACAACTGCATTTTTCTTCCATGTACAATTTTAGATATAAAAATATTAATATACCAGGACAATGCATGTTACTGTTGTGGAAGCGAATGATCAACTAAATACAGCGAACCCGCATCAAAACAGGGTCGATAATTGAGGCATTCAACCCACGCGTCGTAACTGAGTGTGTGTATTCATCGGGGTAACCATGCTATCAGAGAGACATTAATGACGGCTCACTAGTGTTCGCAACCCTACGTTGATTAGTGTCATTTGAAAGATTTTTTTTTATATAAAGATTTTTAATATATATTTTTTACTCAAAACATACTAGATACGAGTCCCTTAACTGAATAATAATAATAATAATAATAATAATAATAATAATAATAATAATAATAATAATAATCACTTGTGAAATGATTTAGCAGAAAGCAAAACTTTTGTCTTGAGAAGATTGTGCATTGATAATGTTTTACCTTTTTTCTTTGATAATCCATATTTTTCTCCTGTTCACCAATTTTTGACTAACCATACGGGCACTGAATCAGTGAGAGTTACACTTTCTCAGCCAGTTACAACCAGGTATCAAATAATAACAGGCACGTGCCTCCACTCTAACTTTGCTACAGTCAATATGCTAATGCTATATTTAGATGCAGATTTCTGATTGGCCAGTGAAATTCTTAGTTTTTCTCCTTTCACTTGATCAAAGCTTGGGGTGTTAATCTTGACCAGCGATAGCATACTGGACATATACTTGTACTAGTGTAAGGAACCCACACCTTGTCTTCAACCCATATGCCATACCCGACTGCACCCTGGGGTTAGGTTTTTGTAAGGGGCACGCTTCACACCAACCATAAAACCGAGCTTCATAGCTTTCAATTTCATTTTCCCCAAAGGAACAGATGTATTGGCACATCTAAATTGATTCTTTATTTTGTCCTTCTTCCATCTTACTACATTCTCAATTACATTTTCTTCATTTTAACACAATTTTAACGTTGTCCTTTAAAGTGATCAATAGAGGTTGGAACGTTTATCACCTACTCTAAGTGACTTTAGTTCCTTGTTTCACATTTAAAGTGAGAAAACAATTTTCACTTTTGTTGTAGAAAATGGAGTTTCACAGATGTGCGGATACTAAAACCCTTTATCTCAAAGTGTAGCAGAAGCTGCATTTAAAATAAAGCCCTTTATAAACAGAAAGTTAATTTGTCAAGCTACATTTATCTTCACTTGTCATGTCCTTCTTGGTATAGAAAGGATTTGATCTACTTATATTAAAATCTTAAAATAATACTGTTCCTTTTAGACATTATCAGTCCTTATCAAAATCAAGAGAAAACGTGATTGGGTGCGAACATTTGCCCTTTTTTGGCACCAGACAGATGCTTACCCCACCCCTACTTAACCAAAAAAATAAACGTTTTTATGTATTCATGCGTCCCCCTCCGATGTGTTGCTAATGTTTTATTTATTAAAGAATTTTGAAAAACCCAGATTTTGAGTGAGGTAATTTTTTTTTCCCTAATTCTCTTCATTCCATAGGCTTATACGATTTAATACTATCATCTCAAACATTTTTTTTTACGATGAACAACCTTTTTATATAATAAAAAACCTTGATTGATTTGTAACAAGTAATTTTTTTATATAATAAAAAACCTTGATTGATTTGTAGTCAAGTAATCATAAACAATGATGTCCAGTAACGATTAGTCAAAAATACAAAGAGCCGATCAATACTGAAACAAAGTCACGCCAAGATAGCCTTCCGTAAATACGCTGGAATAATTAAACGGCTCGTCGGATTAAACGATGTTTATTGTAGATACAAAATCCAATCAATACAAAGGTCGTCCTCTATTTGTTATTTTAAGTAACAGAATCAAACGTTACTTAAAAAAGACTATCGTAATCAAAATCCCTTTAGGAATACTAGGCTTATTTTACCTGGATTTTGGATTGAGACGCTTTAGAGCTGTACGCGTCTAAGCTTAATACCTGAACAAACACCTGGAAAGGTAATGCAAATACCGACTAGCCCTAGCCTAGCTTACATCTCTCATCCGGTCGATTTAGTACCGATCCTTGTTTAAATATTTTTTCAACACTTCCTTGGAATAAAGAAGGATATTTTAAACCTCGCTCAGTAGAAAAGAAACTTTCCAGAAAAATTCAAAGAATGTAAAATAACAATAACAAAATAAAATATGAATGCCTTTCCATCGATGACATGATTGGATCGATTGCATGCCAAGGTGAAATGACATCATTTACTACAAGGTTAAGTCAGTTCTGATTTTTTTTGTTTGACAGATCTGTCAAGTGGTTTTACGAGTGAAACTGGTGGTGGGTGCTGATGAATTTGTGAGTGCCAGTAATCATACAATTATAGAACTGATTCCATCTACAAAAAAAACAAAACAAAATTTAAAAAAAACTTGATTAGCTGTAATGTAGAACATTTATTTACATATTTTTTATTTACGAGTGAACAAATCAATCAAACTTGAAGCCCCCTCCCTCTTCCCCCTCAAGCAAATAACCAGACGAATAATTTGCGATTTCGGTTTTTGTTGGGTTTAATTCAGTTTTTCAGCACACGGCTGGTGGATGGAGGAAGTACCATCGACCCACCCATGTGAAGCTACCCTTTCTCAGATATCAACATTGATTCAACCGAAACACGCTGAACTATGAATTCGTGGTTGTGACCTATGAAAGCGGGCGTCTTCGACCACTAGTTGCGTTTTACGGGTTGTCGTTGTTTACTTTAAATATATGAAAATTCATAATATTAGTTTAACTTTATAAAAGTGATTGATTATAACTTACGTTCAGTGATACAAAATGAAATCTATTCATAAAATGTAAACTCGTAGCAGATAAGAGTCGCTGTATTGTTATTTCAGGAGCTAAACACATCTAAAACTTTCTTAAACTATCTCTGAAAGCATTCTACTTCTTTACCTTCGATGCAGAATTCCATTAGACATGAAATATTTCACAAATCTGGCATAAAATATGGAATTGCCCCAAATAATTTTCTTCGGTTGAGTGTGATAAATACGTTAACAAGAACTGACTTGATATACATTTGGATACAACCCAGTTTCTCGTAATATTTTTCTCAATGCACACCCTATCTTTTGTATCTGGTATCTATAGGGCAAAGCCATTGGCAGTTCCCACAAAACCCATACAATACAAAGTAGATACATTGTATCGTGTTCAGCTGTAAAAATAACCTAAGGACGAAATAGATCACATCTTGTACATTATGTCTGGGCAGTGGGGCTGACAGATTGTATCAAATGCACGCGTAGAATAATTTGCATTCGTCTAAATCATATTGACGCTTGATTTTGTTTGGAATATATATATTATATATATATATATATATATATATATGGTGGCGCTCACCAGTTATTATGTACTTTTGAGAGAGTGATGTATGTAAGGTGAAGTTGTTTGCATTTTAAACATGCACAGTGCAGAGAATGTTGGCATACCTATATACTACTTTCATGTAATGTGGATGAAATTTCTTTGGATATTGTACTTTTGGAAATTTTAAATGATCTTGGGACACTGCTAACTAAAATGACTGCTCCCTTGTGCTCCAAAAATCAACCTAAATTTGTCTAAAGTACACTATTCTTGGCAGCTATTAAAATATGGAAAATGAATTTTGCCAAACTAGATAATACCAGCTTCTAAAAGTGCAATGACTGAATTACCAAATACATAAAATGTAAAAAAAAGTTATCGGCTCTTTTTTTTTACAATTTACCTCTGAAGTTGGAGAAGTGAAAATGAGCAAGTAGAGCTAGCAGGTTTTTGAAAGGTGCACATCTGGAGTAAGGCCAAGCTGTATATTCTCTAACCCATATTACACCCATCAATCATACATCAAAATAAAGGGAATTAAAAGGTTCTTTGAACAACACCTAAGAGATACAAAGTCTCTTTTAAATAACCAGTATAATTAGTGAGGCAACCCGGGGAAACTCTTTTTCTTTAAAATTTTAACCCTATGCTAAATACGAAACTGTAGAGCGCCACCTATATATATATATATATATATATATATATATATATATATATATATATATATATATATATATATATATATATATATATATATATATGTGTGTGTGTGTGTGTGTGTGTGTGTGTGTGTGTGTGTGTCTCGAGGAGCAACAAATTGTGTATGGCAAAGTAGGTCATTTCAAGCAATCATCATGAAATCAATCAAAAAGGACTTAATGTATTAGGTGACAAAAAAAAAAAACAAACCCAGAAAGCACAAAACCTGAATATAAAACCATTTGATGAGGACTTGCTATGTACAGAAATCAAATAATGTTTGTTATAAATATAGGACTTGCTATATGTTAGCTGTACGAGTAATTCAGGTCAAGCTGTTCATCTGCAAGTATCATTTCAACACGGTGACAAAAAGACAGCTTGACCTAATAACCTGGTAGTCGGAATATTTTATTAAATAATTATGCAGCCTGTTCCACAAAAATAGGTCATAATACATTTCTAAGAACATTTAAATATACCATGCATATAAAATTCTGAAATTTTAACTCCCTATTTCTTTCTGGAGTGAACCTTTCCAGTGGCCTAGTGGTTAGAGCGTCCGCCTCGGATGCGGGAGGTCGTGGTTCGATCCCTGGTGGAGTCATACCAAAGACTTACAAAATTGATACTAACAGCTGCTTCGCTTGACGATCAGCATTAAGAGGTCTGTGTTAGGACTGGCAGGCCTGGGGTCAGGTTAATGTGACTGGGTGGGACATCATGCTACATGTCTGCGGCATGATGGCTAAGTGCTAGACATCACTATAAACTGCCACACTGCATACATCGTAGCGTTATGACTGAAAAATTGTTAAATCTACGTTAAAAATCATTATCACATCACATCTTTCTCGCATGGTCTAGAACACGTGGCTCTAAAAAAATGTCCTACTTAAACCTAATGGGTTTCTTTGATTGATAACCTGACGACATTTTTGACATTTGTAATTTGGGGTCGACACTAATGGCATAGATGGTACAAATGAAAAAGAAAAAGGTGTTCCGTAATGGCTATTTCAGCATCAGTACATAAGTGCACAACTACCACCTTTCTACCCCCGGGTACTACTAGGTCAAATCTTGGATTTGTATCATTTCACACACATAATTTGCATCTTAGATTAATTAAATACTGTACGTTTACCTTAATATAAAAGCTATCTAACCTAAGTTATGGCTATCCATTTTTTTGTTAAATCACTTTTTAGGACTTGCACTGTACATAATTTATTCGCCTAGTCAACTTTCCAAAGCACTTCCAATTATCATAAAATGACTATTTAGGTTTAAATTTTTTTTTAAACAAGTAGTAAGATATACATCAGAGGTTACATTTGCTAAAGTACTTCACAGTGCACCTGTAACCGGCTAATAATTAAATGTCATAACATCACATGTTAAGAAATAAACGGAACAAACGGCTGTCAGTACCATACAGGTGTCACGTAATTGAGTTGATCGTCAGTCGCAGTGAATGTTTGAAGAGTCGACGGGTATTTTCTTAGTGAATTTCCCTGCAAGAACCCGAAGAAACCAATAAACATTTTTTTTAATGAGTAGTTGTATATAATTTTGTATGCAATTCAAATTGTTCAGATAACTACCTTTTGAGCATTGACACGAGATGTGTATCAAATTCAAGTCCATATGCATTTCAAACAGAAAATTAATTTTTGCACCCACATTCAAAAAGGAAGACCAGATTTATTAATACTGAATATGATGTAGGTTTCTTATTATGTAGTTTATATTGACAAAACTATTTTTTTAATAAAAAGAAAATCAATCACTTCATCTAGAAATTATGTTTAATTTTGCAGTCTGTTGATTTTATAGATAAGACTATTTAATTGCAATACAAATTCTGAATATGTGCAAATACAACTTTTTCTTGTGCGCTAATTACAGAATGGACTTCAACAATTAGGTTTTGTGGCATTTATCACCTACTGAATTTGACTGGTGCTTTCAATATCAGCAAGGCTGTAAACTTTGGTCCGACTACCATGATTTTTACACCAAGATAGAGAGAGAGTACCGTGGCTTTGATGTAACCTGTAATCTGACAGTTTATCACACAGGGGAAAACACCCCTTCAATATAACGGCAATAATCTCTTCCCCTAGCACCAATCAAATAAAGTTTGATCTATAATCATGGTACAGACACTAAAATAAAAATATTTGGACCTTTTCAATTCAGACGTTTTTATCATCTTCATTATGTTCAGACTAGAAATGCATCCTGGCCTAAATTAA
Source organism: Potamilus streckersoni (assembly GCA_016746295.1). Lineage (NCBI taxonomy): Eukaryota > Metazoa > Mollusca > Bivalvia > Unionida > Unionidae > Potamilus > Potamilus streckersoni. Next base: position 313,839 of record JAEAOA010002311.1, on the reverse strand, counting down.
CATCGGTTTTCCAGTGTCATTAGAATGGAACAAATTGTATGAATTTCCCATACATTACAAATGACTGGTTAACTAACATAAACTGTGAGGCACATACATATTTGTTTAAGTAAAACTAATATTTGAGAATTTTAGAAAAAAATGAGTAATTTTTAATATTCATTTGTTGAAAAGTTTACCTTAAAATCATCCTTATTTCCAACATATATAAAGTTGCACAATATTTTTATTTTTGGCCTTCCCTATCAAAGTCTCCTACTTTACATGCAGTTTCTCAGCTGGTACACACACAGACTCGTAAATTCAAGCATGATGGGTTCAATATCCACCAAAGTCAGTCAGGGTTGGCTGCCTTAGTGTGCACTGAGAAAGGTACTTAGTTCCAATCTCTGTTATGATGTTGAAGGGAATGTGTTGAAAATGCCGTAAACCCCCCACCCCGCTCAAACTATTTTACATACATTTCTTCTATAAGCTTGAGTGAAAAGAAATGAGTAAATAAACCATTTAGGAAAATGGACATGATGTAAATGTGTTCAATATAAGCAAAATAGGAAACACAACATATTTCTTTATGCTGCTTTGTATAGAACCTTTATAGAATTTGCATATTGTAAAAGATTCATTTAAAAATATTTAGAAAAAAGTTACATTTTTACCTTTGATGATTTCAAAGTACCAAAGAAGCACATTTCTCGTATGATTTAATTCCACTGTGTTTTGCAACCTTTGGGCCACAGCTACTGCCAAGCTCACAGTTTCATCAACCAATGGCCACATCAGGAGATACCAGATATTGCAGTGAAGAGATAACTTGAGGTATGCCAATCTGGCTACAAATTTTGAGATCTGACAATTGTTCTTGTTGATGTCACTGGTTTTAAGTGTGGAATAAAATTTGACCTCTTTTGATGGAGTTAATATATTAGTTGCTGGCCAAATTAGCTAGCACCTGATGGGTTTGTTTTCATCTTGCACTTTCTTTTTCCTCAGGTGTAAATGTTTAACTTCCTTTTTCAAAATTATTTGTGTACATTTATACAAAAACAATACAAATTCAATTAAGGTAACAATGGACTGTTTTGTAAGAATAAAGGTAATGTTTTAGTATTGGGGAAATTTCACACCTCAGCATTGTATGTAATTCCTAGCTTTAAGGTAGCATCCTGTACCCACCTTTTGATCTATATTTGTTATGGGTGATTGGTCACACTAACACATCCAGGAACAAATTGGAGATATCCCTTAGCAAAATACAGGTAAATTTGTACCCCATTGTTTGCCTGCTCCAAGGGACTGGTCCTATTGTAGTAGTAAAAGGAAGTATCTTCTAATAGAGTTTCCGACCCGACAGGGAAGTCATTTTAATCCTCTTTAAAGATTACCAGTAGTGCAGAAAATAGGAGAATTGGCTCTAACCAAAGATAACCTTATTTTACCAGAGATAATAAAAGATGGATGTTGTTATCAGGTGAGGAATACAAAAGAGAACAAATGGTTTCAACATATATATTGGGTATAACAATCAGATCTAAACAAGAAATCTTAAGGTAATTCACTCTTCTTTCCATAATTGGTTTTTCAACATGTTTTTACAAATTACTTAGACTAACTAATAACCTATATGGCAAAATTATCCTAATGTACTAATAATATAAGATGCTTTACAAATAAAATCATAGAACCACTATGCAAAACATTGATCTTTGGTATTGGTCTACTATGTTAAAATTTGACTGGTACTTTTGGCTATTCGACTAGTATTTTTGGTATTTATTCCACTAATATTTTTATATTTGTTTGACTAGCATTCTTGTGTTTTGTCAGTATTTTTGCTATATATGACTAGTATTTTTTATTTATGTGACCAGTTTTTGTTTTAGGCTAGCATCTTTTGGTATTTGATTAGTATCTTTGTATTTATTATTAGTATGTTTTTTTGGTATATGACAAGTATTTTTTTGGTTTAGATAAATAAATAAATAATAGCATTCTGTCATCAAGAAGTCACCATCCATACTTGTTAATGAATCTTTGAAAGTTGCCATGTAAAAAGTTAAAGGTGGGGTGGGTTGGGAATGAAGTCAATGCAACAGTGTAAGAAAAAAAAATCAGTATTGTTAAAGTAGATGAAAGTTATTTAACATTTTTAAATGTATAGGGCTTTTTAATCAGCAGCTAATGAGAGCTGGTATCTAGATAAGAAATAAGAAATTTAATTGTCCAGTCATTAGGTAAAAAGAACCAAGAATATGAGGAGGAGGAGGAGGAATTTGTCCTAGGTTTTTTAGCACTTTTCATTCAAGTTCAGTTACATAAACATTTGGAAATCAAATTTTCAAAGTGTCTTACGCACATGAACTTGAAGGAAATCCATAGTTTCAGCAGCAGCTATAACCAGTCTATGAAAATAATCTGCATAAGCCCTGGTAAATTCCAGCTTCTCCAACAAGTTTTTGTCTTTAGCCATTTTTATAGTAACATCACCTTCCAAATGAATAAAATATTTCTACTATCTGAAATATCTCAAGTAACATCAGCAGTTCTAAGAAAACTGATCAGAATTTATAAGAAAAAAAAAATCCCATCTAAATTAGTATGTGTATGCTGTCAAAATAAACAGGTCTTTATGGTTTTCAGTTTTTTTATATCAATGTTCTGACAGTTTTGAGAAGATAATTTTTAGCAGTAAATGTCACTGGAGTACCCTTTGCCGTAAGGCCATTATGAAGCAGTGATCACTACAATTAGCATGGAAGGATAATTAGTAATATAAGATTAATTAGTATTATTGTTAAGTATTACTATCAAGTAATATTGTTACTCAAGCATGAATTAAGGTAGCAGTCATTATTAAAGTTGGTCAGGCAAGCATGGAGAAGGCACCAGTCCCTATTTAAAGCTGGTTAGGCAAATATGGTCAGGCATGCATGGGTTAAGCTTGGGAAGGGAGGCAGGAAAGAGTCAAGTAGTAATAATTAAAGAAATGTAGAGCTTTTGTTTTGTCATCATTAGGTCTTTAAGGGAAGATGACCCAGAAGAATATCCAGGTTTTCAACTTTATATTTATATTAGTACTTGTTTTTTAGTATGTTTTTATTTACAAATCCATAATGTACACTATTGATTTTAGAAAGTGCCCAATTAAATTTATTTTTTAAAATTTGTTTAGAGTGCAATACTTCCATATTGATTTAGGAGATAAACAAACTTCTTGAAAGCTTGTATGGGCCCCAAGCAAAATGTCATACATTTCTCAAAATAACACAAAGTTGGAAAGGTAGTGGGGATGATGGTTGGCAGGCTTATACAAGCATTCATATTGTTACTCTATGATACAGAATCAAAGTATATAATTTTTTTTCATGCGACTAAAGTCATACCAGTCATATTCAATAACATATTTGCTCAGTCTGGATTAGACATTCAAGCTGACACACTTTCTGTTGTATTGGATCCATGTGTCTGTAGTTGTTAAAAGTGTTTCTATTTTTAGTAACAGCATCCAGAAATTGATGGCAGATATCATTTATTTTAAAAAATGAAAAGGTCCTTTAGGATAGAATGCTTTCTGTGAAATTGTGTCTAGCATTTTCTGAGAAGTCATTTAATTGATTTTCTATTTTTTGTAATGACAGCCATGTTTGATGGTGAATCAGCATAATTTGTATGCATCTGAAAGCCGTTAATACCATATATGACTCTTAATACCATATATGGCTCCTAATACCATATATGCATTCAGACTTTCTTTGGACAATATCTGAGCAGTTTCTGAGAAGTCATCATAAGCATTTTCTCTTTTGATAGGCAGCCATATTTGAAGGTGGATTGGCATCATTTGTTAACCCCATCCCACCCCCAAACCTTTCAATAAATGTTGAGCACTTTATGCTGGAAGGCTTAAAATTCTAAGATCATTAATTTCATAATTGATGTCATGTGGATGTGTTAGTAAGCTTTTCTTGCAAGCAGAATAATGTATACCCATCAGAAGTGTTGTCCCAAATAACATTACAACAGTCTAGGTGTGGTTTTAGCTTTGGTCCCAAATAGCATTACAACAGTCTAGGTATGGTTTTAGCTTTTGTCCCAAAGAGCATTACAACAGTCTAGGTATGGTTTTAGCTTTTGTCCCAAATAGCATTACATCAGTCTAGGTATGGTTTTAGCTTTGATCCCAAATAGCATTACATCAGTCTAGGTATGGTTTTAGCTTTGATCCCAAATAGCATTACATCAGTCTAGGTATGGTTGTAGCTTTTGTCCCAAATAGCATTACCACAGTCTAGGTATGGTTGTAGCTTTGGTCCCCAAAAGCATTACAACAGTCTAGGTATGGTTGTAGCTTTGATCCCAAAAGCATTACAACAGTCTAGGTATGGTTGTAGCTTTGATCCCAAATAGCATTACATCAGTCTAGGTATGGTTTTAGCTTTGATCCCAAATAGCATTACAACAGTCTAGGTATGGTTGTAGCTTTTGTCCCAAATAGCATTACCACAGTCTAGGTATGGTTGTAGCTTTGGTCCCCAAAAGCATTACCACAGTCTAGGTGTGGTTTTAGCTTTGATCCCAAATAGCATTACATCAGTCTAGGTATGGTTTTAGCTTTGATCCCAAATAGCATTACAACAGTCTAGGTATGGTTGTAGCTTTTGTCCCAAATAGCATTACCACAGTCTAGGTATGGTTGTAGCTTTGGTCCCCAAAAGCATTACCACAGTCTAGGTATGGTTTTAGCTTTGATCCCACATAGCATTACAACAGTCTAGGTATGGTTTTAGCTTTTGTCCCAAATAGCATTACATCAGTCTAGGTATGGTTTTAGGTTTGGTCCCAAATAACATTATAACAGTCTAGGTATGGTTTTAGCTTTGGTCCCAAATAGCATTACAACAGTCTAGGTATGGTTTTAGCTTTGGTCCCAAATAACAATATAACGGTCTAGATATGGTTTTAGCTTTGCAAGCTATTCATTAACCATTTCTTTGGTTGATAGGTATAGCAGGACCATGTTGTGTAATAACCACATATATATTAATTGATTTTATAAAGTGGGACTTGAATGTATTGGTTCTAATGAAAATCATCAATAATCAACCAGGAATTGTCACCAGTAACCATTTTCAGTCTGGTATGATTCAATTCTGCTTCCAACTATTGTTTTTTAGTTTAGCTTTCTTTTGTTGTGTGGTAATCCTAATACTTAAGTCTTGTGTTTCTTGACAGAGTATTATGACCTAAGCTATGTGAAAGGAAGTAGGGTATGTTTTTTTGTAAGGAATTATTTTTCTAAATTTTGTTGGTATGCAAATCATTACCTTTGTAAAATTTGACAATTTAGTAAATGAACCATACAGTCATGCAATTGAACCCCTCTACATATATTCAAAAAGTCTTAGTTTTAACTGTCTGAAATCTGATCAGTTGGTTTCATCTTCAATCAGGTTGGAAGATGAAACATAGTTATCTATTTTCAAATGCAGCTGTTGCTGAAAAGGACAAATAAATTGGACCCTAACTGATCTCTGTGGCATCCCACATGTGATTGGGTCTTCTTTGGAATGACTGCCATTTACTTCTGACACATTGTGTTGTCAGAGATTAAACATGATGTAAACCAATCAGTGCATGGAATCACTGATTATCTTCAAGTTATTGGTAAGGATATAATGATCAACAATCTCATGAGTTGCCCACACTCTACAATTGTGCATCCTGCAGATTTTCCTTAATCAAATGTCTTAATGCTGAAGGTTGTCTGGCAGGAATGACTTTCACCAAACCTTGTATTTTGTAAACAGGTACACCAGAACAAGTTTAGCTTACTGGTATCTTTGTAGTTTTTATTTAAATTTCCACCATATTTGATGAAAGCTTCAAAAGGAAATAAGTACTGTGGGTATTCAGTATGATTTGTAATTTTCAGAGGTAGCAGATCACTAGTCAGCAATTTAACACTGTCATCTATAAGTTCGAAAACAAGTCATATTTATACAACATTTGGTCTGTTGGCAATTTGTGGCAAGAGACAGCATACAATTTTCTGAATACAAACTGTTGATGTGATGAATTATGTTTATATTTAGCTATGAGGAAATTATATGAGTAGTAAATTTTTTGCAGTCAATAAACAATGTCACATAAAGTCAATATAAATGTAAATATAGCCTTTTACAAATGTTTATGGCATTAATATAACATTAGCTGGAGGAAAATTGTTTTGTACATGCTGGTACTGTTTCCTTGTACCAGGAGGAATATTTCAAGTTGCATATGTGGATGGATATAAGTCATTGTCTCAACCAATCCTTTACTTTTCCTGAACTAGGAAGTACATAATATAAATGTTTTTCATATCTTGGGGAGACAATTGACTAGGACACCCAAATAAATATGCAGGGTGGGGTTTTCAGGGTGGGGTATTTATGAAATGATACCAACAAACTCGGGTATTAGCATCTATAACATACAGACACATGCTATGAGATAGTTTTAAATGTATTTTTATTTCTCTTAAAGTGAGAAATTTGTATAGGTTTTTACAACTAAGAGTAATTACATCTCAAATTATTGCTTGTAAGAAATACATGTTTGAAGTAAAGAGCTTCATGGGTCTGAAATACATGCTGGATCATTAAAGAATTGTTTGGTTCTAAAGGGGTTATTGCCATTTTTCAACACATGATAGGTTATACAAGGTTTATTGGCTTTAGCACTGTAACATGGAATTATACAGCTGGGTTGAAGCAATGGAAGCTACTGACCAGCTTTCCTCACATACTCCTGTTGGTCAAACCTAACACTAAAACCCACGTGGACAGGTGACAAGTCAGTGCTTCAGACCACTCTGCCACACCTGGGGTCTCTGCAGGGTCAATAATAACACCATTTAGAATGAATAAGAGAGCAAGTATTATTGTCAAACTATATGGTAAGTTTGGTCAGTGTTGCTACCTGAACAGCAAAATATCTACATGTACACAGGAAAATAAAATAAAATTCTTTCAATTTATATATAGGGCCAATGGGGCATTCATTATCAATATTAATTTATTCATGCACTAAAGTAACTGAATTTCTTAACAGCATGAAAGCAAATATGTTAAGTTATTTTTGATTATTAATCTAGTAATATTAAATTAAAAATATTTTCGTAACTTTGTATGAATTCAAGTGATTCTTCCAGGCCCCCACATCCCAAGAAATCAATTCCATTCACCAAGGAAGATCTTGATAATGTAACATGCTGAAATCTTCAAACCAATGTAATGTACATTGCTCCAGTGGCCTAGTGGTTAGAGCATCTGCCTCGGATGCTGACGGTCATGGGTTCGATCCCTGGTCAAGTCATACCAAAGAGAAACAAAAATGGTATTAACAGCTAGCTGCCTTGTTTGAAGTTCAGCATTAAAATGTTAGTGTTAGGATTGCTGGGCCTGGTGTCAGGATAATGTGACTGGTTGGGACATCATGCTACATGTTTGCACCATGATGCCCCAGTGCTAGACATCACTATAAACTGCCGCACTGCAGACATCTAGGATATGACTGAAAAATTACTAAAGCTATCTTAAAAATCATAATCATAATCAGCATCACATCAAACCAATGTCCTTGGTACAAACTTGTCATTTAATTACTGTGCCTTCAACAAACAGGAAAATGTAGGTCTCTATCAACACCTCTAAGCTTGCCATACAATACAAGATTGATGGACAAAATAACCACATTTAGCTGCATTAATCCCTACAAATTCAGTCAAAATTTCAAGTCTCATTCATTGTTGTGGGATATTTGAAATTAATTTGAAGACTGTAATGTTAATGTCAGTACACGTAGGTCCAGTTTCATTTGCAATGAATATACCACATGACCAGTCCAATATGGAGGTTTCCTGTGCAACTTGTTTTTAATCTTCTAAAATACTTGTTGCAGGCATTAACTAAGGAAATATGTGTATATTAGGTAAATTTCTACAAAATATGTGTATATTAGTTAAATATTTAATGATATTAAACAATTTTAATTCAGATCAAAGTCAAATAATGACATTAAATTATTTTTTTTTCCTTTTTCAGTTAGAAGGAAACATAAAAATTGTACAATTGATTACACCCTGGTAAAATAGGGAAGCAAGCAAGCAAGTTACAAACAATTTACAAGTGATCAGTCCAAAAACCAACAGGCAAACAGACATCTCACATAAGCACTGCAGAACTGATCATCCCAAGGTCAAACAGGCAAGCAGTAATGTCACAAACACTATAGACCTGATCATCCCAAGGTCAAAGGGCAAGCAGTAATGTTACACTGTACAACTGATCATCCCAAGGTCAAACAGTCTAGTAATAATGTCACACTGTAGAACTGATCATTCCAAGGTCAAACAGGCAAGCAGCAATGTCACAAACACTGTACAACCAATCAAAGGTCAAATGGGCAAGCAGACATGTTGCATAAGTACTGTACTACTTACTAATCACTCCAAAGTCAAACTGGCAGGCAGACATGTCACATAAAGACTAAAACCAGCAGTCATATCACATACAGATTCATATAGATCACATGAATGATTTTGTTGTTGATCTGGGCTTAACACCATTTTTCAGCACATGATAAGCTATACATGGCAGCCAGTTTTAATGGTGAAAGCAAGAAACCTGAAAATCAGCAGAAAGAACCAACGACCCACAAGAAGCTACTGGCAAGCTTTCTCACATATCCATATTTGCAGAATCTTAGACTGGAACCCACGAAAACAGGTGAGATGGCAGTGATCTGCAACTGAGAGCGCTTTAGACTACTAGGCCCCTCTGGGCCCCTCACATGAATGAAGAAATTCCAACAAGTTATTTTGGAAAGCAAATTTAACTTTAACAAAGTTTTTATGACCAAGGCCTTGAACCCAAGGTAGGAACATGTGATCGAGCTTTAGAATCAATTATCTTAGCTTTAAAAAAAATCCATGGCAAGGATGATGAGAATTAACCAAGACAGTTTATAATTACATAAATAAAAAAACATGTTGATGCCATCCAAAGTGTAAACTGATGGCTATGTTCCACTTTCTACTAACATAGGTCAACAAAACTCACTAAAATACCTTACCCCACACATGGTGCACATAGCATGTTCTAGGTATTAGAATTGCTCTCATCTTGGAAATTAATTACCATTATCTTGTAAATTAGCAAAATCAAGAGTTCAAAACAGAGAAAAGTTTATTTGAAGGTTTGAGCTTAAACAAAATTCTAAGTCAAAGGCATTCCTAAAAACATTTATTCCTAAAATATTCTTGTAAAAGACCTATATAAAAATATACTGTCCCTGTCCTAACATCTAATTTTCAATCAACAGAGAATATTTTTCTACCTTAGCATAAGTGACATTTTCAACATGTGATAAAGTCTTGGTTCAAAATTCACAGTATTACAAGAAACACTGTCACTCATTACAGATGAAACTAATCGAGGCTGATTTTATGTCCTACTGAGTACCATCATAGCTGGTTAAAGAGTCTAGCAAGATCCCTCTAAGGCATTTCACCAATGAAAGATCAAAGGGCAAGATCCCCCTAGAGGTAACTGATATACCCCTGCTATACATGCTGCCATGTCCCTTATCTGGAACCCTACAAGTTCTGTTATCAGTGGCCCACACAGACAATTTTCGGAATATAGTTTGATGAATTAGGTTCAGATATTGTGACTACTACATTAGCAACCTATCTGATTTGTACAACCAAAGTAACTAATGCAGTCTAGCACTTAAACTTCATTTAAATTTCTACCTACAGAGATAAGCAATTTTCCAGCAGTCTATTTAATTTATCATTCTCTTTATGGGTGTCAGTTTTAAAGACTACAACTAAGTTAATGTAATGAAATATATTACTAGTCATCATGCTTTCATACAGGAATGATTTAGAGTCCTATAATTGAATCTTTTTTACCATGTAATTAATAATTATGCCTAAACGGTAGATTTTGAATTGAAAATTACATACAAAATTGCATACAAATTTTTTTCATTAAACATGCAGCAATTTATCAAAACTTTTAAATACATTTTGATATGTTTTAATTAACTAAATTAGAAAAGATCACTAAATCATTGTATTTTCACTCAGTATGACTCTAAATCATTCCTGTATGAAAGCATGATGAGTAGTAATATATTTCATTACATTAACTTAGTTGTAGTCTTTGAAATTGACACCCATAAAGAGATTCAATGATTTATAGATTCAATGCATGATAAATATCAACAGAACATGTCCTTATAAAATTTGCATGTAAACAGGACAAGGACTTAATGGGTGATGATACATCCAATGTCCCTATATTCTAAAGTGCAGCAATGAAAAACTAACCATTACTTAATCTGTACCCAAAAATGTTACCAACAAAAACATAAATTACAGGTTTGAAGAAAACCCTGATAGTTCTGTTGATAGGGTATCAGACTTGCAATCCAAGGGTTCTGTATCTGATACTTGCCCAGGCCAGCCCAAGTTGACTGCCTCAGGTGCATCTTTGGGTACCATACTTGCCCAGGCCAGCCCAAGTTGACTGCCACAGGTGCATCTTTGGGTACCATACTTGTCCAGGCCAGCCCAAGTTGACTGCCTCTGGTGCATCTTTGGGTACCATACTTGCCCAGGCCAGTCCAAGTTGACTGTCTCTGGCGCATCTTTGGGAAAGGCACTTATCTCCCATGGTATGAGAATGATATAGCTGACAATGAGTTAAAATGCCATTAAAACCAACCCCAATAATGGTACATGCCTGGCGGTGCAAAATTAGCAATTCAAAAGGACCAATAACATTTTTTTCTTTTCAAAAACAGGAACTTTGCTGTTCAATGCAATGTCTGCTTGACCCCACCCCCTCAAGGCCAGCAAGTTTTGAAAATCATTTAAAATCCTGTTGATATGCTATCCGAACATTGCAGGCTTTTTTAAGCTCACTTTCAATGGCACCGCCACAAGGAAATCGAGGTCTCTGGTTGCCATAGTCATCTTAATCGGGGTCAAGGGGAGAGAGAGAATGTAGATGGATTCTGATGAAGAATTTTTTAAACATACAATTGCATAAGAGACTGAACTGATTTCATAAAGTTTTAAATGATTCAGCCAAATGTTTTAAGCTGGAGAAAGCAGTGAAGAAAAAAATTTCTTTACAAAGAATGAAATTACCATAAGTATTCAGGAATCCCACAGAGATTACATTTCCAAGGTTTAATTTCTCTCCAGCTACCAGTAAAGGTGGTGTCTTTTTTCATTTTGACTGATACTCTCATTGTCATCAATGTGGCTGATGAAGGGGCTTGTACTACATACTTTACCGTGTGTACCCTAAAATACAGTCACATCAAATTCTTGTACTGGACCCTAACTTCTCACCCTCAAGGGACTACTAACAAATACTGCTCATAACATTTTTTTTTGTTCGCAATTTAAAATAAAATTTATGTTTACAACCATAATTTATAAGAAGAATGCTTTTAAATGTGAGAGCTAGAGTGATTTGTGACAAAGATAAAACATGCAAATAAAAGTCTTTCAGTGATGTTAAATAAAGATCACTAAACTCTGGGTTATTAAATCACTTATACTATTGCCAAAAGAAATTATTTTTAAGTATATTCAAAATTAATTCAATTGTGCCTAAATATTGGTTTGGTTTTGTGGGATTTAGCAGCAATTTTCAGCAAATCACAGGCTGTATGTGATGGTTAGGAAGAACCCAGAAAAAAACTTTTCGTTTAGGAAGAACCCAGAAACATTGACCCACAGGATGATAACTAACACACCTCAAGTATCCACAATGGTTAAGCCAAGACTCAAATTGTACATATGTAGATGTGTGTGTGGTCTGTAAAGGTGAGCACTGGAGACTTATCAGCCACACAGGACTGCACCAGATGGAATAAAAAAAAGTCCCAACACAATTAACCATCTTTATTTTCATTTAGATTAGATAAACTTAATTTTAGATAGATTTTTATGGCAAACTTGCAAAATTATTTTACTGCCAATTAGTTTGATTTCATTATAATTTTAATTTCAGACATTGATAGTGTGGTATTCTGTATTCAACCTGACCTTCCAATGCTATGTATAAGGTATAAATTAACCTGGCCTTCCATGCTATGTATAGGGCATAAATTCAAGTAGATCTCACTAATAGCTGGGTACTAGGGACAACTATTCCCAGCTGGTGAAGATTTATGACACTTATTACTAGAACTCCTGCTGTAAGGGGCAGACCCCTTTTAATGGGTCATATACCTCATAAAGGTAAACCTAATCCTGATTACATAGAGCAAGTTACATCCATGCAAACAACATGGACCCTGATCTACCACTGTAGACTAGGGCCTATAGAATTTGTTTTACTGATCACAAAGGTCAGAGATATAAAATCTGTTGAAGCATTGTATTTCAAGCATTTAGAGAGCAAAAGGACATTTTGTGTAATGGGCATACATAAAAGTAACTCCAATGTTTACCATATATGATTGCATATGAGTCCAACTGCAGACCCAGATATGTGGTAGGTAATGTGCAGGCAGATGTGGGTCTATGCAGTTAGGATTTATCATTAGAACCTACAAAATATACCCTGATTTGCAGGTGCATTATGCTATAGCAGATCAGGGTCTTTGTGGTTTGCATTTGACTCACTTGTGAATATATACGGTAAATTTCATCCTCTCTAACAAATTACCTCAATCTTCCAGAAATTAATGGTGGATATGTTTCTCTTGGGGTCTTATTTTCTATGTTTGCTAACAAGCTATTTTATCAGTGACACTTTGATAGTTTTGTGTATTCCAATATCACAATATTATATTCTCTAAGATAATTTCCAAATCACTGATACCTGATAGTAGATGTTTTTTAACAGATTAAAATTTTTTCAGCATAATTTGGCAAGAATATTTTTAATTGTTATTGATAAGAAAGAAAAGAAAATATAAAATGGCATCCTCCATCTACCTGTCCCACCATAGCATTCTATCTACCTGTCCCACCATAGCACTTTACCTGTCCCACCATAGCACTCCATCTACCTGTCCCACCATAGCACCCCATCTACCTGTCCCACCATAGCACTCCATCTACCTGTCCCACCATAGCACTCCATCTACCTGTCCCACCATAGAACTCCATCTACCTGTCCCACCATAGCACTACATCTACCTGTCCCACCATAGCACTCCATCTACCTGTCCCACCATAGCACTCCATCTACCTGTCCCACCATAGCACTCCATCTACCTGTCCCACCATAGCACTCCATCTACCTGTCCCACCATAGCACTCACTTGTGTATTTTAATGAGATTATGAAACACATCTTGTATTATAAATGATCTATCTTGGACAATAGCCATCAAAAGAATTTTTTTATAGATCTACTTAAATAGAAAGATAGCAAGAAAAAAGGTAGTGACTGACAAAATGATTGTACATTGGTATACTGAATGAAGTATTTGTAATGGAGGAACAATTCATAAAGAATTGTCCATGTTTCTCATAGTCACCCCTAGCACTTTTTCCCTTCCAAAATGGGCTGTCACTATTACTGAAATTAAATTCAGGACACAAAGGATGCTTTTTTTATTTTATGCTTCATTTGAATCTATCAGTACACAGCAAAAGTTAGTACCCACCTACCTAATCTAATTTATTTTCATATCACTAACCTAACCACGTCTCTCTCTCTCTCTCTCTCTCTCTCTCTCTCTCTCTCTCTCTCTCTCTCTCTCTCTCTCTCTCTCTCTCTCTCTCTCTCTCTCTCTCTCTCTCTCTCTCTCTCTCTCTCTCTCTCTCTCTCTCTCTCTCTCTCTCTCTCTCTCTCTCTCTCTCTCTCTCTCTCTCTCTCTCTCTCTCTCTCTCTCTCTCTCTCTCTCTCTCTCTCTCTCTCTCTCTCTCTCTCTCTCTCTCTCTCTCTCTCTCTCTCTCTCTCTCTCTCTCTCTCTCTCTCTCTCTCTCTCTCTCAGTAACCACACATTAGGGCCTAGTCTTGAAGAAATTATTATAGAATTTATTAAGCTTGGCATATTTTATTTTTCCACCCTGGATTGGAACTATTATTTTGTGAATACAACAAAAACACAAATAAATATGCTACATGACTCAATCCAATTAAATCAAAGGAATGTTTATCATACCTTCATAAATGTGTCAAACAGCCCAGTGACCAAGACTAAAGTGGAATGCATTTTATTATGATACTGAGTGTTCTTATAGGAATCAAGTGTGACCATTTAAATGAGAACAGAACATTAGAATCAAAATCTTTAACATGGTGTATATTGATCAAACATACCATTATAGGAGACAGACTGCTTTTGGCAGCACAACATGCTAACAGCTTAGAACTAAATGTTTCAAACAAATTGGTTTGCATAAATTGAACAAAATTAAAATTTCTGTATTGATTTTTAGTTGAAATGTCCACATAAAACACAGTTTAACTAGATCTCCAAAACTAAAAGGATAAATAATTCTCCATGCATAATAAAAGTTTTACTGATCTCTGGACAAATATACTAATGACATGGTTAGTGGGTGGGGTGGGGGATAATTATACAGCCCAGTGTCAATGAATAGATTACTAAATTAAAGGACTTGGACAAAGTTAACTGCTAAACCAACACTATTACAATGAAATAATGTTGATGACATTATATAAGCCATAACCCTTTCATTATCAATCAATGGTTGTTGAACTCTTCCCTCCCCTCCCCTCCATTAATCACTAGATGGGCAGGGCTGTTGTGGGAGACCTAATAAATCCTCGTTATTTGATTTATAATTGCTTGCAGATTAATCTCATCTTTTACAATTCTCTTTCTCATCTTTTACAATTCTCTTTCTTTGATTGATGGAGGAACATGGGATTTCAACACTGTAAGCTGATTACATGTGTCTGGCTCAGTGGAATTTGGAGGGGATTGATTAGTAGATATTATTGTAGGTAATGATTTTGGAAAACCCTTTTCAAATTCTAATCCATAGAAACATCAAAGACACAGAATTCAAGTGATGAATGTTTTTAATTTGAAAATTCAAACATATATCAATTCTTGCAATCTAAATTTAAAAAAAATCAGATTTGTTTCCTCTGATATTGATTTTTATTTTCCCAGGTCAAACACAATAAACTTTTAAATTATGCAAATTTGTTTCAAACTAGGGAATAAAATATCTATTTTAATATTATTTTTTTTATATCCTTAACTACATTAAATATTTATCCTATTCTTTTAATAACTTAAAAATCCAAGTCATTATGTTTTACCAAATTAAAGAACTTTTCTTTACAGGGAACAAACTTATTAATACATTAAATAAATTATGGCAGAATGTAATACAATCATTTATAGCCATTTTAGGTATCTGCCACAAGGATCCTTAAGTTGTGTGAAAGATGGTTAAAGTGCCAATTAGGGGTTTGCAGAATTAATTATTTACAACTTTAAGGCTCAAGTCTGATAATTTTTTCAGGGCTTGGTTAGGGTCTCACCCAATCTTTTTTAGGACTTGATTACAGGGTCATTTCAGTCTGGGTGAGGGTTTCATTAGTGTCTTGATCCACTTCTTTTGATACAGTATATGGAACACCTGTGCAGAATAAGAAGGATTTAAATGATTGTATTGGATTATGTCTGTAAAACCCAACAGGTGTAGATACCTGTGAATCATCTGCCAATACTCTCACTGGTAAAGGTGTGATTTACAGGCACTTAGAGCTTCCTCACACATCCATTGCTTATGTTCATCATTTAGCTGACTGGAACTATATACCTCATGTACAAATTGTCACAACCTCAAATTGTTTCAAGGAATTTTTAGCACATAATAAACAAAATCAAATTCACACTGGGGAAGTTCTACATAAATTACTCTAAAAAGACATAAAAAGAACAGGACTGTACTCTGTTGATAGGTCCACTTTTGCTTTTGTAGATGTTTCTCAACAATAAAAGAGAAACCATTTATGGAAGTAGTATGAACCAGTTTTGGGAAATAGATATTAATGAGTAATATATATATATATATATATATATATATATATATATATATATGTGTGTGTGTGTGTGTGTGTGTGTGTGTGTGTGTGTGGAGATCTATCATGGGTGATTACCCAAATGGCCTGGATTAATTAGGTACCATTGATAGGTAGGCTCATTAGAATTACCCCATATCAAACCGATTTGTATGGAAAAGCTAATGTCATCTACCCCTTACAAGGTAGACAATAAGGGGTGTGTCACTAGTGACCATTGAATAGTGTCACCACACAATACTGAAAGCAGAATTACTTAACATTTTACCAGAAAGTTTGATTTATTTGGTCATGTAGATAACAAATTTCAACTGAAAAATATTTTGGTCCAACAAAGACCAAATGTTTAATGGGGTTGTGGTGGGAGTGTGATGTGTGATATGATTATGATTTTTAACATAGCTTTAAAAAAATTTAAGTCATGTTGCTACAATGTCTGCATTGTGGCAGTTTATGGTAATGTCTAGCATTAGGGGTATTATGTAGCATGATGTACCACCTAGTCACATTATCCTGACACCAGGCCGACAAGTCCTAAACACTAACCTCTTAATACTGAGCATCAAGTGAGGCAGCTGTTAGTACCATTTTTGTAAGTCTTTGGTATGACTCAAAAGGGGATCAAACCCACGACCTCCCGCATCTGAGGCAGACGCCCTAACTATTAGACCATCAGATCGGTTGGTGGGGGTGTTGGTTTGTGAATATTCAGTGACCAGTACCTCATTATATTCCTGGTGCTCATGTTTAACTTTTTTTACATCTTGTGAAATTTCTGTTGTTTGTAAAGAATTTATAAGAAATGTTACGCATACCTTATTATTTTGTTTGACATTTGCAGTTTTAAGTTTCTACTAATTTCTGTTAGTATATTTCTTTTCTACTGGAAAATTTCAAAAATTCTTGTTTATAAGGAATTTCACATGGCATGAGTATTTTATATGGTCTGTTTAACAATTAATGGATAATTCTGTAATTCATGAAAGCATTTATTCCACCTTAAGGTCACACTTGACAACCACCTCACTTGACTATCACATGTCAATAATTCAAAGCCAAGATATCCCTGAAGCCAAAGACTTAAATGAAGACAAACTCTTTAAGAGATCAGCTTCATCAATAAAAAATTAGAAAATCTAAGTTTTCAACAAAATAAAAATGTACATTTCTTGACATTTAAATGTAAAAATTTAAATCCATCGAATTCAAATACAAAAATTTAAATCCACTAAATTTGACTGGAATATGCACTCCCTATTAAGACCTTCATTATAACAGTTTCTGTTTTAAAGCAAGTGTGACCATGATCCTTGTTTCATTAAGTGGCTATAAAATTATAGGCATCATGTACTAAATTAAGTGTCCTCATTACATGGGTATAAATTAAGGGGCCTTATTACAAGGGTATAAATTAAATGGTCTCACTACAAGGGTCTGTGGCTTCCTTGGACAGCAATTTTAATGAGGTAGTACAGCAAGTAATGAAATGTAATAAAAGTGATGATGTATCTATGAGGTAGTACTGTAGTTAATGAAGCCTGACAATAGTGATGATGTATATAAGATTATGGTTGGTGGCATGTGCATAACAATGAGGTAGTATTGTAGTTAATGAAGTGTGACAATAGTGATGATGTATATATGATCCATGATTAGTGGCATGTGTATGCATCATAAAAACACTAGCTTATCAAAAGAAGCAAGTGGCTTTAATATGATTCAGTGTTCACTCTAGGTCAAGCCCTTGCAGAAGAGGTTTTTAATTGAAAACCTCTGGTCAATAATTTCAACTTCTGACAGATCATTAGTGATGGCACACTTATCCACTTTTGTGCAATTAATTATTCATGACATAATTAGCAGGACTGTACCAAAAACTTTCATTTTTTATGTAATTCATTGTCAAATGGAAGTTAAATAATCACTTCAGACTTTCCAAATACTTTTCAAAAGTTAACATGCCTAAAAGTTATCACTAATGTGAATTAAGGGTAAAATACACCTTGACCACAAAACATCTTGGACAGAGCTTTTTGAATGCTCACTGCATACTTGGGCTGCCATGGCTTTTCTTATTACTATCTAACCTTGGGATGACTGGTCATCCTGTCGCAATACACATAATACATTTTTTAATGGTCAGTCATCATTGCTACATTGTAATTTTGTCTCAAAAATTTGTCTTATAAAAAAAGAATGTATTGAAAAGCATCTGTGAAAAAAATCTGAACTTGAATTTGAATTGGTAATAAAGTTTAAAAGTGAGAAAAAAATCATTTTCAGTGGGTTTTGATCATTCTACCATGTGAGCAAGTCGGATGACCACATAAATATATGTATGGAAATGTTCAAATTACTGCATTTTGTATGATTTAGGCAAATTTATATTGAATGTCATTTCTCTTGCTCAAGTTCATTTCAATCTAATCTATAAGTACCAGTAATAATAAGTGCCAGCAATAATAATTAGTGCCAGTAATAATAAATAATGATAATAATAATTCAGTTTAGCCAAGGCCCAGATTGCACAATTATACATTACCATTGCATGCATACATTATGACCTGACCATCCTTGGAAGTTCTCATTTTCCTAAAAGCTGTTTTTTGTCCTGTGTTAACAATTTAGTTTTATGCATACTTGATCAGCTTTACTGTGAATGCTATCATTTATTTCTGTAACTTGTAACATAATGCTCTGAAACTGGACTGTGATTTCATAAAACTTCCTTCACAACGGCATTGTTTTGAAAATTTTTTTTAACCTGTGACTTATTTTGCATAATATTTTGTTAAACTTTTTAAACTCAGTACTCTTGTATTTTGTAATGTTTCACACTGTAAATTACTAGAGATAAAAAAAATGTTCATGAGAAAGAAATAGGATAATTTACATGTATATTGAATGGACTAATTGGTATTTAGTAGCATGTTGTGGAGGTAAAATCCAGGTCATCTTGATCTTTCATGTGTTGGGCCAGAAAGCCCTAGGAATATTTCAACCATGAGATTTATGAAGATTTATAATCTGGAAAAGTGGTCGTATGTCACAGCTACACATTTCTGACATAGCTGCCCCTTCCACTCAAAAAAGGTGTCTGATAAACAGACTAAATAATGATTCACAGATTTTATCTCATTGGAACTTCTTGCTTGATAAATATTCCCCAACATGTTTTTAGGGCCCACCTACATGGAGAAGGTCAGACCAAATAAGAGTATATTCCCATCACTTGCCTCTGAAATTGACCACCTACTGAAACTGACCCTAGTAGCCCCTCCAGTCTGTCAATCATCCTGGCATTTCCATTTCACATGCCTTGCTCTGGAAAATTTCATATTGCTCTGACATTTCTTTGATTCTTGATTCCATTGAAACATTGCCTCCCAAATGTCTGTAAATTGGAGATCTGAGAAATTCTACAAGTCTGACTTGATAACAGACTACCAACAATGTTGATTTTATTCACAAACTTCTGACATCACACAAACCTGTTTTGCATTATTTAAAAACAGAAAGCAAAAAACCCACCAAGATTTGGAATTGACCCCAGCCAAAATATTTTAAAATATTTTCCGCATTCACCATCAATGGTCTGAAAAGTAAAACTAGACCTGATCATTCTCCCAAAAGCAACAATACAATGGTTAATTTTGCTTTGTCATGCAAGCACCATCTTAAAATGAAGATCCACATTCAAGCACAGCTCTATAATTTGAAATCGAAATCATACTTTGATTGATTGCCCATCAAGTGGATGAAGACTTGTAATTTTCAGCTCAATTGAGGAGCCATTACCTCAGAAAGGACCCCTCCTAACTCATCTAAGTTACATTTATCTGTCAGGACATATGGCATAGTTCCTTAAAATTGTCATACACAACAATGTGAATTTTAATTTCAATTCAGATTTTACCAACTGGGATATGATGTCTCTATCAGGACAGGCAGCCATAGTGCCTGGTCATTAATTACTGTACCGTACATGCTCACTGGTAGGCCAGCCAGCTATAGTTTTTGGTCATTAATTACTTGTACCATACATGCTCACTTGTAGGATAGGCAGCCATAGTGCCTGGTCATAAATTACTGTACCATACAAGCTCACTTGTGGACTGATTAGATCAGTGTGGAACAGTGGGAACAACTGGATGTGTTGCTAAGATAAATTGGGTTCTAGGATGAGAATTAATACTTCTGATCAGTAGAAATGGGATTGGCATAAATGGCAGAGAGATTGTCATTGATCCCCATCGGCATAAAAAAGTAGGATCACTGGCATGAAAAGTAGAGTTAGTCTGATGGGCACAAATAGTAGATTGTCATAGATTCTGACAGGCATAAATAGTAGATTTCATAGATTCTGACAGACATAAATAGTAAAGAGATTGTCATTGATCCTGACAGGCATGAATAACTGTCATAGACCCTGACATACATGCACATTACAGGCATGAATCTATGAAATTTCATTTGAATCAACCTTCTCCACTCATCTGGGGACTAATATGGTAGTAGTTTTCACTGTGTTGGTAATAAACCTAGCCACAGGCATGATTCCAGTTTCTTCCACTGGCCAATCTTCCTGTGGTCAATGTGGCAAAGTAGCCATAACATCCACAGATCATGCAGCCTTCTCCTTAACTCTACAGTGGTCACCTATTGCAGCATTCCAAGTTCCTAATAAACTATTTAAATCTATTTTATATGGCAGTGAAGGAGGGGGGTTATGATCTCTAAATGGTTGGCATGGGGGAACATTTGTGCTAATTTTTTTACCATGTTATCACAGAGGAAATACTGCCAATGCTAAGCAGCACACTTCCACTTTTATCTTTGGACTTTTATTTGTAATGGGGGAGCAGTCAAGGTGCCCTTTATGGCAAAATTTTACATGACCTTGAATGAAATGATTTATGTCAGGAATCCTCATATACAAATAGTTGAGCTTATTGTAATCAGAATAGTATACAAAAATGTAGCCTTACAGTGCTGGTGTACTGTAAAACTACAATCAAACAATCAATCAAAAGATAAAATTATCTACAGCAATAGTGGAAATTATACTTAAAAAAATCTGTCACCTTACTGATTGTTCACTTCATGCAGATATGTTCTGACTTTATCCCTTGCTCAATTAGATTATGACACCATAAAAAACAATAACCAGCAATATCAAAATGTATCAAATTTGAGTGGTGTATATACCCTTATCCAAAATTATAAAATCAAAAATTGAAAAATAAAACACAAAGCACATACACTTGGTTAAAATACAAATGCACATAAAATGCATTGAATTTTAGAACTAGGGGGTCCCTCAGATGATGTTAATTCTGAGAGGGACCACACCAATAAGAAAAAACAATATGTTGGACAAGGTACAACTAAATTTATGTTATGGCAGTCACCTGCCTAATATAAACATTAATTTTGATTACCTTGAGGGTCAGAATTAACATGCCTTGTTTTCATGAATGGTCAGCAATTCATGCTGACAGCCATGTTTAGCACCTTCAAATTTAGAGTGCTTGATTTTCACTTTCTCTTGTTTCCTTACCATCACATCAGCCCTCATTTGGAACTTTAACTGCATAGCAAGGAAGTAGGCTGGGTGACCCAGCTTAGAGAGTCATACTTTTAAGTATGTTTTCCAAAATTATTTTTTCTTCAAACAATGCAACAAATTCAAGTTATGATAGTTTTGTTATTCATCAAAAACATTTGTCCTGCAATTTCTGAATGCCATCTGTGGCATCACTGAGGAATACCACTTTAAATGAAGCCATTTTATCATAAACTAAATACAATTATTACGAGTCTTAAATACAAGTATTACGAGTCTCTAATCTTAAAATAAATGACAGAAAAGTGTGAAAGGCATCAAGCTTTGTAAAATTCAACAAACAATTTATTTCCCTTGAATACAAAGTAAAAATATCAAAAAGAAATTACATTATTGATAGTTTAACCCCAAAATAATTATAGAATTACATGTACAAATCCTAAATAATAAAAGTTCTGAACAAACTATAGTGAAAATCCAAGTTAAGTCCAATGCTAAATGTACTGATGTCTGTGGCAGCCTGTATCGTGTTGCTGTACCAAGAGTCTTTTGTTCAAACACAGTAATATAATCCAAGGATTGATTTTACTATATATCTCCATGAATTTCTCTGTCCTAGATTTTTTTAAAATGAAGACTCTGTATTTGTAGACAAAATAATCACTGAATTAAATAATTTGAAATAAATTCCGGCCAAAATGAACTTCTGGACACAACAACAATACGAATTTGATTCTGCTAGATGTTACAGTACAAATGAATAATATTTCCAGTAACACTATTATATATTCTTCCACTTGACCTCAGATTTTAATTTACATTTTCTTTTTTAAAAAAATATCAAAATATTAACCAATGGAAAATAACATTAATTGAAAGTTGTTAATGTTTACAAAATAAAATGTTATTATTGGAAAGTCTGTTATGAAAATTATAG
Source organism: Potamilus streckersoni (assembly GCA_016746295.1). Lineage (NCBI taxonomy): Eukaryota > Metazoa > Mollusca > Bivalvia > Unionida > Unionidae > Potamilus > Potamilus streckersoni. The sequence goes on along the minus strand of JAEAOA010002311.1, from coordinate 291,249 downwards.
CTATAACCTGGACTTTTGTCAGATACACCAGATCAAATGTAGGGGAATTTAAATAATCAAAACCCAAACCAATATAAACATGTTTACTTCAATTAATAATGATCCTTATCTTAAACTCATGCAATGAGAATAGTTAGCTACATATTAGTTGATTACTGAATGAAAAAAAATCAGTAATTCAGGTCTAGTCAAAATAAACTTGATTTTGGAGAAGGTCAAGTCAGCAGTGACAGGAAATGTTATAAAGAAAGGCCTTACAGTGACGGGAAATTTTATAATGAAAAGCCCTATATTGGGTGAGTATTATATATGAACCTCTTAAGAAATTATAATAATAAATATCACACCTTTGCCTATAATTTTGGCTGAATTGGTCAGCCAGTGATGCTTCACCTATGAATAATATCAGTAAGTAAACAGTTACTCAATTACATATTTCCATCAGATCTGCTGACATTAATAAACATTGGAACTTCTGGCATTAATATATGGTTGTTTATAAACTTCGGAACTACTGGGAATAACATAGTTATTTCATAAGCATGGGAACTACTTGCATTAATATGCAGGTTTTTTTTATATAAACATTGGAACTTCTGGCATTAATATACAGTTGTTTAAAAACATTGGAACTACTGGGATCAGCAGTTATTTTATAAAGATGAGAACTATTGGCATTAATATACAGTTGTTTATAAACATTGGAACTACTGGGATCAACAGTTATTTTATAAAGATGAGAACTATTGGGATCAGTATACAGTTGTTTATAAACATTGGAACTACTGGGATCAACAGTTATTTTATAAAGATCAGAACTATTGGCATCAGTATACAGTTGTTTATAAACATTGGAACTACTGGGATCAACAGTTATTTTATAAAAATCAGAATTTCTGGCATTAATATGCAATTGATTACTAACATCAGAACTACTGGGATTATTAACACAGTTTTTTCTGCATCTGATCTATGTTTAGTAGTTCTGAAATATTCTGGTGAATTCAAAGAATTTCCTTTACTTTCCTCTGGCTGTAAGAAAAATATTTTATATTGTAGGTGTAAATCCCCTTTCTGGATCTGAAAGTGTGGCTGGAATGCTAGATGTCAGTTGTCCTTTGGTTAGAAATCTTACCCTGTGTTATCTGACTTAGTATCAGATATTAGGTAGATGTGTCAATCAAGGAAGCTTAATCCATTATACAATGGACATCAGAAAAAAGAAACGACACAAACTAGAATGTTGAAGTTGTATAGTTGGTCAACCTAAGTTTGATGTTGGTTGCTTTGCTTTTAGCAGCAATTTCAAGACAGTATTATCCATCATGCTTAGGAAATGGGAGTTAAGTGCCTTTACCATAGAGACTGGGTGGGCTGACCTGGGTGGGTATTAAAATCTTTGATCACTGTAATTCAAATCCAACACTCAACAATCTAGTTTTCCTAACTTGTGTCTGAAGAGTATCCTTGAGAAAATTGACCCAAAAAATCTTAGATCTTTACTATAACCTGTAATTTATAAACCTTGACTTCAATCTGCTTTTTGATATTTTAGAATTTTCCAATGCAATAAAGTTAGTGCAAATTGTGCACTTTATTGATTATGTGTCGTACAATGTGACCCATAGGTGGAACATGTAACCCCATTATGTGATAATTGTAATCAATATAACATAATTTCTCATTCAAATTTGCTCCTTAGAAAATTCTGATTGATAAATGTTTATAATAATGTGCATTTTTTAAAAAAAAAATCACAGACTTCTAATTAGATATAGTTTTATTCACCAGTTTAACAGTTTTTTTTATAAATAGAAATAAAAAACACTGAAATATCATTAAAATATATTTCTTTAAATACTAGATTTTTGTTTGCCTGTCAGCCTAAGGAGAAAATCTTCTTTAAAATCCATTTCTCTGTGAAAGTAATCATTTTCATCATATCCTTATTTTCTTGCCCCAGCCAATTACAAATGGATGGGGCAATTCTATCAATGTTTTTGCCATTTAATCAGTCTAACAGGGTACAGGGGCATAACTCTTGATAACTTACATCACCACATCAGATTAAAATCTCCCTTGGGACATAATCAAATACTGATATTTCAAACTTGTCCAACTCAAGACTGTCTTCACATTTTCAGACATTGGTGCTAATTGCAACAGTTGTTTCTTCATAGAGAGCTGACCTCTCAGAGTGAAAGAACAATAACAAACAATGTGATGAACATTTGGACAATGTAATGTAAGCCCAACAATTAATTTTGCAAATGGTCAGGGGTACTCATGTTGTAGATCTCTGGTTGATAAGGTTCAAATGCTATATAATTTGAATTTCATGGACAGAGAAAATTGAGCTTTGCAAATGAGTTCAGTCTCATACTTGTAATAAGAATTTGATAAATCAAAGAATTAACTTGATGTATTTTTCTGATTGAACTTGTTTTAAAATTAGGGTAGGCAGGGTTGTTTTTGTTTTGTTTTTTTTTAAAAACAACAGGTTTACTGTGATTATTTTGGTAATTCTTTTATTTACCATGGCAGAAAAAAAATGCTGGAGTCAGCAATTATAAACAGAGACAGTCAATTGACTGAAAATATTTCTTTTGGTTGGCCTCAACAGAAAAGAGGAGATTGTTTCAAAATCAAAGATTAATCAATTATAGAGAGCATTTTGGGCAGGAACAATGGCCTAAAAAACCTATTATACATACAACTATCTGACTCGTAAGAAAACATGTCAGTAGCTGATTTAAATAATAATAAATTTAAATAATAATAATAATAATAATAATAATAATAATAATAATAATAATAATAATAATAATAATAATTTCAAGTCTCAGGTTTTTTTTATTTCAATTTATGGTAGAAAACTGAGAATAAATTTATAGATAAGATGAGGAATATAACATTATGGGTTTTTGTTTAGGCTCTTTATAAAATTTTTCACAAATTACCAAAAATCTAAAAATTGACCAATTCCAATGAGGAATAGGTTTTGAATTTGGCGCTTTCTAAAAATACTAAACTGAAATTAAATTATCAGTGAGCAGCTGCTCCTGAATTGGACTTAAGTTAAAAAGACTGGCAAAAATTTTTAATTAGGTCTAGTTCAACTATAGTGATGGAGATTTATGTCAGTAACACAATGTTCAAGAGTCCATCCAAACATGTACAACAGCTAACAAAACAAGGCTAAGAAAAAAGCAGTGTTTATTTACAAATCACTGATGGAATGAAATTGTAATCTGACAATGATGGGGCTGTTTGTTTAGCATCTAAACTGTATTTCCTTTTGGCTGCAAAATCAATTTACTATAATTGATGAAATAAGCAAACAATGGCTTAGTTGAGATTTATTTTCCTTCAAAGCATATCAAATAATTAAAAGGGACAAATTATACCAGAATACCAAAATAAATACTGGCATAGTAGTTAATGTATTTTGATTCTGATGATGAGAGAAAATATTTTGAATTTAGCTTGGACATATTTTCAGGCCTATCTGAAAATAAACATCCACATGTACTCAGTATCCAGGATTTGTCTTTGTTTAGATTTCTTTTTGCTTATAATGGCCAAATTTCCATGTTCTTCACTGAAAAGTGTAAATTAATTGGCAATAAAAGGTCAGCTGAAGACCATCAACCAGTTTGGATTTGCCCCTGTTGAATTTCAGAGTGACGGGGTTGGGGGTGGGGGGAGATTTTCAAGTTATTCTATTCCATATCAGCGGCAGGCAGTGATGTAATAACAAATTCTCACCTTAATTGCAGTTTTAAAATAGTTCTTTGGTATGATTTTGGTGCCTCCGACCACCATGGAGGTTACTTTGACCAATGATGAGATTTATTCCACACTTATTGTCTACACCTCCTAATTCAATTAACAGGTAAACTTATATGTATAGTATTTTTGTCTAATTTATTTCAAAACTTTTTGTAATTGAAATGAAAGTAGGTACAAGTGTGTGCTGGAAAGGCTTGGTAGCTGACAGGCAAGAGAGAAAGAGGTTTAATAACTGTGGTCAATGCTATATTCTGTTATTGAATGATAGATGATAAATTGTCACCTCTCAATCAGCTGATTTTCAATTAAACTCTGTATCAGCCCCAAATCATTTGTTAACTTCCAGAAATTAAAATCAAAGACATTATTGCATATTTAACAGATTAACTATCTTCAAAAAGCATTAAAATAACTTTAAATCTCTCTTTGTACTTGTGTACAGAATCATTTTATTTCCATTAAAAAGTTATTTCTAGGCCTTTTTTAGAACACCAAAATTAATGTTAATTTCTTATGATGTGTACCAGTTTGTGGACTGAAATTGAGTGTTCCAGTCTTAGCATCAAGTATAAATTTCAGACCCATCCCAAATATTCTAAATGTGTTAGATTCACCCCCCCCCAAATATTCTAAATGTGTTAGATTCACCCCAAATATTCTAAGTGTGTCTGACCCACCCAGAATATTCTAAATGTGTCCGACCCACCCATAATATTCTAAATGTGTCAGATCCATACAGAATATCTAAATGTGTGAGACCCACCCTGAATATTCTAAATGTGTTAGATTCACCCCAAATATAAATGTGTGAGACCCACCCAGAATATTCTAAATGTGTTAAACCCACCCCCAAATATTCTAAATGTGTCAGACCCACCCAGAATATTCTAAATGTGTTAGACCAACCCCAAATATCCTAAATGTGTCAGATCCACCCCGAATATTCTAAATGTTTAAGATCCATCCCAAATATTCTAAAGTGTCAGATCCATCCCAAATATTCCAAAGTGTTAGATCCGCCCCAAATATTCTAAAGTGTTAGATCCACCCCAAATATCCTAAATGTGTCAGATCCACCCAGAATATTCTAAATGTTTAAGATCCATCCCAAATATTCTAAAGTGTCAGATCCATCCCAAATATTCTAAAGTGTTAGATCCACCCCAAATATTCTGAAGAGTTAGATCCACCCCAAATATTCTAAATGTGTCAGATCGACCCAGAATATTCTAAATGTTAAAGATCCACTTAGAATATTCTAAATGTGTCAGGTCCACCCCAAATATTCTAAATGTGTCAGATCCACCCCAATTATTCTAAATGTGTCAGATCCACCCCATATATTCTGAATGTGTTAGAACCATCCCTGGAGTATAAAAATATAATTATAAATACATATCTGACTGCTGTAAAGCCCCCCACCCCAAGAAGTTGCAGTATGTCATTACTTTTTTGATTTGCTTTATACTCAAGTGTTACATTTTGACCTGAGCAGTATAAAAAATTCATCAGAGATTTATTTCTTCCTGAAACAATACTTGCTTGTTGCCACCAATGTATTTTTTGTGTATATCTGATATAATTCACAGATCATTGGACATAAAATTACAATTTTCTAGGACTTTTGATTCAGAAGGTATATGTTTATATATTCATGTACAATACAAGAATTTGATTTAAACTGAATCCGCAATTAAAAAAGCACTTCAGTGAAGCAATTAGTGCTTCAACCACTATAGCTTTCATTTATTATTATTCAGAAAATAATTTCGGATTAAACTAATTTTGTCCTGCCATGTTTTGACACCTGCAATTAGGTTTAAAAACAATTTACAAAGAAATTTTTAAGGGTCATTTTTAATGGGTTTAACTGCATTTTTAACACATTACTGGCTACATAACAAAGAGGAAATGGGAGACAAGCACCTCAAGCTGGTTTGGATGGGTATTGAACCTATGACCACCAGATTATGAGTTAAATATTCTACCAACTGAGCTACCATTGCTCCCTTAATAAAAATTAACCTTTTTTTATAGTATCAATGTAAAGGTACAACTGTGAGTTATTGTTTTAATTTGAGATAGACATTTAAACAACAATGGAACAAATTAAATCACAAAAGAGGTTATGTGACAAGTATGTCTGAATAGCTATGTAAAACATCCATCCAGGCCCCTTATAACAATGCCAGCAAGTATGGCACACATCATCATAATACCAACACTGAAAGTGGGTTGGATTTTAAAAAAATAACTTCTAATGACATTTATCTGACCACAAAAAGACATTAATTACATAATCACTGTAAATTATTTCAAATTTATTGTAATCAAATATACAAGAACAACCTTTAATGTTTTACTATATTATTTGCATTGCTCTGCTGTGATGCAGTAAATTTAGCTTTATATTTGTTCTCAATACATGCAAAGCATGAGAGACAACTCTTAAATAACATTCTAACTAAGTTCAATGGGAATATTGAATTGATTAGCCACTAGATTTGGAACAATCATGTTATATGTGAGTAATTACCTCTTCTAATAAAAACTGATTTGCATGTACAATGCACAGACAAACTGAATAACAACCAGTCATATATGTAGTTTATTATCAATAATAAGGGAATTTTAATGATAAAATGTGTATTCCTACTTTTAACTGCAAGAGACAGAAAGGGCTTTCTTTGTAGGCATGGATAAAGCATGTATCAATTGAAGCATGAAATATAAGTAATAGTGACCTCCTTTTGAAAAGGGTATAGTAATTGTCAAGATGCATCCTCTCATAAAGTTTAATTAATTTTGTTTGAAAAAAATTTTAATTAATTTTGTTTGAATAAAGTTTAATTAATTTTGCTTGAATAGTAGCATAAAAACTAATGTGGTCCAGAATTAAATACAAAATTTTAACCTAATCATCTAAATAATAAATACAGGTCATGGCGATCTTATTTGTTGTAAGAGTATGATGCTATTAGAAATTTGTAAAATGACTAATTTCATTAGTCAAGCATAAACACTAATGAACACTGCTTGAGAAATGAGCATACAAAATTAAGCAAAGTCAGTGAGCCATAATGACCTACATCTGCAATCAGGTTGTTGTGCTCAAGATGATGCATTTACTGACCTAGTATCATGATTCTTTACATGATACAGAGCAAGACAATAGTGTTCTGTGCCATAGCAGTCTATTCAGTGCTGAATAAAATGCATTGTTTAAGGACACACTGCAGTAAGGACACACTGCAATATTCAACCTGTGCTAATCCTATGTCGGGATTCTAACCAACACCCTTTTGTTTGGGAGCCCAGAGGGTGCAACAGGCCTACTCAAGCAATAACAAAACCTTTACTTGAGCTTGTAAATTGTTAAATATAGGTCACAGTGACCTATGGTTGTGTAGGTATAGTACCTATCAAGTATCTCTTCCAGGTATAGCTGAAATAGATGGCACAAAAGAAATTAAGTAGTAATGTGCTACATGCAACAATTAACTGAATGTAAAATGTAGGTTACGGAAGCCTTAAGTTGTAACGGTACAATACAAAGAGAGATGCTTAATTGTTTGATGTTAAATATTCTAGCAACAAAAGTGAGCAATAAATAAAACTAAAAACTCATATTTAACCCAGTAAACTGTGAAAAGTTAGTTTGCTGTGGTTACATTTTGTAGGGATATTATAGTACTCAAGTCACAAAATTTCATAATCACAGATATATGCTGAATGCATGCATAACCAAGAATGTACATAAATCATTTACAATGTTGAGTCCTGTCCCCAGGCTGTAACCCCTTCCCCAGGTACTACAAAAATGTCAGATCCTGTCCCCTGTAATCCCATTGCCAGGTGATACAAAAAAAGATCCAGTCCTGTGTAACTCCTTACCCAGGTGCTATGAAAAATGTCAAATGCAGTCCACTGTAATCCCTTCCCTAGGTGTTATGAACAATGCTACAAATAGTTTCTTAAATCTGAAGGAAAAAATGATTGATATGCAGCAAGACTGTAAGAGATGAGCAGTACTGTACAGATGCCACAGAAAGCCAATAGCTCTCCTGTAGTCTGCCTGGACTTCATGGGTCTAATAACATTTTTTAGCACATTATAGGCTATAAAGAAAATCCAAGTCAGAACAATCATGGGAATGTTACAACAAGCTTTCTCACATACCCACATTAACCTATGGGATGCAATGACTAGCTTTCTCACATACCAACAATGTTCCATAAGATGCTAATGACAAGCTTTCTCACATACCCACATTAACCTATGGGATGCTAAGGACAAGCTTTCTCACATACCCACACTGACCCATGGGATGCTAATGCCAAACTTTCTCACATACCCACACTGACCCATGGGATGCTAAGGACAAGCTTTCTCACATACCAACAATGTTCCATAAGATGCTAATGACAAGCTTTCTCACATACCCACATTAACCTATGGAATGCTAAGGACAAGCTTTCTCACATACCCACACTGACCCATAGGATGCTAATGCCAAACTTTCTCACATACCCACACTGACCCATGGGATGCTAAGGACAAGCTTTCTCACATACCCACATTAACCCATGGGATGCAAATGACAAGTTTTTTTTCACATACCCACATTGACCCATAGGATGCTAATGACAAGCTTTCTCACATACCCATATTAACCTATGGGATGCTAATGACCCTGCTAAGATTTAAACAGAGATTTAAAGTCAGTGAACTGTAATTGCAAGCACCTTAGACCTCCTGTACTTTATAGAGACGAGCTACAAGTTGAACCCCATTTTACACCCCTACCCCCTTATTAATTAGCTCAAACTATTTAAGAAATGTACCTTTAGAATTTCATAACTTTTTTGTGAAAACATCTTTGGACTTGAATTTCACCATTAAAACACCCAGATTGGTTACCATGGTGATGCCTTTGGTTGTGCACTTTACTCTGCTTGCCTGAGAGGCTTGATATAACCCTTTCTAGTGCTGATGTGCCCAAGGAATGAAACAAGCAAAAATGGACTTGTCAGATTGTCAGATAGCTCACATTCAAATTCTAATTAATCCTGAAATATTTAAACATGCTTTGAATTTCAAATTCAGACAACCATTGTACCTGTGTGTTGTCCATACATAGCCTAGTAAGAATACATTTCTTCATTGAGAATTCAAACAAATTTAAACTTAATTTCCTAAATAAAATAAAAAAAGACATCCAGCAATTTTGACTGTGACATCAAGTTACTAATTCACCCATAACTACATGGGTTAAAAAAAGGATGAAAAATTATTGTTTTTTTTTTTCCAGTTGTCCTACCTGTTAAATTGAAATAGTGGTAAACAAAGCTTAATAAAATCTACAGTACAAAGATTCAAAGAAAAATCAGTTCAGTGTAATTTACCTGACTGTGTATCAAAACATCCATCTTGCTGTTCCAATGTTACCCTCTGTGTGATAGGAGAAAGGATAAACTTAGTCACAAATACCATTACCCAAAGGCAGCACTGGATCACACAGAGATGGGTGTGTCACTCTAGTTGTATTGTGTATGTATCCACCCCTTTCTTTTATTTAGGTGTTTTCCCATGAACTGCACTGCCTAATTTTTTAAAGACTACTAATGTCAACAATTAAGACAGAGCCCCAGAGGATGGGAATCCAACATTTGGCTTCAAATTTGAATATGGCGGTAGCTGTTGCAGTCTGCTAGACTGGTTCACAAATCTACTCCTGCTTGAGGTGATTTGATAAACGAGAATAATGACCTTGTATTTGACAAGGAATATAAAAATCTGCCTGCTGTCAGGGTCATCACAAAGAACCAAATCCAGGTCACTTCAAATATTTTTTTTTTTAATTTCTTTTGGATAGGTAAGGGAACAGACTGATAGGGATAATTTAAGTGTTATTGATATAATTTTAGTGTGGGAAGTTTGCTTCTTGCATACTTCAGGGGTTAAATACCAGTTAGTTTTATTGCTTGTTCTCTTTTGTAAATATTACTTCCTTGAGAAAATAGCCAAATTTTATATCATAAAAAAGCATTAACATGAAAGAATAAATAATCCTCCACATACAATCCTCATTTATAAGGCTCAGATATCACTAAGAAATAATATGAAGTACAAATATAGGGTGAAGGCAAGTGTGTCTCTAATTGGTTGCCAAGCCATGTTTTTTTGTCTCCCCTCAAATTAAGTATTAAATGGGATACAAACCAAATTCAAACCACATGTCAACTGCAGTTCCATGATTCAAAATCTTTTATTATTGTCAACATCAACCATTTTCTATTTCCTTTTGTTTGAAATCAAAAACAAGGCTTTTGATCTTTATAGCCCACTAATCTATTCCTAAGATACCAACTATAAGCCTATTTAAATTAAAAATTAAATACCTAACACATTTAAAAGAAGTTTCATGCTTGTTTTTCCCCCCATTTGACTGGCATGTACCAGGTAAATAATAGGCATGTCCCAGTGTGCTCTTGAGGGAAGAAAACCTAGTTCCAGCTGCAGCATGCGAGTTAATTGAGACTTCATAGAGGAAACAAAAAAAAAAATTTCAGTGATAATCATTTTATATAAGCCCCTTTTTTATCCCTATCTTAGAAAATTACTGATATACATTGAAACCCCTAAAAACCAAACCCTTTGAATATCAAAATCTCACAAATAAATGCGGTGGGTGGCATTTTTATATTTTTTTTTCCTCCATTTTTAATGTCCTTTTCTTTCAAGTGAACCAACCCCCCCTATACTGACAACCAAAACTAATCTGTGGTCTTAAAAGTTTAATTTACACATATACAATAGCAAATATCGAATAAAAAAAATCACTTACAACTTAGAAATGTATTTTAACTTATAAATTCAGCACCTAAACCCAAGACATTTCAATTCTAGAAATTACCTGTGGTCAACCTTTAAGTAAAATGCTCCCCCTTGGGTCTGACATTCTTTCTGGGGTTTTCCCGGTGTCCTCCACCAAGGTACTAGCCACCTTTAATATCCTATCAGGTGTTGAAAGACAGTGTTAAACCTGTAACAACAACACATTGGAACAGATTATTTAAGGTTAGCAAATAGGGTGGAAGACTTAAAGGTGAGACAGTTAACCATGGAAAATGTCCCAAGGGTAGACAGTTAACCCAGTGGAAAATGTCCCAAAGGTAGACAGTAAACCGTGGAAAATGTCCCAAGGGTAGACAGTAAACCATGGAAAATGTCCCAAGGGTAGACAGTAAATCATGGAAAATGTCCCAAGGGTAGACAGTAAACCATGGAAAATGTCCCAAAGGTAGACAGTAAACCGTGGAAAATGTCCCAAGGGTAGACAGTAAACCGTGGAAAATGTCCCAAGGGTAGACAGTAAACCGTGGAAAATGTCCCAAGGGTAGACAGTAAATCCAATACTAGAAGATGCATGGGTGAACAGTAATTAGGGCCAACAATGGAATAATCTGAAGTCATTGCACTATGAAGAAGGGCAAACTTAAATTGTTAATAGCTAATTTACACTTGTAGATAATCTAATTAATAAAGATTATCTGATTATTATCTAATTGTATTTAATCTTATTCCTTTGTATACATGACCCACAGAATTTTAAGAGCCAGGTCTGTGGATAAGCTTTTTACACTTTGCTGATGGACACCATTAAACAATAATCAAAAGGAATAAGGGTCCTAAAGCCAAATTTTTTTTATGGAATTTAAAAAAATTGCTTTTTCTTATCTGCATTTTTAAATACACACAAACACATTTTCTCATAATTACGAACATTCTCTGGAGTCAAAAAGTCAATGTCTATTGGACGTTTATGTATGCACACAAAAGTTCTCATGTTCTGCATCTCAAATCAAATGAAAAGTAGAAATTTGTTCAAAAGAACATATGCCAAGCCATGATCAATGACTCTTGCCTAACAAAGCTGTCTTACTGTTTTAAAGACAGTAGCCATCATTTTGTGGAGAGATTTTTTTCTTAGTTTCTTTTAACTGACAGCACTACATTTTTGTTTCTAATTTTTTTCTGTATTTGACAGTTACTAATTATATTTTTTTCAGTTACTAATTTCATACAGAACTGATTTCTGTTGACAATATATGACAAGCATTCTTTACTCTGGCCTTATGCTCCAATGTCCAAGACAGGTTTAACTTCCTCATCTCACCTGCATAGAGTTCTGCACAGGTGAAAAATCAATAAATTTGATGGAGACAAATTACTTGCAAATTGCAAACTGGAATAGGTAAATAACAGCTGAACAATATGAAACCAAATGATGATTTGCAATTCATCCTAATAATTATAAGGAATCTTGAACAGCTGCAATGTTTCACTATTCCAGTGCTATTATCACACATCAACCCTCCACCACCTATTTTGAATCATCTTTCTGATAGGGCTGAATATATTAAGTGTGGAAATACAACATTAATAATAACATTTAGGTTTTTTTGCATATCTGACATATGACCCCTATGCCTTGGACCCCATTGGTGGGAACCAAGGTTAACACCCATTCTGTGAAGTACAACCCAGTCTTTAGGAAATGTGACAGTAGATGGAGGGGTGGAAAGACAGTATGTATCACAAAATTTCCCTCTATAGACAAGAGATAAAACTTAACCAAGCTGGCTATTTCATACATATTGATTTAAAATCTGCACAGAAGCAGGTGCTGTAAGTAGCAGAGCAATTCCTTCATAATGGCTAATAGAAATTTTGCTAAGATTTTGTAACACTGAAATTACAAACTTCAATGATAAATACCAAACAAGTTTTACATGGTTAGGATTACCATACATAATTAGGATTGTATAGAAAATAGCAGGTAAGAATTAGTTTTACCGTAATGTTACTCAATCTTGTGGAGAAAGTTGTCATTACTTTTTAAGTGAATTCACCAATGAACTGTGGAGCACTCTGATAGCCTAGTGGTTAGAGCATTCGCCTCTGATTCCGAAGGTCACGGGTTTGAACCTCAGCTATGTCATACCAAAGACATATTTTTAAAAAAAAATGGTACTAACAGCAGAATCACTTGATTTTCAGCATTAAGAGGTTGGTGTTAGGACTGGTTGGCTTGGTGTCAGGATAATGTGCCTGGGTGGGACATCATGCTACATGTCTGTGGCATGATGTTCCAGTACTTGACATTGCAGACATTGTGGCATAGGACTGAAACATTGTTAAGCTAGTTAAAATTTCAAATCACACACACACACACACACACACACACACACACACACACACACACACACACACACACATTCCACACTGATGGGATTAAATAAGGCATCATTGTTGTATGATCATCTTCATTATCACCATTAAGGCATTTATTCCATAGCTATCACAAATTCATATATTCAAGTTGTTTTACGTAAAAACCAAATTTGGAATTGTATCACCATCATGGCATCAAGGTGTCATGAGAGATAACCAAGGTGTTGAAGCCATTGGGCCATCAAAAAAACCCTCATGTAGCCCTCAGTTTGAGACCCCTGATATGCAGCCTCTTGAATCAAAGTACCACAGGTACTCAGACTATTGTAATGATGTGGGATTTGTATGAATGATCTCTTTTAATGAGGCATTCATTATAATAAGATATATATTCCTGATAGGGTCAATGTGGGTATTTTTCATTGTATGAAGGAATACATAATATAAATGTTTATTTTAATCATAACCCTTAACTGCAATAAAGATCAGAATGTGATGTCCTGGTATAAAACAGCAGATCAACTATCTACAAATTAAACAAATAGGTCAACTACTATCAACAGAATTTTCCAGATCTATTTGGATTGTATGTATGTATGTATGTATGTATGGATGGATGGATGGATGGATGGATGGATGGATGGATGGATGGATGGATGGATGGATGGATGTATGTATGTATGTATGTATGTATGTATGTATGTATGTATGTATGTATGT